>MU226289.1:2323042-2333294 GCA_018584345.1 Thuja plicata
CTACGTTTGATCTAAAGATGACCTAGTTTGTTGACAAAAATGCCAACTCCAAAGAAGTAGTCCATCATAACATTCCTATCATCACAAGTGAAAAAATATTCATTGTGACCATGGAAGATACTCATAGCAGCGTATTCATCATTAGCGCAAGATAGATTGAACACCTCACATTCCTCCACCATTTTATTTTCAAATCCAGCTCTATTATAAAAAATTGAGCCAAGCCTGCCAGAGATAATGTTTGGATTGATGGTCTGAATCCCCTGCACAACTTTTTATGAATTGTCAGAAATAACCACATGCTTAACCACCTTCAAGACCCATTCTAACCGAATGGTAACTTCAAAGAGAGTAGAAAAAACTAGTTTATATATCACCCCATTGTGTACATGAGAGCCAACAATATTATGTTTTAGAAGGTAGACAATAGCATGTTTGATGTCATCATCACGAACATTAAATAATCTAGAGCATTGCTCTTCCAAGGACTCCAAATGGCAACATTCAATACCAAATGTTCTATCCATTGAGAAGACCTAAAACAAAGTAACAATAATGAAAATAATGAATAAGTATGCCAACATAATGAATAAGTGGGCAAAATACATTGATCTAATAACACCAAATATATTACAAATGCCAAGCTCTCAATGAAATAAACAATGTATAAAATAAGATATGGTGCACAACAAAAACAAGCATGAAATGAAATCAATAATATTACATGATCCCCAAGCTCAAATTCAAAACAGTTAGCCTATTAATGTATGATCTAATAGCAACAACCTCATTGATCATTACCTTTGACTCCTCCATCATTATAGAAGAGATAACTACCTACTACTATATTTCATAATTCCTTCTTTGAAGTCATAGGTTAGTTTAAAATGGAGAAAGTATACAAACACACCAATTTAATCCCAAAACATAATATAACTGGAATTAATCACATCTAAAAAATGTATAGATTATACTACATACCATTGTATTATATATATCAAGTATCATCTTTGAATACAAAATCTTTGTGAGTTAGGACTATTACAATTTTTCCTTTTAGGACAGTCAAAAAAATAATTAATGACCCTTACTAAATAATGAAATGTAGACACGATAGATTACTTATTTTTTTATTCTACATTACTTACTATTCCAGTGCACGTTCCACCTGTAACTTGATCAAGTCTTGTTTGATGCTTCCATTTTGTGTTGACTGTCCTGTAGAATAACACAGTTTTGTATTTACCCAATATGTTATTCAAAAAACAACAAAGTCAATAGAACTTATTTGCTACTGCATATATATACATATGCATACATACACAAACATAGATAGACATACATATGCATACATACATATACATACATACACACACAGTAGTCTTTGTTGAATATTGAAAGGAAGCTATTTGTAGCAAACAAGACAATGTGCAAAGACATTTTATGGATCAAAGACAAAAGGGTATCTAGATCTATCAATTAATAGAAGTATCCCAATCAATAGGGTCCCATGGAGAAATAGATATGGTAGAAGAAGAGGCCACAATGACTAATGTCATGTACCATAGCTAAAGACAAGAATCAATCACAGGGGTCAGAAAATATTGAAACAATGCATCAATGAAGTGACCATGCAGAAATCCTTGAATAACATGAGTCAAAGCAATGGTTGAAAAGGAAAGAAGAGTGGCAATGCGTGAATAACATTGGTGTAGGAGCTAAAATGTGCCAATAGAGTATAGTATTATCATGGAATGTTTTGACAAGTCCATGAAGAACACATTATGAAGAAGCCTAAGAATAGTGAATGAAATGCAATGACAGAGACCCAACTATGGACAAAAGTAGAGGGTGGGTATTTGCATGAGATTAAGCAAGGTAGAGAGTCAAAAATCTGAGATTAATAGCATATAATATGGTGAAAGACATTGAAATAAAAATGAAGTGACCCTCAATAAGATAAATCCATGATATACAATAAGAAGGAAATAAAATATAGAAGCATATCCCAACGAGTCTAAAAGAAAACAAGATGAAAGTGATACGAATCATAAATTTAAAAATAATAATTTCATGTGTATCAAGATGTTGACTATCATAGCTAAATAAATCAATGAAGAAACAATGATAAAAAATAATTAAAACAATATGAATGGATGGTGTTGAAATAATCATTCTTGACAATGGAAATCACTGATGTTGACCATGATAACAATGCTATAGATATTTTGAGCGATTCTCTCAAGTTTGTATACCTTTTATACATATCGTTTCCAATAGTGAGTGAATGAGATACAAAGAGCATTGATTAAAAGTAAAGCACCAAGGGTTCCTTTCAAAGAGAAAGAAAAAGAAACACTATCATGATCAGATTAGAGGGCATAACTTCAGTTGAGGGTAGATAGATATCAATCCTAAGCTCCTATGACTGATAAGAATCTATGTCGGTATTGAACATTCATTCTAGAAAGTCTTTGTCAATCGATCTCGCACCATGGGAATGAAAACTAGCTGCTTCTTGCGGGGATAGCTTGTCAAAACTGGACGCACCAAAAAGTGAAATCGCTACGAGAAATCAATTATACACATAATTGTTCATACACATAATGAGGGATCAATGTAGTAGTTCTGTGCTTAGACCTTTCAATTTGTTTTTGGCTTTTTCTTCCTAAACTATAATAGGGCATCTGCCTATAGTTTCATGGGTAGATAGAAATGCTAATGCTCTAAGCAATAATATAGATTACAGGGCATGGGTTTATATCTAAATACATGAAATGAATGAAGGAAACAAACATTAGGTTAAAATAAATGGACATATCATAATCATTGCAATTGTTAACATTCACTGCTAAAAAATAAACCCTAATGTCTACAAATCACATACCTTTGAAATGAATCACAGATCAAAGATGAAGAAAGAGGAGCTACAAGATATTACACCCTAGCCAGTTACACTGTCTTTGTGTGCAGCTTTGACCTCAAATTCAATTCCTCCCGCTCCTTTTCTGATCTCTTCGACATAAAAAATAAAAATGATTTTCCCATTTCACTTTTTTTTTCCATGTATAGCCCGCAACTATCAGAACTCCGATGGTCTATTTAAAACCCATTGGAATTCTAACACCATCGGGGACTATTACAAAAAAAAAAACCCAAAATAAAAAAAAATCATCCGTCAGAAGTTGCCATCAAAATTTGGCCCCAAATGTAGTAGTGATACCAAACTTATTGTTCTATAACCAATTTAAACATCTGAATCTTGGTAAGCTCCTCTAGCTTAGATTTAATATGTTTAGTTACAAAAAAAAGTTTACCATATAGCTCTCCCTATACATTTGATTCTGTTGTGTGCTCTCCCTTTCTTCATTCTCTTCAATGGATAGGTGTAGCAGTTCTGTCTTATGATCCTGTCTCTCCCTTTCTTGTAGAATCTCTTCTCCCTTTTCTAGATAGATATGTAGTGTTAACTCTCACCAATTCTCTCCCTTTGATGGATATTTCATTGAATCTTTCTCTCCCTTTGATAGCAATGCCAAAAAAAATATACATCTCTATAGTAGCCAACAATATATCTGGTGTGTGGTTCAGATAAGTACCTTCATTGTACTGATATATCATGGAAATCCATATCTCAGTATGCATCAACATGATTAATCTTCTAATAATGTGTAGGATGATGCAACCTCCTAGTCAACTTAGTGACTAGTAAACAAGGGATGAACCCATAGTCTATTCCTCATGTATTCAAATGTATCTTTTGGCAATGATTTTGTGAATATGTCTGTTAGTTGTTCTTTGGATTGTACATATTCCAGTATCACCAATTTCTCTTGTACTTGTTCCCTCAAGTAATGATACTTAATAGATCTGTGCTTTGTCTTAGCATGCATTACAGGGTTCTTTGAAATATTTATAGCACTTGCATTATCACAATATATAATTACTAGGTCAATAATTTCCTCATTCATACCTTTCAGCAATTGCTTGATCCAAGCAATGTTAGAGCAATTTGCAGCAACAACTACATATTCTGCTTCTATTGTTGATTGAGATATGCATCCTTACTTTTTACTTATCCATGTGACAAGTCTGTCACCCATAAAGAATGCTCCTCATGTAGTGCTCTTTCTATCATCTATGTTTCCAACCCAATCAACATTTGCATAGACTTGTAGCTCAAATTTGCCTTCTTTATTGTACCACAAGCCATAGTCTTCAGTATTCTTCATATATCTCAAAATTATTTTATAAACATCAGTCATGTGTGATTCCTTAGGGTTAGCAGAGAATCTTGCAACTATTCCAACTGCATGTGCTATATCATGTCTAGTATGTACAACATACATTAGTTTACCAATCATAGATCTGTATAAGGTTTGATTTACTTTGGTTGTCTTGTCTTCCTTTGTAAATTTGCATCTGGTTGCCATAGGTGTTCCAACTGGTTTGGAGTCCTCCATCTTGAATATCTTCAGAACTTCTTTGATGTATTTTGATTATGTGATGTGGATGCCTTCATCCTGTTGTATAATTTGTAGAACAAGAAAAAATTTGATCTCTCCAAACATTGACATTTCAAATTCTTTTCTCATTTCATCAATAAATGAATTGCATAGTATATCATTACATCAAAATATGATATCATCAACAAATATCTCAGCAATCAAAGTCTTATCATCAGTATCTCCTTTCAAATACAGATTATTTTTTTCATTTGTTCTAACAAATCTAATACTAATGAGATAAGAGTGAAGTCTTTCATACCATGCTCTCGGTGCTTGTTTCTATCCATACAAGGCTTTGTGTATTTTACAAACCATTTTCCTCTTATTAAGATCACTAAACCCTTCAGGTTGTTCAATGTATACCTTCTCTTCTAGTATTCCATTCATAAATGCAGTTTTAAAATCCATTTGGTATACTTTGAATCTTTTGAAAGCAACATAAGAAATACCTTCTTCTTGTGCATACCCTTTGCATACTGGTCTTGCTTTGTTCCTTGTGACTTCTCCATTCTCATTAAGTTTGTTTCTGAAAATCCATTTGGATCCAATGACATTTTTGTCACTTGGTCTAGGTACTAAAGTCCATGTTTTATTTTTCTCAATCTGTTCAATCTCTTCATTCATTGCACTAACCCATTCTTGATTTTCAAGTGCAGTATTAACAATTTTAGGCTCAAAATCAAAAATCAAACATCTATTGTTAAGTGAATTACTTCTTGTTCTCATTCCTATTCTTTGGTCCCCAATGATCTACTCCTATGGATGGTGTCTTCTGACATATTTAGCAAGTATAGGCTCAGATCTTTGTTCTTCATTTTGATCTTCATCACTCGGTTTAGCATTGTGAAAATTTTCCTAACTCTCGGTGTGTGCAGCCTGTTTCTTGGTTGCATTGTTCTATCGCTAGGGAAATATGTTAGGTTCTTCTATGTAGGAAAATCTATTTTAATCTTCAGGTTCCTTTATGCTTTCCTCATCATTTTTCTCAGCAAATTCATCCACTTTAACATTTGCACTCTCAATAATTTTGTTAGAAGATTTGTTCAGACATTTATAAGCTTTGCTTTTAGTAGAATATCCTAGAAATATTCCTTCATCACTATTAGATTCAATTTTCCCATTTCTATCATCTTTCAGTATATAACATTCACTTCCAAAAATTCTAAAGTAACACACATTTAGTGTGTATCCATACCATAGCTCATAAGGTGTCTTATTTGTGTCTTTCTTCAATTGAACTCAGTTTAGTGTATAGACAAAAGTACTTATAGATTTTCTCAAAAATGTTTGTGTGATGCCTTTTTCAATCATCAATGTTCTGGTAGAATCAACAATTGATCTATTCCCCCTTTCAGTAATACCATTTTGTTGTGGTGTTCTCGGTGCAGAAACCTGTCTTGTAATCCCATGCTCATTACAAAAGTTAGTGAATTCATCATAAATGAATTCTCCTCCTCTATTTGATCTTAAACATTTCATTTCTTTTCCACTTTATTTTTCAAATTTAGCTTTATACCATTTGAACATCTTAAATGCTTCAGATTTCTCTTTTAAGAACATGACAGTCATAATTCTAGAATAGTCATCAACAAATAGAATAAAGTATCTATCACCATAATAGCTCTTTTTTCTCATTGGTCCACATAATTCAGTATGGACTAACTCTAGAATAGCATTAGATGTGTAGGTGTTTCTCTTGAAGATAGGCTTTGTCATTTTTCCTAGTTGACAATTCTTGCACATAACATGGTCAAGCTTTGAAATACTTGGTAAGCCTCTCACTTTTCTTTTCTTACTTATCTTAACCATGTTGTTAAAATTCACATGATATAAATTTTTATGTCATAACTAAATGTCTTCATTTCTAGAAAATAAACAAGTGGTCTCAATATTATCAAGATATAATAGATTACCTTTTGTTTGTTCACCAGTACTGATCAACTTTCCTGTTCCATTATAGATCATTGCCTTTTTTTTCTCAAATGCAACTTGGTGTCCTATTTTTTTCAGTTGTGAAACACTCAATAGATTATAGTTAAGTCCTTTCACCCAATATGCATTTTTGCATCTGATCAGATTATTCAACATGAAGGTACCTTTTTCTTCAACTAGGCAAGGTGAGTCATTACCCATCCTAACAGATCCACCATTATAATATTCAAAAGTTTCAAAATTTTCTTTATCTCCAGTCATGTGATGAGTACAACCACTATCAATAATCTAGACATCATTTTTTCTAACTTTAGATATGATTTTTGTTTCAACATACCTTTCTTCTTCATCTGAATCATCCTTCATAGAAATAAATACTACCTCAATATCTTCATCAGGATTAGTATCAGAATTTTCAGCTTTGTTCTCAACCAGGTAACAATCCTTCTTGCCTTTGTCCTTGTAATCTTAGTTATCTCATCTTTCAGAGTGTTGGTTGCTTTTGTATTCTCCATCATCACTTATTTCATACTTCTTTTCATAATATTTGTCATTGTCTCTTTCATCCTTTCTCTTGTTAGTGCATCTTGCAGAAAAATGTCCAATTTATTTGCAATTAAAATAGACCAATGGTAATTTATATTTATATCTTCCTTTACCTCTATGTAATCTCCTAGCCATTAGTACTTCAATTTCATCAAGTTCTTGCTCACTATCACTGTCACTATCATTTCCCATAGTGTGTTTGTTACTAGATTTTCTTATTTTCATAGAAGACTTGAATGCAGACTCAATAGTAGGTAAGACACTATTGTCATAGTTGTTCATCTCAAATGAAATAAGTCTACCAATCAAGCTATCAAGAGTAACATTCTTATTTGCTACTGCTCTCATTTCTTGAATTGCAGATACTCCAATAGCATAAACATGTAGTAAGGTTATCAAAATATTACTTACAACTATTTCTTCATAAAGTACTCCTCCTACTCCATGGATAACATTAACAACTTCTTTGATTTTGTCACTGTACTTAGTGATGTTCTCTCCTTCTTTCATTCTCAGGTCATCAAACTTTCCTCTTAGAATTTCAACTTTAACTCTCAGCACATTGGCATCTCCTCCATGTACTAGCTTTAGTTTGTCCCACATTTTATTTGCAGAGGTGCATTATTTCACATCTTAAAATTCAGCATTGGTTAGTGAAGAAGCAAGTTCTATCATCATAGAATTGTGTTCATGTTTCTCTCTCAATTGATCAACAGTCAGAGGTCCATTAGGTACAACATATTCAGCATCCAAGTGTTGTGTAACATCATTTACAATACCAGATAGATGAATTATTATCCTTCTTTGTCATGATGCAAAGTTGTCCTTGTTCAACTTAGTCACATCCCTTTTACTCATCTTGTGATCTTTAGCTTAAGTCCCTTTAAAATTTTCTTCCAAGCACCAAAGCTCTGATACCAATTGTTAGAATAACTAAGAGAGGGGGGGGGGGGGGTGNGAGGGGGGGGGGGGGTTGAATCAGTGGCCTTAACAATTAGTTCCAAAAGATCCAACCAAAAAATATCTCTCAAATATAATACCTTCACTTATCTTACAGTCCCAATTTCATCAAGATGTATGCCATAAATAACTTTAACAAATATAAACTGCTTGGTAAGATATATTGTTTATCTTTTCTTGAACTTTACCGAGTGGAAGTAAATAAAATTAGTGTTAACCAACCAATCCAATTTCAGTACTGTGTAAAACAAAATATCAATGAAATGAAACATATACACATTTGAAACATAGATTTTAACGTGAAAACCCAATATGGGAAAAACCACCTGGGACTGGTAACCCAAAATATTTTCACTCTTCTGAAGTGAGCTTGGTGAAGATCCAACCCTATTAAAGGTTACAATACACACTGTTAAGTGTGACCTTGTTAGAGGATTTAAAACCAACAGTTTTTCATTTGACCTAACACTCACTATGTTGTCAACAAGAAAACCTTTTGATACTCTTGAGTATCTCAATATAATAAGTATTGTTAAATCCCACTTAGTTAAGAGATTTTTTAAATCAATGGTTAAACTGATACAGTAAATGATCTATTGAAAATACAAATTTAATTTGGAAATATTCAGATCTATTGTTAGTCCAATAATACCTCTCTTTTCAATATACACTTCAATTCCTTTTCTTTCTTTCTTTCTTTATTCTACTCGGTGAATTCTTTGTCCTCTGTTGCTCGGTGTCTGTAGAATTCCTTGGCTCTATTCTTCAACTTGTATGATTAGATATGCATGAATAGTTTTATCTTCACACAAAATATTTTTAACATTTCTATCTTTGATAATGAATTCCTTTCCTATTTATATAGGCATGATTATCCGCTCAATCTCCTTGTTTTCTTCATAGACCTTTCCTTGATCCATAAAGCTCACTGTTGGTTGTATTTTGTGTTTTTGCTGATATGCCTGGTTCCTTGCCCTCCCCTTTGAAAATTTTTAGGTTTTCATGCTTATTCCTTGCCCAAATTGTAAAAATCCTAAAAAACCCTAGCAACCAAATGTTAAACGATGTATTTTGAAACCCTAGGCCATGTCTTTATATTTCATCGTTACCTTTTTCAAGTCACTAAAGACATGTGCTTTAAGTCAAGTCGCTTAATCACTTTACCAGAATAAAATATGTTAAAACATCTCCCGACTTCGCTTTTGCCTTGTGTCGCATAGTCTCGTTAAGAAAATGAATATTCCATCTATGTCTCGAGACTTAGCGATTTCCTTTTAGTCGGGTTGTCACTTGAACATCATGTTATGACCTTTTAAAATAAATGAGACCTGCCTCAGTCGGGTGATCGCGAGAAGAATTGGCAAGTCAAATAAATGTCTCCCGACCTTGCGCCTACTTCATGTCGCATGGTCGCTGGATCAGCTCGGTCAAACAGTTAAGGTCTTTCTTCAGTCGCGTGGTCTGGTGATAAAAAGGCGGTTAAGAGATAACATTCACGAACTCGCGACTAGCTGTTTGATGTTAGAAAAAATTACTCAGTCAGGATGTCGCTTGAGAAGAGGCTATTACTCAGTTGATCAGAAAGTATTACATGGACAAAAGAGAAGATGACACCTGTCACAGAACTAATGGTTGTCGGGTAGTCGCGTGAACTTTATGTCATAATGCATTGCAGAAGGGACCCACTGCTTAGTCGCGCAGTCGCGATGAGGTTTTTGTCATGTTTTTGGTTGGTTGCGCGAGTTAGCGACGAGTTGCTATAAGGGTTCATCGCACAGTCATGGTGGATTCATGTCTAGTTCTGTTCTGTACGCGAGTGCGCGATGAGATGTTTTTATGTATATCGCGCAGTCGCGATTCCTCATGAAGTCAATGTTTTGGTTGCGCGAGTACGCGACGGGGTCATATTTTAAGCGATCGCCCACTCGCATAGGTTCTAACTCATGTGTTTTGTGCAGTGCGAGTGCACGATGAAAGTATGAAATGTTAATATGTAATTGCATCACTCAGTCGCGCATGTAGTTTTCAAGATTCTTAAAGCTCCGCGACAGAGCGACTGAAGGACTGTTCAATACATCGCTTACTCGCTAATGTTTTCAGATGAAAGGAATACAACTCACGACTGTGCGACAAGGAAAAAAGGATAGCTGTCGCATACTCGCCGATCAAAAAGATAAAGTATAAAAGTGGTGCGAGTATGCGACAGAAATGAAATGAAGTTCAAAGTTAATGCATCGCTTACTCGCATGGATCAAAGAGTAAAATATAAAAGTGGCGCGGGTGTGCGACTGACATGAAATAAAGAT
>MU226289.1:2333394-2381452 GCA_018584345.1 Thuja plicata
AATGAAGAAGGACCTTATCCAGTCCTTAGCAATTAGGCTTTTCTTGTCTCTGAATCAGGAGTAAAAGGTACAAGATTCATATAGACATTTCAAGCATTGTGATTCATACAAGAAAAATCCCTAACACTCACCATGCTTTTCTTTATCTCATAAATCTCTCCTTTAGTTTTATTATGTAAATATCTCTTTGATAACTGTGAATAAAATATGCTTTAAATCTCCTTCATTGCTTTAGCTTAATTGATCATTGATAATGAAACAATCAATCAGTCAGTCCATAAATTGTATCTCTAACAACTAGGCAATTTTGTCGTTCTTTAACTCCATTTATGCTCGGTCATCAACTCCAGTTTTTCTTGGTTATTAGCTCTTGCTCAGTAATCAAATTTAGTTAATTTTGATTACTGTTGTGCTTGGTATACACTATGAAATGCTTGGTGTTCATTGTCACTTGGTGTATACAGACATTTTATGTTTTACCAACCACATAACTTTGTCTCTTCAGATCTTCAAGATTATGATATTATGTGTATGAAAAATTAAACCATATCAAGTTGACATCAATGAAAATACAATACATCAACTGATTTAATGTCTTCTATTCAGTTATGCAGCTCGATGACCATTAACTTATCATATTCAAGCATTCAATCAGTTATAGTTCATCACTTTCAACTTTCATATATCATTCAATATTACATAGAAATTCTCCCCTTGTAGAAAGTACATATTCTCCCCCCTTTGGGAAGTACATACATATTATCCCCCTTTGATAACAATGCCAAATTTGACAAACCATTCAGTCATCTCTGAGTACACTTTATTGAATCTTTCATGTCCATTCCTCATTACACCATTTAGCATTAAACTTAAGACTTACCCCCCTAGGAGTTGTCTACCATTAAATCAATTCATACATATGATATTCTAACAAACATATATGAACTGATGCAATCAACTTCATCATTTAACTAACTTTAGATAGAGGAATAGCCCTTAATCTACCTCTAAGATACTCAAAGGTAGCCTTTGGTAATGAATTGGTGAATATATCAACCACTTGTTCTTTAGTAGACACATAATCAAGCATTACCTCCTTCTCTTATACCTTCTCTCTTAGAAAATGATATTTTATTGCAATGCGTTTTGTTTTCGAGTGCATCACTAGATTCTTGGAAATATTTATTGCACTAGTTTTATCACAATAGATAATAATAGGTTCTATAACCTTTTCATGAATTCCTTCAAGAATCTATTTTATCCATACTGATTTCTAACAATTAAGAGCAACAACAACATACTCTGCCTCTGCAGTAGATTAAGAAATACAATTTTATTTCTTACTAGTCCAGGAGACTAATCTTTCACAAGAAAGAATGCTCAACCACTTGTGCTCTTCCTATCATTGAAATTACCTTCCCAATCTTAATCAGTGAACACATTCAAATAAATTTTCCCATCCTTACTATACCATAAGCCATAATCTTTAGTTCCTTTAAGATATCTAAAGATCCTCTTTACTGCAACCAAATGTGTGTCCTTTGGATTTGATGAAAACCTTGCAACAATACCAATAACATGTGCATATTGGGTCTACTATGCACAACATACTATAGTTTACCGGTCATGGATCTAAATAAAGTTTCATTTACCTCTTTTGATTCATCCTCAGATAATTTACAGCCTGTGACCATAGGTGTTCCCACTAGTTTTGAATCTTCCATGCCAAAAGTTTTTAGAATATCCTTCACATATTTTGATTGACTTATGTATATTCCTTTCTTTTTCTGTTGTACTTGAAGTCCAATAAAGAATTTTATTTCTCCAATCATATACATTTCAAATTCCTTCCTTATTTCTTCTGCAAATTACCTTTTCAACACTTCATTTCCACCAAATATTATGTCATCAACAAAAATTTCAGCAATCAATGTTATGTCTTCACTTTCAGATTTTAGATATACATTGCTATTGTTTGGTCTAGTTCTTGTAAAACCAATCTTAATAAGATATGCATGAAACCTTTCATACCTTTCTCTCAAATCTTGCTTCAATCCATACAACACTTTATGTAGTTTACATACCATGTCTTTACCTTTCTTAGTTGTAAACCCTTCAGGTTGTTCAATGTATACTTCTTCTTCTAACACACCACTCAGAAAACCAGATTTTACATCCATTTGATATATCTTAAATCCTTTATGAGCAACACATGCTAACAATATCCTTACACCATCAAGTATTGCATTAGGTGAAAAAGTTTCACCATAGTCTGGAGTCATTCTTCTTGTGCATACCCTTTGCAAACTAGACTTGCCTTGTTTCTAATAACTCCTCCTTTCTCATTCAGCTTATTCCTGAAAATCCATTTAGCACCTATAACATTCTTTTTAGTAAGTCTGGGTACTAAATTCCCAGTGTAATTATTTTCTATTTATTCTAATTTATCTTTCATATCCATAACCCAATCATCATTGTACAAAGCATCTTTAATACTTTTAGGTTCTAATTCAGATATCAGACAAGTACTTTCTCTTAGCTTGCTTCTTGTCATTATTCTAGCATTTTTATCTCCAATAATCTGATCTTATGTATGACTGAGTTTCATATACCTTGGGAGTATTGGTTCTGTCCTTTGGTTACCTTCATCATTATTCATCAGTTGTGCTTCATTCATCACTCCAGTCACATGTGGTATTGTCTATGTTTCTACTAGTTGAACATAAACAAACCTGTCATAGTCTTCGAGTTCCTTCTTGCTATCTTCCTCATTTTTTTTTCAGAAAATTCATCAATTCTAACATTTTCACTTTCAATCATTCTATTAGTATGCTTGATCAAACACTTATGTGCTTTGCTTCTAGTAGAATAGCCAAGAAATATTCCTTCATCACTCTTAGAATCAAATTTACCATTATGATCATCCTTATTTATGTAACATTTTCTTCCAATTTTTCGAAGTAATTGACACTAGGAGTATGACCATATCATAGCTCATACAGTGTTTTGTTTGTACCTTTCTTAAGTTGTACTCGGTTCAAATTATAGACATCAGTACTTACAACTTCTCTCAAAAAATTTTGAGCCACTCTATTTTGTATCAAAAGTGTTCTTCCACAATCAATTATGGATGTGTTCCTTCTCTCAAGAATTCTATTTTGTTGAGGTGCTCTTGGTGCTAACATTTGTCTCTTGATTCTATGCTCTTCAAATAATGTTGAGAACTCATGTGAAGTAAACTCACCTCATCTATTGGATATAAGACACTTGAGTAATTTACCTATTTCTTTTTCAACTCTTTCCTTATACACCTTAAACATGTAGAATGCATCAGATTTATCCTTTAAAAACATAAAAAACATCATTCTTGAGTAATCATAAAAAAATAAGATAAATTATTGTATACAATTTAATTCATGTCCATGAAACATTAACTCAATTACATCAATTTTAAAGGAAATGAAAGATCTAACAATGCTAAACATCAAATTGAATCATTGAAACCGTCTCATCTCTCTGTAACTAGGAAGCTAAAGAAAATGCTCTCATATTTTAAGCACTCCTAAAGTGACAATCCTAGAATGAGAATTTGAAGATTTAAGTTACATGATGTGCAAATTTAAGCTAAACATGATGAATTAGGATTCAAATCAATCTAAAGATGCAAGAACAAAGCTTAAACAACTAAAACTATGCTAAGCATGGATGTACAATTTAACTATAATGCCAATGCAAATGAGAATGAAAGTGAATTAATGATTTTCTCTTAGAATTGAATCTTGTTTATAGGATTTTCCAAGGGTAGGGGGTAGAGTGAACTAACCTTGATCAAGGTTTAGTCAAGTTAATGGTTTCAAATGTTGGGACAAGAAGACAAGGATGAATGGTCAAGATGCACCTCAAGATGGGTGGTGGAGAATTGATTTTTCCTTGATCCATTTACTTCAAATGCTCTCACCTCATTGG
This sequence comes from Thuja plicata, assembly GCA_018584345.1. Taxonomy (NCBI): domain Eukaryota; kingdom Viridiplantae; phylum Streptophyta; class Pinopsida; order Cupressales; family Cupressaceae; genus Thuja; species Thuja plicata. Next base: position 2,337,361 of record MU226289.1, read on the forward strand.
TTGATTAAGTTTTTGTCCCTTTGTGGTTGGTGAGAATAAATGCATTTAATTAATTGATTTAGCCATGCATTCCATTGAATGGGTTGGATTTAATTTGATTTAAACTATACAATTAATTGATTAAAATCAATTGCATAATTATTTGATATTTTTTATTTAATTAATCCAATAGATTTGATTTTCAATTAATTCATGCTTTGATGCTCAAATGCTTGATTTAAAATTGATTGAATCTACATTTGATTTGTCTTTACCAATTTAGGGTATCTCCAAATGCCCCTCTTTGAATCAATGTGTGAAGTGTGCTGGTTCAAAGAATCACTAATGTTTGATTCACTGATGTACTGATTCCTAATTTGATGCTAGACCCACTGATTGATGTTGAATTTTTTATCTCTAATGTGATGCTGATATGATAAACCTTGATATGATGCTTTGATAAAAAAATGTTTTTTTGATTTTTTTTCGATGCCCAACTGATGATTTGATGAACTCCACTAATGATTTGATGAACTCCATTGATGATTTGATGCACTCCACTAATGATCTGATGTAATTTGATCCCTCATTATGATGATTGTATTCCCCATCAGGAAATGAATCAAGATTAATTTTGAATTTCCAAATTTTATCAATTTTCAAATATGTCATGATTTCAATTGATTTCCTGATAAATGAATGAGTTCACTCAAATGCCCCAATTTGAAATGTTGAAAAAGATTGGATTTTTTATTAAATCATGTGCTTGTTTCCCATAAAAATGCAAAATTTTACCTTCCATAAGTGAAAAAGTAAGTTATAAGAGGTAAAAAGGTAATCTTTCTTCTCATTTTCACTCCCTCCCTTTGTAAAAATTGGATTTTTGCTCTGCTAGAAATGATGGTGGTGCCAATCAAAGAACATAGATTCAAGCATGAGTGATGTATCAACATTTGAGAGTGTATGGTAATCCGGTATGTTCCCCATGTCTAGTCTTTTTTTTCATCTTTCTTGATTTTTCTTTGAATTTCATGCTTTTCTAGCTTTTTCCATGTGTTTGAGAAGATCCACTCTATGTTAGAGCACTGCCATGATTTATTTTAGTGCTTATACTAGCTTTTGGTAGTGTTTTGAAACTTTTACATAAATTTTTATTGTCTGTACTAGTTCTTCCAATGCTTATACCCTTAAATTAGCATTTGCCAGATGTTTGGGTGCTTCCATGATATCCTGCAGTGTTTGTGCATGCCCAGTGCATATTGCAAGATGAAATAGTGCCTATAAAAGCCAAAATAATGCCTATGCATAGTTTAGGAAATATTTTGGATGTTTTAGGAACACTTAGGAACCTCCAAGGTAAGTTTGATCACTCCTTCTGCATTTAGGTAAAAATAACCCAAAATATGCAAATTTTTACCTCTGATGCCATTACATATATCCCATTTGTATGATTTGATATAAATATCCCTTGTATGATGTTGATTAGATACAAATTTTAATGATGTCAATCACAAAATTCATGTTGATGTGTGATGATGTCAGTAAAACTAAGTCGATTAGGATGATGGATTAGATTGATACTTTGTTCTCAAGATCTAGAGAAAAAAAATATTTTTATGTGCTCAAGAAGAGCGATATAGGATTGATGATGATAGTATTTAATTAGGTTTACAAACTTTAGATGATCAACTTGATGCCTTTGATTGATTGATTGCATTTGTGATAGAACTAGGTTTCCTTTGGGAAATTGATGGTTGGGGTATATATCCTTGGCCGTTGGATATGGTTCCTGATTTGTCTAATGAGGAAAAATGGGTGATCAAGCAATGTGGGTTAGGATATATTTTGCAGATGCGTCAATTCTAAGTGAATTGGGGTTTATTGACTTCTTTAGCCAAGCGGTGGCACTTGGATCATAACACCTTCCATTTGTCGATGGGTGAGATGACTATTATGCCAGAGGATGTTCACAGATTATTGTAGATTCTCATTATGGTTGAGATTATATATTATGATGAAACAACTTGTAGATGAGTTTTTGGTGATGAGGATATTGGAGATGAGAGAATTCCTTGGTGATAGGTGAGATAGTTGTACACTCCTCTTCCTTCTGTGCTGATAGCTTTGATAGCAGAATTCTTGATGCCAAATAGATGAGGTTAGGGATTTTCTGTAGGATGGGGTAGGATTATGGAGGATATGATTGCACAGCCTCGCATATTTGCATGGGGATCATGTTTTCTATCACATATGTATCACTGTATCATGATTTACATTATGTGGTTTATTGTCATAGTGTTGTGTTATCTTTCAGTGCAATATTATTATAGTTGTGGGACTGGGAGCACCTTCCAGTTGCAAGGCCTATATAAAAGAGATCTCATCCTCAAGGTCATCCTTATGTGTATGAATATCAGGGAGTCATTGTCCATCCTCAATTGGGAAAATTAGAGTTCTAGAGGAGGATTCTAGATGAGGTACGTTGGAGACCATATATTGGATGCGAGGGTTGGAGTGAGGATCATCAGGAGATACCCTACTTCTTCACTTCATGGTGGTTCATTGGTCACATAGTTTTCATCGTTGAGGGATTTTTTCTTCTGAGAGTGTTGAGATAGTTTGGCCACAATAAGGGTTTACCACAAGGTTTATCTCACTATGCTTGAGTTTAGGCAAAGAGATCATTGTGGGGACCCAATGTTGATTACCAAGATGCTAGTCTTGAGGCCTTAGGCCTTCAACTGATACAGTGGGATTATGGTGATCATATCAAGGATGCATGAGTCACCCCTCAATACACTTAGTGGTACCGACTACACCAGTTTCCTCATTTTACAGATCCATTTCCTGACATTGATGATCCAGATGATGATGATGATGATGATGATGATGATGATGATGATGATGATGATGGTGATGATGGTGATGGTGATGGTGATGGTGATGGTGATGGTGATGGTGATGGTGATGGTGATGGTGATGGTGATGGTGATGGTGACAATTAGGAGGAGGACCAAGGAGGACATCCTAGACTGAGATAGGTAGAGGTTCAAGGATGGAGATCAATTAGTCCTTGCAGAGGCATATTTCTTCAAGATCTAGTGGGTAGGGTACTAGGTGGAAGAGTAGCAATGCGTATATCATCTCATGAGGCTAACAATAATGTTATTCCTAGTATTGTTCATGGCATAGGTGGTATGAGGCTTCCTGAGTCTGAGGTTGATCATGGTGCTAGACCGTCTAGCAGTACAATTGGTATTAGTAGAGTCAGGATGAGAGGCAGAGGAGTTATTGTTCCTTAGAGACAAGATGATAGATAGATTCCTCAAAGGTGATAATTTGATCCTATTTTTCGCCAGGGTTGGATTTGTAGAGTTCGACGAGCAGGTAGACATGATGCTTTAGATGTTTCTGACATCCCAGATGCTCCAATGGTTTAGTAGCAGTAGTTGGTCCACCATTTCCTCCTCCTTCGAGCCAGGAGATAAATGATATCCATGAAGGTATGGAAACTATATGGGGTGAGTTGGCTCAGGTAAGTTCAATGTTGGTTGTGTTTTTTAATTAGTTTGGCAGTGATCCTACTCAGACATCAAGTTCTTTTCAAGTTTTTTGAGGTCGACGAGAAAGTAGACATGATGCTTTAGATGTTTCTGACATCCCAGATGCTCCAATGGTTTTAGTAGGAGTAGTTGGTCCACCATTTCCTCCTTCTCCTCTGAGCTAGGAGATAAATGATATCCATGAAGGTATGGAAACTATATGGGGTGAGTTGGCTCAGGTAAGTTCAATGTTGGTTTTGTTTTTTGATTGGTTTAGCAGTGATCCTACTCAGACATCAAGTTCTTCTCAAGTTTTCCCTACAGATACAGATACAGGCACAGGTGTAGATACATGTGCAAAGGATGGTCAGAGAGAGATGTTACTCCCTTGGATCAGATTTTGATAGATTTATGTTTTGATGTACCTTGTGATGCACTTGATACTCATTGTGATATACTCATGATGATGATGAAATCCACTCTCGATGCATTCAGATTTTTTTTCTTATGATATCATTGTATATTAACTTTTCAAAAAATTTGACGAAATGCATGATGTAGTTCTATATGATTATCTCAGTGTTTTTGTATTTTTCAAATGCAATGTTAGATATATGCAATGATACTAGATGAGATGATTATATAGAACTACAATAGAATAGAATACAATATTTTATATGATCTTTTCATGATATACAATAGAATGCAATACAATGATTAATGATAATGAACTCAGATAAACTTAATGAGCTTAATGAAATACCATGCAGTGATTAATGAACTTAAATGAAATGCAACATTTTTGTGAAAGTCCATATACTCTATCTTAAGAAAATGTTGATGTAATACCCCTTGATTGATTCACCCCCCCAGTTGACAAAAAACCCTAAGATTGGTTCCTTTAGAGAAAAACAACCTAACCACACATGCAAGTCTAATCTAAAGCGAATGCAAGATGCAACTATGATTGTCACTTATCACTGGAGAATACTATTTTATTTTTCGTCATTGATCTTTTTGGAACCTAAAGTTTGGTAGAACACTCATTGGTTAGATTTTGCAAACCATGTTGATATTTATACCTCCTTCCTTTGGATTTTCAACAATGAAGCCAATATAACTCTCACTAGTTCAATCATGAGAATATCAATACCGCTTTCATCAGATTCAATGTTGCGAGTGGATTTTGGCATTCAGATATGGAAGATCTAAATGGACAAGGTATCCATTTGCATAAATAGATAGAGATATGATCCCTTCCATATGAAAATGTCCTCAATGATTCTTTAATGATCATGTCATTAGACAAGTTTGCATACTTTTATGAATCAACCTTACAAGTAGACACACATAAATCAAGAAAATAGCATGTCTCCATCATTACTAATCTAGTCCAAGACATCATTGATTCGCTAAAAAGACATGATTCAAGAAAATCAAGTAACCCTTGAAATAACATGAAAATCAAGTAACTCTTGAAATAACATTGCTATTGTTTGTGGATCCACATTTCATAAGACTTCATCCTTTTTGATCTTTATCCATAATTTTAATCTTGATTAAGGCTTGATGAGCTTTGATGTTGTAGATTAGTGTGATGTTGAAGCTTAGTCAAATTGGTATGTTTGAAATTTGATATGAATCAAAGGGTTCAAGTGTCTTCATTTTGGTTTGATGTAATTATTTGTGTCAATTGGGTCTATCGTGATGAGCTCATTGATTTAGGATCATGCCCCAGTTGGATAGAACAAAAATTGCAGACTTAGGCAAATCTCAAAATCAAGATGAAAGCTTGGTATATGAAAATGCAACTTTGAGACTTTATTATGACTATGTACAAATGACAGATGCAAGGATTTGTACAAGGATGGTGGAAAAATGTAGATGGAAAATGTAACCTACGCAAGACATAAGGGTCAAATGGCGCCTGTTTACCATGTTTTCACCACTTGAAGTTATTTCTCTTTTTCTCTTTTTTTGCTTTTTTTTGCTACCAAGGTGCCTATTGCTAGGTTTTCACCAAGGCACTTTTTCTCCTTTTCATTTTTATTTTTATTTTTTCATTTTTGTTATTTATTTTTATATTACCAAGGTGCATGTTAGCCAGGTTTTCACCAAGATAACAATTTTTTTAGGATCTCATATTTGAATGTTTTTTCTTTCTCCAAGATCTCGTTTGGTTGTTTTTGAATTTTTTCAGGATCTCTTTTCACTATTTTGGATTTATTCAAGATCTCTTTCTACGTTTTTTGAATTTTTTCAGGATCACTTTCCACTTTTTTTGAATTTTTTCAGGATCACTTTCCACTTTTTTTGAATTTTTTCAGGATTACTTTCCACATTTTTTAATTTTTTCAGGATCACTTTTCACTGTACAACAACTGATGCTTTCCTCATCTGATACTCTCATTTGATACTCTTTCCTCCTATACACTTTCATCTAATCGTAGGCGTAAAACCTCTTTAAGTGAATGTTATTGATAGGTTATTGAAATTCTTCTCCATGAAAATTGGCTAGTTTGTAAGTTTTTGTCCGATAGGAAGATGTTATAACAAAAGGTCCTAGCCAATTTTCCTCAAATTTCCCTTTCTTTTCTCTTTCTGATTTGTTTCAGAGATTTTCTATGAGGAATAGGTCTCCCACTTGAAATTCTCTTGATTTGATCTTCTTGGTATAGTTTATTGACATTCTATTTTGATACACCTTGAAATTGTCATATGCTTGGGTTTGATGTTCTTCAAGTAATTCCAATTGTTGTGTCTAGCGACTCTATAATATTCTTATGTCACTAACCCATGAAATGAGACTTTGAGTGAGGGAATTTCCACCTCTAAAGGAAAAACTACTTCACCCCCATAAATCAATGAAAAAGGTGTTGCTCCTATGGGTGTTTAGATGCTTGTTCTATAGGCCCATAATGCTAGATTTAATTGAATATGTCAATCTCTTCCTGAATTATGCACTATTTTCTTCAAGATTTTAAGCATATTTTTGTTTGAGGACTCAACCCAACCATTTCCCTTAGGGTAATAGATTGAATAAGAATGGTGTATGATATGAAATTTCTTACACAATTCATCAATATCCTTATTACTAAACTACTTTCCACTGTTAATGAGTATGGCATGTGGGATACCATATCGACAAATAATGTGGTTCAAAATGAATATAGAAATTTGTTTACCAGTTACAGTTGTTAAAGGCGCAACTTCCACCCATTTGGTAAAGTATTCAGTTGTAGTTATTATGTACATGTGACCATTAGATTAAGGTGGATATATAATTCCTATTAAGTCAAAACCACAATGATAAAAGGGCCAAGGTATTTTCAATGGATGAAAATCTTGAGCGGGCACATGTATCAAATTTCTTTGATATTGGCACTTTTGACATATTTTCACAAATTGACAAGCATCTCTTTCTAAAGGTGGCTAATAATACCCCATCCTTAGGAGTTTCTTTGATAAAGAAAATCCACTCAAATGTGAACCACAAATTCCATCATGTACATCTTGTAAAGAGGATTCTAATTCCTCCCTCTCTAGACATCTAAGAAGCATTCTGTCAAGACGTTTACAATACAAGGTTTCAGCTATAAGGGTATATTTTGAGGTTTGTCGTATAAAATTTCTATTTTGGTTTCTAGATTGGTCCTCGGGTAAGATATTATATTTTATATAAGTATAAATGGACCATATCATGGGGATTCATGTCCAACTAGGAGAAAAATGATTTAGGATTTGGGAAGGTTAAATGCAGGCTGTATCAACTCTTCCACCAATAATTCATATCAGGGACTTTGATCAGACATTTGTAATAGAGAAGCTAATATGGCCATGGCATCAACTACTTTGTTTTTCTCCCTTGGTATTTGTTCAAATGTGATTAAAAAAAGTAATTATTTAATTTATCTATCATCCTTTTATAAGGCATCAACTTTTCATCTTTTGTTTGGTAATCATCATTGATTTGATTGATTACAAGTTGAGAGTCACCATACACTTGTAGTTTTTCTACTTTCCATTCTAGAGCCATTTTCATGCTTGTAACAAGTGCTTCATATTCAACTATATTATTGGTGCATGGAAAAAGGAGTTTCTATGACTTTGGAATAGTGTGTCCTTGAGGAGTGGTTAGGAGGATGCCTACCCCTGAGCCATGTTGTGTATAGGATCCATCAAAGTAAAGTTTCCATTTCTTTGCCTCAACATTTATTATCTTTGAATCAAGAAATTCAATCTGAATGGGATGACTATCTTGCAAAGGAGCTTTCACCATTTGATCATAAATTACTTGACCTTTTATTGCCTTTCTATTAACATATTGAATGTTGAATTCACTCAATTCTATAACCCAATTTGCTAATCTTCATGTTAGGGTTGTTTTTCTAAGAAGATACTTCAAAGGGTCAATCTTACATACGAGTTTAATCTTGTGTAAAATATGTAATGATGTAATATTTCTGATGCAAAAACTACCGCTAGGAATTCTCTTCCAATGAAATGATAGTTTAACTCATATTTGACCAAGGTCTTTTTGATGCAATAAATTGCCTTCTCTTTCCCCTTTTCATCTTCTTGAGCTAACAAGGAAACTAGTGAATGATCTGTTGCTGAAATATACAAGACTAGTGGCTTTCCTTGAATAGGTGACATCAATATAGGTGGACTCATGAATAATTTCTTTAAAAGAGTGAAGTATTCTTCACATTTTTCATCCCAGTTGAAAATTGCATCCTTGTGGAGAAGTTGAGTAAATGAATGACAATTTTTGGCTAACTGGGATATTCACAATGATGTGAATCAGTAAAAAATGTTGGTTTAACTTGAGGCTCACAGGGTCTAGACTCTGGTAAAGTGATGATTTTATTAGCAATTAGAGTCCTTAAATCATTCTCTAGAGGTTTACCCAATATTGTAAATTTTATCCTTGGGTTCAATGTGAATCGAGACATGAAGCTTGGCTTAGGTTTGTTGTTCCCTTGATTATTGTAATTGTTGTTGTTATTGAAGGGAGCCTTGGATTTCTGATTAAGATTATTGGCTTGATTAGAGGATGATCTAGTAGACATGTTGAAAGGTTTGGATTTGATGTTATTAGCTTCCACTAATCCATCATTCACAAGGTTCTTATTGGTGTTCTTTAACCAAAATTAGGTTTTCCCATTGTTTTTGTTGTCATTGTTATTATTGTTAGAGAAACCTTTGTTATCCTTGTAGAGTTTGATATCTCCATTCCTTACCAAAATATCTTCTATCTTGATGCCATTTTCAATAGCCTGATAAAATGTGGGAGGACATTTCAATTGTAACCAAAAATTCATCTCCCAAATAAAATTATTAATAAATATGTCCATTTTCTCCTTTTTCGGTACACTTCTAGGATACCTAGCAAGAAATTTTCTCCATATTTGTAAGAAATTTTGAAAGGCTTCACCATTATGTTGATTGGTATTTCATAAATCTAACATGCTGACTTCCTGCTCGATGTTATGGGCATATTGGGTAACAAATTTGGAAGCCAATTCCTCAAATGTCTTGATATTAGGAGGTAATTTGGAAAACCACTTCATCGCTTGTCCACCAAAAATTTTAGGGAATAATCTCATCAACTATGTAGTCTCATGCATAAATTCCATGCTTAGTGTACAAAACTATTTTAAATGGTCTTGTGGGTATGTTGTACCCAGATATTTTTCATACTTAGGGAAGACCACATTTTGAGGGAATGGTATCATGACGAAACCCCTATCAAAAGGAAAAGGGAAAAGGGCTTCAATCAAGAATGGTTTAAAAGCCTCTTATTTCTTCATGTTATCTAATTGAATTTGAAAGAACTTTAATTGCTTGTTCATGACTCCTATAGGATTTCTTCTTCCTCATCTCTTTTTATCTTGTAAATATTATAATCATGGGGCAGTTTGACCCCTGATTGTGCAAGGTTCAACAAACACCTCTCTTTATTATTTTCTAAAACCCTTTCCATCACTTTTATGAATACGGGATCTTGTGCTACTTCATCAATTATTTCCTTAGTAATGCCCTCTTCTCAAAGGCGGTGATTTCCATTATTATGATTATTTCCTCCATGATTATCATTGTTTGTACCATTGTTGTTACCAAGGTTACCATCATTATTTTAACTTTTGTTACCAAGGTTTTTGACATTGTTTCCATTATTATTACCAAGGTTTCCACCATTATTTTCATTTTTTTTTCCAAGGTTTCCACCATTGTTATCATAATGTTTATCACTGTTAAAAAAATCATGCCATATCATTATTTCTTGTCTTTCTTGTTCTTCCTCTTCAAATGGCTGGTATGGTGAATGAGGAGTTTCATATTGGTAAGGTATCTCTTGCCTTAGGATACTTTTGTCTTCTTGCAAAGATAGTTTGATATAATGGGACCTCAACCGCACTGGAATTTAAAATAAATCCAAGCCTTTGTTGAGAAAGTGGACAAAATTGGAGGTTCACTTGATGTGATTTTGGAAATTGAGGGATAATAACTTAAGCAATTTGTTCTTGATGAAGACCTAATAAAGAAATAATTATCCCTATAATGAAGGCCTTGAATGCAGATCTTGATTTCCTTGGTTTTTGGTAAAAGAGCGTGATATCCTTTGATGATAGACTTTGGGAATGCAAGAATACAATGATTTTGAAACATTTTGGAAGATGTCTCAATTGGTTAAAAAAATCTGGAATATGTGAATTTCAACTTTTTTTTGACTAATTTGGAACAAGCTCTCAAATGGGTACTTGAAAAGGTAACTTGTTTGTCAGGAAATGAACAGAAACACCCTCTATTCTAGGGTTTTGATGTATAGGTGCTACATAAAGTGGTATAGGAACACTTTTATGGTGCATAGGCACAAAAAGATAGGGTATAGGCATAGAATTATGTGGTACAAGAGCTGATCTCCTGGGAATAGGTGTTGAATTGGTGAAAAACTTGGAATTTTGTTGTTTCTTTTAGTTTTTAAGTTGAATTAAGATTTTCAATGGATGTTTTCTTCTGATACATTTGACCATAAAACACAAAAAATACAAAATCAATATTTTTTCCACCCCTAAACTAACACAAAGTGTATATTCTCGATCGTTGTCTATGGGTCTTTCACAAGAAAACAATTCCAAACAAGCTACGTGTAACCACCCTAATTTGGTATGCTCTGACCATAGACCCTATTTTCCCTAAGTGTGATCATACCCCCAATTATGTTAAGACAATTCTTCAATTTATTGGCATTATTCATTTAAATTAAATTTAATCTCCTAAGTGATTTAATCACTAAATTACATTAATTGCCTTAGCCAATCAAATCAAATCAATTCAATTCTATAAAAAAAAATAAAAAACATGGCTAAGTTAATTAATTAAAAGGAATTAAATAAAATCCTAATTACACCTCATCACTTGCAAAAGGAAAGTCAATCCCCTAGCCTAATTAATTTAATTAATTGGCTATAGTCTTGATTAATTATCAAAAGCAACCAAAAGCTTAAATAATTAATTTTACCCTATTATTGAATGAATATATTATTTATATAATTCAATTCATTAATATTCCCTTTAACCCCTAACCTAACCTATCTCAACCACCTTAACCATGGGTTCAAACTAATCCCAACCTCTTCACCCATGCTAAGCCTAATTCTAATCTTAATCCCATCTTAACCCTCTCCCTAATGATGTCACATTCCTAATCTTTGGATTAGGAATTCAACTCATTCCCCAAAGTCCACTTTCTCAATCTCCCCTTCCCCAAAGTCAACTTTCTCAAAGCTTGGACTTAAACCCCTCACCATGCCTCATTAATGCTCTCATAAATGCATCATTAATGCTTATACCCTCACCATGCCTTATTAATGCTATCCCTCATTAAGGCTCTTACACATTTATTTTATGGCCTTATCTCTCCTCTCACTCCTAATTTCTTCTATAAATAAAATGAGTTTTAAGCTCAATGGGCCCCTGATTTTGGATTGTTGAAACCATTTTTATGCTCATATTATTAGATATCTATATTTCATTTTAGCTCTCTTATTTTGCATTGTTATAATTTTCAATTTTAGAGCTTTAGAATGCATATTTCTTGAGCATGTAGATTAGTTTCATTTAAATCTTTCATTCTAGGTGGTATATGTCACTGATAAATGCATAATCTAAGGGCAATTATGGAATTTTTTACACTCCTCATAGATAGGAAGCAATAGGTCAATTTTAGTGATTGATATGCTTGCTAACTCTTGTTTTTCACTAATACAATGACTTATTGAAGTGTTGTATTGCAGCTAATAGGTACACAAAATAACAAACACATTTCAAGTGCCCACCATTGGGCTGAATCTCAGATTTTACCTCACTTTGAATTCATTTTCTACTAATTTGTCTTCCCAGGGTTTAGGAACAGAGTCATTTTTGGTTGCCAAGGCTCGCATCTCGGATATTGGATCGCATCGCTGAATCTTGGATCGCACCCCAGATGTCAGATTTCGCACCCCAGAAATCCTGCATCATTTTTGGTAAAGGCTCGCATCTGGTATACATTGTATCATTTTTGGTGTATTTGATCGCATTTGGTTAATTCTGGATCATTTTTGGAAAATGCAGTCGCAATTAGGAAAATAGGATCGCATCTGGTTTTTAAGGTTGAAATTTGAAAATTCTAACCATTAACCTTTGCATGTTGATAGGGAGCTCCTCTCCTAGAGCTTTCTTGCTCTCTCTAAGACCTTCTCTTGGTCTTCTTTAGGGTCTCTATCACTACCCTAACTAGAGGATTCCTCTCTGGTCCTCTAACACACTAGGAGCTCTCCGACAACTTCAAACTCTTCACTAAACCCTTATTCATGTCTTTACACAACCATGGCTTCTCTAGCCTCCTACTTCTCCTATGGTGTCAACTTCTTGTGGATTGCATTCCTGAATATTCTTAGGTCTAATTAAACTTTTGTGGATCTTGCAAGCAATTTCCAAATGGGTTCTAAATTTTTAGTCTTTTAGGCCTTGTAGCCTTTTTCGGCCTATTAGCCCTCCTAGACACTGAAATGTTGGATTTTCTCCTAAAATCCCTTAACACCCCTAGAAAAAAATTGCATATTCCTTGTGGGTTTTTCCTTCCCTTAAATATTTTATAGGTCTCATATGTCTACCTTGTCTGTACAGTGGACTTTCACCAAACCCCTAAAAATAAGGGTTTCTAGGGCATGAAGAATGGTTTGGTTTCTTGAACTTCTTTAACTGATCTATTGAGTTCCTCTAAACTTCCCCTCCCATCAAAATTTTTGAACTTCATTCCCCCACACTCCTCTATCCTTGATTTTCATATACCAATCACTTAGCAATCACTATTGCCTCTGCATTGTTCAATTACTCTAGCCAGAATAACCAGTACTCGCCTAGGGCTTGAATGTTCTCTTTCTTCCCCTACACACACACCACACACCAAACACCATATATATAGTGTATATACAAGGCTTTAATGGATTCCAAGTGGTCATGGGAATTTGAACCACGGGAATGCCAAGAAAAGCCATTTTCTACATGACCGGTCCAAAACTGGACAGTGAACTTGCAAAACACAAAATATTTACTAAAAGATAACTAGAAAGAAGAATAGACTAAAATTTTACTAGAAATATATAGGAAATTAGATGTTAAACACCCTCCATTATTTCATTCAATCCACAAAAGTGTTGAATGATGGCTCTGTATGCTAATTACAGTATTAATTGGTTATTCCCAATAACCAGTCCATACAAAATGAATTCTAACTATCATATTAGGGTTGTAGTAACTATATATACTCTCATCCCACATGTCTAGACCCTCTGGTCAGGATTTGGGCATCATAAAGGCCGATTCCTAAAATCTAGGAAATGTTGTCATGACAACTTTGACAACTTTTGTCAAAATGACACTTTCTCAACTTTGATGGCCCTATTTGGTTTCAAAACTTACCAAATGACTTGAAAACATTAAAATCTTGAAAATCTCCCCATTTTGGAGTTTTGGTCAACCCTTTAACCTTTTGGTTGACTTCTAGGTTCTAGACCCCTAGAATCAACTTGACTCAATAACTCACAAACCCTAATCTCTCCTAACACTATAACACACCTAAAACACACTAAAGACTTTATAACATAGTCCTTATTCATGGATGGTTGGAAAAACCAACCTACAAGCCAAAATGACTAAAGATCTTCCTAAAGACCTTAGTGTGCTCCTGCACCATCCTCCCCCTGTAACAAGCAAGTTAAGGTACCTGTGGTGTCACAAGCTCCTCAATGGTTCCATTCTTCTTGAAGTCACTCTTAGCTATCCAAGTGGCTTTTGAATCTGGTTGCTATCTCCACTTCACTAGATGCTCCATATAGACCTTGTGTCTTGTCTTCTTCTTTACCCTTGAATTCAATATCTTTTCCACTTGTGGCTTGACCTGTTCCAGAGTCTTGAATTCTCCCACATCCTTATGCACCTCTGTATTTTATTGTAACTCATCCATATCTGGCCACTTATACTTGATCAAATCCTTCACATTGAAGATTGGAGAAATTTACATCTCCTTTGGCAACTCCACCTTGTAACCATTGGGCCCATACTTAGCCAATATCTTGCAAGGTCCAATCCTTTTCATTTGTAGCTTACTAGGTATCCCTTTTTGTAGTCTTTCCTTATTCAGGAACACCATTACTAGTTCTTTCACTTCAAACTACAAATCTCTTCTTCCCTCATCTCTTTTAGCCTTCAACTTCTCATTGACCTCCATTAAGGTCTTTTTCACTTGTTCATGGACTTCCTTCATTGATTGTGTGAATTCATCAGCATGTCCACTCACTCCCTCATATCCTTTGAGTTATCTTAGCTCCATCACACCCCTTGGATGTTCCCCATACACAATCTCAAATGGACGTTTCCCTATAGTCCTATTTGTGCTATCATTATAGGAAAATTCTTCCTGTGGAATAACTTTCTCCCATCCTTGTCCATATTCCTTTGTCAGGCATCTAAGCAAGTTCCCAATAACTCTTGATTACTTCAGTGTTCCCATCCATTTGAGGATGATAGGAAGATCCATGAGATAAGTTTGTACCTATTCTCTTCCATAGGGTCTTCCAAAAGTGCCCCATGAACTTCACATCCCTATCTGCAACAATATGCATTGGTAGACCATTAATCCTCACTATCTCCTTGAAGAACAAGTAGGCAATATGGTTGGCATCATGTGTTGTTTTGCATGGGATGGATGAAGTGGCTCATCCTACTAAATCTATCTACCACTACAAACAAACTGTCTAAACCAGTTGTAGTCCTAGGTAACCCCACTATGAAGTCCATACTTATACACTCCCAAGGTCTGTTTGGGATAGGTAATGGCTGGTAAAGTCCTGCATTTGATGAAGTACCTTTAGCCTTCTGACATATGTCACACTATTCCACATATCTCCTTACTTCCTTCTGCATTTTTGGACTTAGACTCCCATTATGTTTCTCTTGTATGAGATTATCCCTCATAGAGCCTTTTGGAACACAAAGTTTATTGCCTTTGAATAGCAACCCATTCTGCAATGTATACTCTGCAAACTCACTATGAAAGTGATTCTCAAAATCTTTGCACACTTTGTAAATCTCTGAGAAATCTGAATCTCCCTCATATAGGTCTTTAAAACCTTCAACTCCTATACTTTGCAACTGAATCTCATGAATGGTGAGTAGTCTCCTACTAACTAGGGCATTGAAAAATTTGTTTTTCATCCCCTTCTTATGTTTTATAGTGAAGGTATATGACTATACAAACTCCATCCATTTGATGTGTCTCAAGCTAAGCTTGTCTTGAGTGTTTATGTAACTCAATGCTTGGTTGTCTCTAAAGACAAAAAACTCTTTAGGAAATAAATAATTCCTCCATTTCTTTAAGGCTTGTACAAGAGCATATAGCTCTAATTCATAGGAAGAGTACCTAGAATTAGCCTCATTTACTCTTTCACTAAAAAATGCGACAGGCCTGCCTTCTTGGCTTAGGACAACTCCTATTGCAATGTTTCTTGCATCACACTCCACAATGAATGGTTTGTCAAAGCTAGGTAACAACAATATAGGTTGAGTGGCTACTTCTCTTTTCAACCTTTCAAACCCCTCATTAGCTGCCTTAGTCCATATGAATTTAGTCTTCAATCCTCCTTTGATAGTCTCTAGGACTGGAGCACAAATCTCACTAAATCTCCTAATGAACTTCCTATAGAATTGGGCTAACCCATGGAAGCTCCTAACTTCAATCCCTATCTTAGGAGTAGGCCAGTTCAAGATGGCCTCTACTTTCTCTTTATCCATTTTCAAGTCACCCTTGGAAATTACAAAGCCAAGGTAGACTAGTTCTTCCTCCATGAACTCATTCTTCTCAAGATTTATGGTGAGTTTCTCCTCCTACAACTTCTTCAACACTAACTCGAAGTGTTTCATATGATCCTCTATTTTTTTACTGAATATGAGGATGTCATCTAAATAGACAACTAAAAAAACTCCTATATAGTTCTTCAAGACTTTCTTCATCACCCTCATAAAGGGGCTTGGTGCATTGGTAAGCCCAAAGGGCATAACTAACCATTCATATAACCCCTCTATATTCTTAAATGTAGAATTCCACTCATCACCTTCCTTCGTCCTAATTTGGTAATACCCACTCTTCAAGTAAATTTTAGAGAAGTACTTAGCACCCCCAAGCAATCCATCAAGTCGTCTATTCTAGGAATTGGAAATCTATACTTGATAGTTATTCTATTTATTTCCCTAGAGTCAGAACACATCCTCCACTTACCTCCCTTCTTAGGAGCCAACACCAATAGGAAAACACAAGGGATTATGCTCTTCCTAATCATTCCTTAATCCAACAACTCTTACACTTGCCTGGTTATCTCCTTGTTTTTCTCTGGTGTCATATTGTATGAAGCTTTGTTTGGTAAGGATGCTCCTGGTATGAAGTCAATTTGATGACTTATCTCCCTCTTTGGTGGTAGTGAAGTTGGTGTCCCCTCACATATTATGTCCTTGAACTGATCCAACAATTCTCTCACTTCTTTTGGCATAGGTGTTTTCTTATGAGTCTCCTCATCCTTTAGCTTTAACAAGATTGCATAGCCAACTTCCTCATCCTTCATATCTCCTAAGAATTCTTTCCCACTCATCAACAAGGTATTGGATTCTACCTTCTCCACTATGTATTCCTCTAGTAAGGATTGTATCTTGAATGTTGCCCCATTTTTCTTGAATGAGTACTTATTATATTTCCCATTATAGACAGCTTCTCTATCATACCGCCATGGTCTACCAAGCACAAGATGGCAAGAATCCATTGGCAACACATCACATAGTATCCTATCCTGATACTTTCCAATGCAAAATACTACCCACACTTGTTCATTCACTAAGATGTCTTGGCCCTTATTCAACCATGTAACTTTATAAGGACACACATGTGGGATTTTGGTGAGCTTCAACTTCTCTATTGCTTCCTCAGATATAACATTATCTATTGACCCTAAATCAATGATCACCTTGCACACCTTTCCCAATATCTTGCATTTCACTCTGAAAAGAGCCCTCCTCTACTTGTTCTCATCTTTGGTGGGTGTCTTGATTAGTATTATTCTCAACATAAGGTGTTCTCTTTTCTCTAAATCTAGACTCACCTCTGATTGTTTAGAGCAATCTTATTCTTGTACATAAGCTATCTTCTTCTCCCCTTGTGAGGATGTTGGTTTATCTGGACACTTATATGCAAGGTGTCCCAACTGTCCACAGTTGTAGCATTTCATGGAAGTGTAACATAAGAAATAGGATATATGTCTATATATTACATTTGAATATTGTTATGGGGGTAAATAAGATGCTCTCCTTCTATCCTTAGATATGTAAATAAAAGACCCAAGTTGATTAACCCAAGAGGAAGGATCAATGCATAAATGAATCAATCATTTGGAAACAAGAATAAGGAAGGAAGATCTTAATTACCCGGGTGGATTTGTTAATTTGAAATTTATTTTTAGATTTAGATAGATTGAAAACCTTAATTGAATTAAATAGGATAAATGTACTAACCTTGAAATATTATAGATCAAAGAATGCTATTTTCTGAAGCCTGTGTTGAGTTTCTAGAAAATCTGAGACCAGATTTGGAATAGAAACGCAGAGATGGACAAAACCCAGAAATCATTTTGCAATTTGAGAAAGTTCCAATTTGTACCCTCAAGTTAATGTCACCATTTTCCAAAATTTCCAATTTCCCCCTAGGTAACAATCGACCTAAAAAGTCTCAGACTAAATTTTTGTTTTTGGTTCCTAGAAGTTTTCTAAAAAGGGTATCCAAATCTCCATCCTAATCTATTGTTCCGAACCTGTACCTACAAGAAAAAGAGGTTTGTTTGTTGGGGGAGGGGTTTGCCTTAGTCAAACCTCGATTTAGGAATTAACCTTGAAATCAATAATTGAAATAAAGAATGCTTGCAAGTAGTAGAAGTAAATCTAATAATGAAGCTATGATATTCAAATAGATATGCAATTGTATTTCAAATGTAAGTAAGTATGTAAATATGAAAGCTTGGACTCAATTAGAAACCATAAACCTCCATGATTGTATTCTTGGAATCCACCGTGAGGGGAGAATGAATGAGTCTTGAGGATGCACAAAGGATCTTGAAGGAAGATCACACCATCATGATGGATAGATTTAGGTCTTGAATGGTGAATCTTGAATGTTTGAACCAAATCCCTTCAAAGGCTTGAAAGCTTGAATCCTTGATCTTCAATGGAGAACTTGAATGCTTGAAAGGAAGAATTGAACACTTTGAAAGCTTGAAAACATGTATAACAATGGATGCTTGAACTTTTTTCTTGATGTCTTCTTGCTTGATTTCACTTGGAGAGAATTAGTGCTTGATGGTTAATGATTAGAGAAAATGAGTGGAGAAAGCTTCCTTTTATATGAAACTAGGGCACAATCTTCTAGAGAGGCTGACATAGGAGAATTAAATTCTAATTGAACCCATGCCCCTAAAAGAGGACCTATGCTAAATATAATTAAAGATTTTCCGCTTCAAAACCCAAAACAACCGACCCAAAAGCAGGAAATGAATTTTTGATGACCTCCAGCAGCTGACAGACTTCCAAATCTGAAAGGGGGACCCAGGTCAAGGTTGAGGTCAACCTTGACCCAGGGGGTCAAGACCCCTAGAAAACATGCCAGATGGGATGGGAGATGTCTGAAGAGGCCCAATCAGGGTGCTAAATAGACACAAAAGTAAGAGAGGATGCAGAAATGAGGGGATGGTATGATGGTGGCAAAAAACATCCCCTAAGGAGGGCTAAACACTCTTAACATGGAAGTGCTTCCATTTTAAGATGATATAGGAAGAAAAGTGAGAGCTTCTCCCAAAACCTCTTGATCTTCCTCTGCCACTGTTATAAGAACTTCTTCCTTTATTATTGTATCCACACCTATTTCTTGATTCTTGTCCTTGCTCTGTATATATGGAGTTACTTTGACCTCTACTGTCACTGCCTCTTCCACTTGAACCTCCTCTATGGACACCTTTGTTGTCTCTACCCCTTCCTCTACCTCTGGAGCTAGAATCTTGTCTCTTCTTGAGTTTCTCTTCCACTTTCAAAGCCATTTGAAAACAACTATGAATGGAAGTCAGGGTAAAAAGGCTAAGTTCTTGAATATTCCACCTTAATCCATTAAGGTACCTTGAAACTTTAATACTCTTTGTCTCCTATATTCTTGACCTAAGACAAAGCTTCTGAAATTCTTTAGTATAGGCTGGCACATCTAGGTCTTTTTGCCTCAAGTCCTGCCTCTTCTTATGCAATTGAATGTCATAATCTTCTGGAAGTTAATTCTTTGTCACCTTTGCAACCATTTTTTTCTAATTTTATATGGGATTCTTTCCCTCTTTCTCTCTTTATTCCTACAAGAACTTCCACCATGTGAGTGCTTTCCATCTTATCCTTGACTTGGCTATCTTTACCTTTTGTGCCTCTGTGATCCCATCACACTCAAATTGATTCTCCATCCCTTCAAGTTATTCCATAACCATTTTTGTATCCATCTTACCAGAGAATATTGGTATTCCCTCTAGAGCCTTTCCACTCTATGCCTTGAGTGCCTTGAGGAATGGTTCCTTAGGTAGAAGAGGATCAGGCTCTAGTTCTACCTCCTCTTCTATTGGTTTCTTTCCTTTATCTATCCCTTCATGCATTTCTTCTCTCAACTTGCTAGCAGTCTCTACCACCTCTTCCATCTTTATCTTCATCTCTTCCATTGCTTCTTTAAGAAGCCTATTCTTGATTTGTTGCTCTAAGAAATCCTTAGCCAACTCTGCACTGGTTACCATGATGTTCTCACCTATGGATTCACTCCACTCTGACATACACTAATCCACTCTCAATCCTTTCAATGGCTCTGATACCAATTTGATGAGGATATCCTCTCCTAGAGATTTCTTTCTCTCTCTAAGACCTTCTCTTGGTCTTCTTTAGGGTCTCTATCACTACCCTAACTAGAGGAATCCTTTCTGATCCTCTAACACACTAGGAGCTCTCCAATAACTTAAAACTCTTCACTAAGCCCTTCTTCATGTCTTTACACAACCATGGTTTCTCTAGCCTCCTACTTATCCAATGGTGTCAAATTTTTTTGGATTGCATTCTTGACTCTTCTTAGGTCTAATTAAACTTCTATGGATCCAACTTTGTGGATCTTGCAACCAATTTCCAAACGGGTTCTAAATTTCTAGTCTTTTATGCCTTGTAGCCTTTTTCAGCCTATTAGCCCTCCTAGACACTGAAATGTTGGATTTTCTCCTAAAATACCTTAACAACCCTAGAAACAAATTGCATATTCCTTGTGGGTTTTTCCTTCCCTTAAATATTTTCTAGGTCTCATATTTCTACCTTGTCCGTACAATGGACTTTCACCAAACCCCTAAAAATAAGGGTTTCTAGGGCATGAAGACTGGTTTGGTTTCTTGAAATTCTTTAAATAATATATTGAGTTCCTCTAAACTTCCCCTCCCATAAAAATGTTTTCACTTCATTCCCCCACACTCCTCTATCCTTTATTTGCACATACCAATCACTTAGCAATCACTATTGCCTCTGCACTGTTCAATTACCTTAGCCAGAATAACCAATACTCGCCTAGGGCTTGAATGTTCTCTTTCTTACCCTATACACACACACACCACACACCATATCTAAAGTTTATATACAAGGATTTAATGGATTCCAAGTGGTCATTGGAATTTGAACCACGAGAATGCCAAGAAAAGCCATTTTCTACATGACTGGTCTAAAACTGGACAGTGAACTTGCAAAACACAAAAGATTTACTAAAAGCTAACCAGAAAGAAAAAAAGACTAAAATAATGCCACAAAGATCTAGGAAATTACATTTTAAACACCCTCCATGCTTTCATTCAATCCATTCAATCTACAAAAGTGTTGGATGACGGCTTTGTATGCTAATTATAGTATTAATTGGTTCTTCCCAATAACCAGTCCATACAAAATGAAGTCTAACTGTTAGATTAGGGTTGTAGTAACCTTATATTCTCCAATCCCACATGTCTAGGCCCTCTAGTCTGGATTTGGGCATCATAAAGGCTGATTCCTAAAATCTAGGAAATGTTGTCATGACAACTTTGACAACTTTTGTCAAAATGACACTTTCTCAACTTTGATGGCCCTATTTGGTTTCAAAACTTATTAAATGGCCTCAAATGACTTGAAAAAATTAAAATATTGAAAATCTCCCCATTTTGGATTTTTGGTCAACCCTTTGACCTTTTGGTTGACTTCTAGGTTCTAGACCCCTAGAATCAACTTGACTCAATAACTCACAATCCCTAATCTCTCCTAACACTAAAACACACCTAAAACACACTAGGGACTTTATAACATAGTCCTTATTCATGGATGGTTGGAAAAACCAACCTACAATACACAAATGACTAAATATCTTCCTAAAGACCTTAGGGTGCTCCTACACCACATGTTTTTTGTATCTGTCATTTAAACAGCCTAATAAGTGTTTGCAGATTGTTGTTTATCCTTTTTTTTCAAAAAGGATGGAAAATGGACTGTTACTTTGAGCTTTGCATTTTTCATAGATTAACTTGTTCTTAAAATTCTTCAAAGTTTCAAATTAAGACACATTTTCTAATCACTTGTTAAATCAATTAGATTAGTATGCTCTTTTCCTTCAAGGAAAATTAGAAATTCAAAAGTTGGTTTAAAACTTGAGAGGAATTTGGAGTAAATGAACAAGGCAACCAAACTCATTGTTTATTTCATTTTTTGCAAATTAATTGAACAAGCCAATCATTAAACTTTGTGGGATTAATTGAACAAGATTCACAGTTTAAATTTCCCTTTGGACAAGTAATTGAACAACACAAGTCACCTATATTTTGTGGGAAAGAAAGAACTTCATTGTCTAAATTTGGGATTTGTAATTGAACAAGCAAAGCATTAAATATTGTGGTCAAAGAAAAAACAAACTTTGCTTTTGAGTACTTGTGTTTTCATTAACTTAGGAATATTTAAAACAAACTTAAGCTTACTTTTCAGTCTCACTAGAGGATTTTCTCTTCCTTCCAAGTGGGGGAATCAAAAACTTGATATGGGGGATTGAGTTGTGAGTGAAGTGGTTTGAGGGAATGAGTGAGTGATTGAAGTGTTTTGGGAGAAAATGACATGGACTAGGAGAGTATGCTCTTCTTCTTTCAAAGAATCAAAAATCCTAAGCTCGCCAATCCTTTGTATGCTTATTCAACATTAGATGGCCTGTCGATTGAGGAAAAATCTCCTGAGAATGACCCAAGTGAGGAAAGGTTTTATGCCAACCCTTCCAACTCACTATAAATAATTTCTTCCTTGTAGGCTAAAACCTCGGAAGACGGAATCGGTTTTGTTCTTGGAATTTTGACATCATTCTTTGAACATGCTTGGGTATGTGTAGAGCGGAGCCCCTTGAATATTTCTTGTGAGACTAGACATATTTGAGTACTCATAGGGCTATACGCCTCAATTTTTCCTTGTGCAATTCTATGGGAGACAGTTTTGAACAGATTTCCCCATCATAAACAACAAACTTTGTAGTCAAACTACCTGATTCATCCCCAAAAGGGTGATAATCTTTTTGCAAGGCAAAAAGTAATTGTCCCAAGATACTTGTCATTTCATTCCCTCACTTAAGTTTGGAGTCAGATAATATGGCATCATGACTGGATCCATTGCGTGCTTGGTGGTGGCCATATTCTGATTAGCATTTGAGTGTGTACCTGAGTCAACAAGCAAATATTTTCATCCTCTACTTAGAAAATAGGGAGTAAGGATGTGTTTGTTCACCCCTAACAATGCAACAATGCTTGATGTTCTTAAAAGATCACTAAACAGATAAATCTTTCAAACAAGCAACAAAATTCAATCCTCTGGCTACATACTATATTTTTCACTCACTGGAAAGACTAAAAAACAACCTACTGTAAGACAAATTTGCACAAAATTCAAGATAAATCAGACAAAAAATTGACAGAACATTAGAGAGTCGTCTTTGGTCTATCTTGTCTCGCATTTAGTTGTGCAAAGTCACATTCAGTGTGCAAGCTCACATCTGGTAAATCCTATATCACTTGTAGGGAGAAAGGTCACATCCAAGATACTTAGGCTCACATCTAGTTTTGCATAAGCTTGCATCTGGTCTTTCCTACCTCACATGCAGAGTGTCGCATCTGGGACAGTGGACACTTGCATACTTGTCTCCCAGATAAATCTAGTTTATTTGGGTACCCCTTTGGCTCCTTAGTCCAACCCTGTTGTTTTTTCTGGTCTCTCTGTTTCTATTTTAAAAGCTTTTTCAAGTCTACCTTGCATGTCATTTTGGGCTCTCACAATCTGTCTCAAAACATGCAGTCTATTCACTCTCAAAAACAACTTGATTCCTAGCTCATTATTAGGGAATTATAACCCTTTGACGCTGGAGTCATTTACTTCCATCAAACAAAAACAATTTGGACACACTTACTTGAATGATTTGAGACCTCACTTGATACTATTGGGGAAACTTTGGACATAGTGGAGATACAACTTCATGGTTAACACAAGACTTAACAAGTATCTTGCTAATGAATCAGAAGTACCTCCTAAATCGCTACACTTTCAAAAAGGAGAGACATCTTGCAATCCTCTATTTAACATAGATTCACCCACACTAGCAATGGATGCTGCTAGGAATGAATGGGCTAATGCCTTTGAAGAATACAATAATGAGAAAAACCAACAAGATCAAGACAATGCTAGTAATGAGGAAGAAATAAACATCACAAACCCTTTATTTGATTCGGAAAGTGATGAAAACATTCCTGAAGAAGAGTACAATAGACTCAAACAAAGTAGGAGATTCCAAAGAACATTGGAAAAGATAATTGGTGAAGACAGAGAGAAATACTTTCTCCATCTAGCATCCATTGGAGTAAAATTACCTAAAGATTGTGATGTGGAAAAACTAAAGGAAAAAGAGATATCAACCCCTATCTCTATTCTCACCAAACAAATGACCTTGATGCAATCAGAAATTGTAACTCTCAAACAAGAGAAGGTTAAACCCAAAACAAAATACTCTTTGGACTCCATTTGTCCATTTCCTTTTGACAAGAGTATCAATATGGTTCCATTTCCTCCCAGCATGGCAAGGCCAAAATATGATAAGTATATGGGAGAGACTGATCCACATGACCATGTGAGAGAGTTTTGTGCTCTAAGCATAGAGTACATGCATGAACCTACATACCTAATGAGGATATTTTTGGGAAGTCTAGGTGGAAATTCTATGGAGTGGTTCTCCAAACTCACACCTAAGGTAAAATATTTTGAGGAGTTGATTCAACGGTTTATCAAACATTACTCCTACAATATACAACATGGCGTAACCATGATGGACTTGTGTAACACAAAGCAAAGAATTGGTGACCCCTTTACACACTTTTTACAAAGGTGGAGGAAAATCTTTGCAAGGTATTCAAGAGCTATTCGTGAATCAGAAAAGATGAAAATCTTCATAAACAACTTGATACCTGAATTAAACTATGCATTGCAAATGCAAGATTCACCTAGCTTTGATAGGATGATAAAAAATGCCATCCATATTGAAGAAGTAATGGTTAAGAAAGGAGAAATCACTCTCCAAAGTGATAAAAAATCTACCAACTCCAAAAACAATCCTAAATAGTGGAAACAAAACAAGAATATTGTTAACGATGGAGTGGTAGATGCATCTAATGCTAGTCCTGAACCAGCAGTGTTCAATCTAACGAATAACATGCAAGCAAGTAAAGATAGCAAAGTAATAACCATAATACCTAAAGAAAACAATGAGAACAACAAGAGTCAACCATGGACTTCTAAACCTCAATGAAAATTCACTCCTTTGGGAGAACCTCTTGAGACAATTTTGAAAACACTCTTGGACAAAAAAGTTCTTACAATCCCAGATTCAAAACCATGGGAACCAGAAGTCAAACCAAGATGGTGGGATGACAATTCTTATTTTTTCTTTCACAAAAACAAGGGACATAAGACTAATAATTGTATTAAACTCAAAAAATATATACAAGACCTTTTTGAAGGAGGCAAGATCAAAGTGGAAGGATACACCACTAATGAAGACCGACTTTATAACTGCCTCTTGTATCTTATTCTGGTCCTCTAGGTTTAGTGTATCCCATTGTCTGATTTTCTTATCAGTCTTTGTACCATGTGTAGCAATGGATTTGGTAGATTCATCAATTGTTTGATTCCTGTAGTTCTTCTTTTCTACATCAGGCTCATCATCTTGAGTGTCTTCTATGTTAGCCTTTGTCCTAACCAACCTTTTCCTCTTCTTTGGTGGTGTTGTTTTCATAGTTTATTGCCTTGTTCTCTTAGTTGGTTGCTTCCTTATGTAGGTCCTTACTTGACCTTTCTTAAGGGGTGTTGTATCAATTGTAGCAGTTTAACTCCTTGTCCTCTGCTTCTTGCAGGAGGTGGAGGTGGAGGTGTATCAGATTCAGTCTCCTTAGAATCTGATTTCTTTTCCTCTTGTTCCTAACCGATATACGGAATTTAACAAACCATTCCCTAATTATGAGAAAGGGAAAGCATCTAAAGGAAAAGGAAATGAAGTAAACTACACCTACTCCAATAATGATGATGTGATCAACATGCTAGACATTAAATATGAATCAATTAATGTGATCACTATCAAAGGTGTTAAAGACACATCTCCCCAATCAAATGCGGTAACACGAAGTCAAGCACAAGTCACAATCAAAGGACCTAATTCCTCATCAAAACTAGAAACAAATTCCAAGGTACCTACTGTCACTATTCCCAAACTAACGGTAGCAAGACAAATAGTTACCATTCTAGAAGCGAACTATAACTTGGTGGATCAATTGCAACAAACCTATGCTCAAATTTCTATCTTTGAGTTACTTAAAATCTCCTCAGTGCATAGGGAAGTTCTTGAACAAGCCCTACATTTAGCAAATGTACCAAAATACATTGATGTAGACAAATTCCAAGCAATGGTCAGTCATATCTCAGCACCACACTATCTCTCTTTTTTAGAAGAAGATGACAAATCATTGACACATTCGCATAACCAACCTCTACATATTGAAGTCCTAATTCAAAAATCTCATGTCAGATGTGTATTGATAGATGGAGGCGTCAGGTTGAAAATTTGTTCTCTCAATATATTAATAAGTTAGGTCTCTCAAAACAAACTATTGATTCAATAAGTAAGATCACTATCAAAGCTTACGATGAAGAAGAAAGATCCTCTAAAGGTCTCATTGTTCTACCAATCAAAATAGGACCAGTTGAAAGAAATGTGATATGTCAAGTTCTAGATCTACCCTTGGCTTACAACATACTATTAGGAAGACCTTGGATCCATGAAATTCAAGCAGTACCATCTACTTACCACCAGTGTATCAAATTCCCACATAATGGGGTGGAAGTAACAATTCTTGCAGATGCCAGTTATACTTGCAACAATGTTAAAGCGAATAGTATGGTCCCTCATAACAAGGAATTTCCAAAAGAAACAGTACCTAAAACTACTAAATACATGGTTATGAAAAGCTTTGGAAAGACCTTAAAACTTGAAGAAACTAGTATGGGAGAATACAAGCTAGACATGATCCCATCATTGATAGAACTTCCAGTGTCTCCAAGATCTTATGGAAAACCTTCCCCATATTCCACACCCACTACATCTAAAGAGCCATAAATTCACAAAGCAACTGGTATAGTTAAATCATCTACCTCCCAAGAGGATGAAAAAGAAGAAAAATAAATCTTGTCTTGGCTTTACAAAGGAGAACCAAAAGAAAATGAGGTAAAACATGTAGAAATATCCCCAGAAAATTATGGTAAAGGATATGATCTTCTCAAACAAATGGGATATAAGGGAAGAGGACCTTTAGGAGACAAAGTAAAGGGACTTTTTGAACCTATACACATGGAATTGAGAAATAGAAAATATAAAACAGGATTAGGTTTCAATATTAAATCTGAAGACCCTACTTCAAAAGATGGTCCAGTCTTTGATAAAGGAAGTGAAGAAGAAGAAGAAGAAGAAACAAAAATAGAAAAATGGACCTATGAGAGATTATTTCATATTAGTACAGAGTATCCTGAATATCAAGGAGAAAGATATGTACCTAGCTTTGAGACACCACAAGACACTCATGTTCCTTTATTGACACAAGCTACTATTCAAGAAATAAAGGAAATAATAGAAGACACTCCATAAGTGCCATTGATAGAAAAAACTATTGAAGACATACCCCAACAACATGATTTACATCCTAACTGGGAGAAGTTGGTCACAATTTCACATGTCCTAGATTTACCACACTTGATCTAAAAGTGGCTAAATGAGTACATCAGGTAACCATTGTTGAGTTTCTAAATAGATCAAATGATGAAATAACAGACTCACGTGATTATGAATGGGAGGTCCTATTTGATTCTACCATGGATATTGAAGTAGATGTCATTCATAATTTGGCACCAATATTTCAAAGAGGATAAAGTTATAACACTTCCCCTGACACTTCTTTTGTTCCAAAATCAGATGAGATACCATTACCTAGAATTCTTGATGAAGAAATTGGTGTTTTACTAGGTCTAGAGGACATTATAAGACTACAAGAAATGAGTTACATTTTTCTGAGAGAAGAAGAAGAAATATCAACTGATGAGTCACTATAGTTAGGTCTGTGTATTACTAACAACAACCCTATTAATGATAGTTTAACTCTTGATGATCTAAACACTATAGAATTAGACTTAACAGAACATGTCTTGTCAGTTAATAGTTTTGACGCTAACGCAATGTTGTCCTTACCAAACTCTGATTCATTATCCTTGATAAACCCTGACTTAATTGATTGGATGAATTCAGATCCTAATCCTATCATGAACTTCCCTAATTACTAAACTTTGGCTTACTACCTAAATGCTTGTGAACCTTATCCTTCTTCCACCAATGTAAGGAGCATTAATATGTTAGAGGAGGATATCAAGTTTCTCATTCACAAATTGAAAAATAAAAACAAGACAAGAACTGATGGTGAAAACCACATTGTGGCAGTGTCAAATTCTAAAATAGTAAAAATAAAGGATGTATCTAATGGTGAAAACCTCCCAGAGGTGCCAAAAGATGGGATTCTTGATATCCTCCCTGAGCACTTTCAAGAAAGATCTTTGGTTCTGATAGAACCAAAACAACTAGTTAACTTGGGCACCACTGAAGTTCCTCATATTGTTCACCTAACACAATATTTATCAGACGAGGAGAAGATACAATTCACTGGGTTCCTAAAAGAGAAAAAGATAATTTTTTCATGGTCTTACACAGATATGCCTGGACTTGATCCTGAATTAATAATGCATCATTTGTCTATAGCTCCTGGGATCAAACCCATGAAACAAAAACTAAGAAAAATTCATCCTCATGTTTCATTACTGGTGAAAGCAGAGCTAGAAAAATTACTGAAAGCTGGATTCATATGAGTCATCACTTACGCAGGATGGATTTCTAATGTGGTACCAGTATCGAAAATAGATAAATCTATTAGGATCTATACAAACTTAAGAGACTTTAACAAAACATGTCCTAAAGATGATTTTCCACTACCAAACATTGATATGATCATAGATATAAAAAAAGGCTATCAAATGTACTCATTAATGGATGGTTTCTCAGGCTATAACTAGATTAAAATTTCTCCTAAAGATCAAGAGAAGACCACATTTACATGTGCATGGGGAACTTTTTGTTGGAACATTATGTCATTTGGATAAAATAATGCAGGTGCTACATACCAAAGAGCTATGACTACTATATTCCATGATATGATGCATAAAAATATGGATGACTATGTGGATGACACCTTAGCTAAATCAAAATAAAGGACTACTCATATTGAAGACTTACGGAAGACATTAGATCGCATGGAGAAATTTCAACTCAGGCTTAATCCAAAGAAATGTACCTTTGGAGTTCAATCAGGAAAGTTGTTAGGGTTTATCGTCTCAGAAAAAGGAATTGAGGTAGACCCTAAAAAAGTTAAATCTATACTAGAAATGACTCCTCCATGCAACATTAGTCAAATGAGGACATTACAAGGAAGACTCCAGTCAATCAAGAGATTTATGTCACAACTTGCAGACAGAGCACAACCCTTTACTAAATTTCTACATAAAGGTGTCACCTTCAAATGGGATGAACATTGTGAAAATAACTTCAAAGAATTAAAAGAGTACCTGGCTACTCCTATTCTCATGGCACCCATTCATGGAAAGCCATTTCTCCTATATATTTCAGCTACAACTACATCACTGGGAGTATTGTTGGCGCAAGATGATGAAACTAAAAGGGAAAGAGAAATCTACTATATTAGCAAAATACTTGTATCTTATGAACTCAATTACAATGTAATTGAAAAAGCTTGCTTAGTAGTTGTCTTTTCATCATAGAAATTGAGACATTATATGTTATCACATACATTAAATCTCATTGCAAAGATAGATCCTTTGAAATATCTCTTAAGCAAGACAACATTAATAGGAAGGCTATCAAAGTGGGTCCTGATTCTAAGAAAATTTGATATTGAATATGTAGACAGAAGGGCTATTAAAGGACAAGTTCTTGCAGATCAATTAGCTGATTCACCACTCCAAGATGATGAATCTTTGAGAATTGAATTTCCTAATAAAACAATTATGCATCTAACTGAGTATTCGTGGAAGATGCACTTTTATGGTTCTTTCACGCAACAAGGCTCTAGAGAAGGGGTTTCATTCATAACTCCTCAAGGCTAAAAAATACCCAAGTCCTACAAATTGATGTTTCCATGCACAAATAACATTTCTGAATGTGAATCATTAGTAAATGGTCTTAAACTTTCTATGAAATGGAAGATTATAGAGTTACATGTGTATGGTGACTCCCAACTCATTATCAATCAAGAAAATGGAGATTATCAGACCAAAGATGATAAATTTATTCCCTACAAACAACTGGTTGATGATTTAAAGATATACTTTGTCTTCATTACATTCCAACAACTTCCCAGAACAGTAAATAAGGCTGCAAATGCTATGGCTACATTGGCATCCATGTTACAACTAGAAGAACATCAATTTTGCTATGACTTATTGGTAGAAGAATTATCCTACCCAACCTTTGATACACCCGAATACCAAGTGATTTGTGCTTTGAACACCCAAGACCCATCTCAGTATGCTAAAATCATTGCTTACCTAACTAACCAAACTATACCCAATGACCTATCCACAAATGAAAAATGAGCCTTAATTCAGACAACATTGCGTTATGTCCTCATTACTAATAACTTATATAGATGAGGTCTTGATGGTACACTTATTATGTATTTAGAACATGAAGATTCAGATCGTTCTTTGAAAGAAGTCCACGAAGGTGTATGTGGATCACATTCAAATGGCTTTTCACTAGCTAAGAAATTGTTAAGAGTAGGCTATTATTGGCCCACGATGGAAAAATATGCTATTCAATTTTCAAAGACGTGTCATAAATGTCAAAAACATGGAAATCTCATCCATGCTCCTACTAGAGAACTCATACCATTTATAAAACATTGGCCATTTCAGCAATGGGCCTTTGATTTGGTTGGACAAATATATCCTAATTCTTCAAGTGGACACAAATACATCATTACTGCCATTGATTATTTCATGAAGTGGGTCAAGGCTGTGCCACTGATCAAAGCTTCTAGAAAATAGGTGGCTATGTTCATCTTGAACTACATTATTTGTAGATATGGGATACCCTCTTCAATTGTAACAGACAATGGGGGCCAATTTAAAAACCAAGACATTGAAGACCTTTGCACACAGTTTCACATTAATCAAAATTGTTCCTCAATCTATTATCCTCAAGTTAATGGAAAAGTTGAGGCATCTAACAAGAAAATTCTTAAAATCCTACACATAATTGTGATTAATTCTGGCAGAGACTGGCATTTACAATTAAATCTGACACTTTGGGCCTATAGAACAAGCATCAGAACACCAACTGGAGCCATGCCATTTTCCCTATTTTTTGGTGCTAGGGAAGTATTACCTATTGAGGTTGAAATCACATCTTTATGGGTATCTTTACAAGGTCTTGTTACTGATGAACAATACCGCATTAATTAGGTAAATTATTTAGACTTACTTGATGAGCGCAGGCAACAAGCGTTCGATCATCTGAAAGTGTACCAAAAATGCATGTCAAAAGGGTAAAATAAAAAGGTCAAACTACAACACTTTCAAGTAGGGGATCTCATTCTGAAAGAGAATCCTAAGAATCATTCTAGTAGAGAATAGAAAGGAAATTTTGAACCAAACTGGCTGGGACCTTATGTCATTACAACCACTTTTGGGACTGGAGATTATCAACTAGCTATACTTGATGGAGACGTTCTTCTTGATCCCATTAATACTCTACATTTGAAGCAGTTCTATGCTTTATGTCTGGCTAGCAGAGCCTATGCAGGGAAAATCTCAAAAAATTGATCTTGAAGAAATCCAAAAACAATGGAAAAAAGTCCTGAAAAAAAAAGGTATCCTTGATGAAAACCTAGGAAACGGGCATCTTGGTACCAAAAATAAAAATATTTTTCGAGTGGTGAAAACCTGGAAAATAGACATCATTTGAACTCTGTGCTAAATCTATCAATGCACTGACAACACTAAACCTTCATACTTGCACCTGTGTTATTTCGTGACTTTGATTCCTTAAAAATGTCCTATCCTTGCTTGGGATTTGTTTGCATTTACATCTTAGGAATAGTCATTTTGTACTGGGGGCATCTTTGCTAGCATGGTTAGTTCATATCTACTAGGTTGTCCTAAGCATCTTATCTAGGATGGTTTGCCTCTCCAAATAGTACCAGACATCAAACTAGTGTTTTTCAACACTTTAATCTAGCACTTAAAATGAATTAGTGTTTCTCAATACTTTAATCAACCAGTGTTTCTAAGAACTACATTGGATTTCAATTACTGACACAGCTAATCTCACATATACTCAGACATGAAAACATATTGCTTAAATTCCAACTTCTAATTGATGAATCTCTACTGCACTTGAAAAATGAATCAACAATATTTCTCAATACTACTTAAACACATAGTTTAATCTTGGTTTGGTTATGATTCTTTTATGTTCCCATGATGTTTCATACTAGGGGCATCTAAGTGATTATGAATTTTATTTGATTGATTCTCAATTAGTGATTGTTATGTCTTTTGAGTAACTCCATGACGTCTATTCTAAGATATAGAGTCGCAAGGACAGGGGGCATAACATTTTCTTGGTTTTTTGCATATGGTGATTATTCCAAATGATCCTATAAATTTCACCTAACTTGGATGTTTACGGTAAGAGCTACCAACATGAGTGGATAGCTGCATATATCTCGATCCTCGTTATGTGTAAACTATGGTGAAGTTGAAATAATTTCCTTGTCTATTTTCTAAATCAGATTCTTAGTAAGGTGTATGCTACATGATGTACCCAAGGATATGAATTTTTAAGGTCATTACAAGTCACATATCTTACATTACACTTGAACATAACCTAATTCTAAACATTAAAAGGAGATAAACTAACTTTTCATCCTGGCTTCTATGCCTTGATGCCTAAGTTTATTTCTGACATTGCATCCAATACACATAGTATTCATACTTTCATGATACTAGTGGGTATTAGTGATAGTTGTACTATCAGGTGATGTTTGTTACAACAAATGCCCAATGATGATAAAATGCTACAATGTATACAAAATCAGTGACAGTCCTAGGAGTCTGCATGTAGATGCATTTAGAGATTGCATGATTTATTTTACAAAGAACAACATAAAAAGGACTTGAGCTTAAAATAAATTCTTGATTCATCTGAAAACCAAGTTAATTACATACATCAATATTACTGATATTCATGTTCTTTTATATCCATGACATACATTCTGCATTCATAAAGAGAAAGAGAAAAATACAATAACAAACCATTCACACATTGCATTTAATTTTACATCCTAAGTGAATCCATACATTTATTTTCATAAATAAAATCTCAAAAACATTCATTTGCATATCCACTTAGTATCATTTGAAACACATTTATATCAGTAATAAATCAAATGAGCATAAAATGATGTCATAACATATCTCATCTAACTCATCATGAGACCAAGATAAACATAATCACATGTGCCTCAACATCTAAACATCTATCAAAGCATGAGAATCCATGAAAATAACAAGATTAGGAACAACTATCTTAGATATATCAGATATGGAACAGATCAAAAATGTTGAGCTGTCTACAAAAAGAGTATCAGAGTATCAGTATGAATCAGATATACATGTATAAAGGTCATAGTACAAAAGAATGATCTCAGAAGGATGAAGATATACAATGTAATCTCAAAATATGACAAAAATGTAGTATCAAGTCTGACTGCCAGCCTCTCCCTAATTTAGAGGAGGAGGAGGAGGAGGTACAAATGGAGCTGGTGGAGGCATCACCCTCTCAAAGTGTTGTGCAATTCATGAATATGAAGGTGCTCTCTGAACCTATGGCACTGCAGCATGATATAGATCATAATAGTATATGGCTCTCTATCCCTGATGTACCACAGTATGATCCTGTGTGTCTCTCTCAGATCTCAGGTGCTCAACTTGTGTGTCCCTCTCAGATCTCAGGCACTCCACTTGTGTGTTTCTATCTACTCTAACCTGCTCAAGCTGTCTCTCTCGATCTACTAGAAGAGACTCTAATGTGGTGATTCGTGCTCTAAGCTGCTCTCGCTCATGCTCACACTATGATAGTGCATCACCATCGCAGCCTGGACCCCTACCTGTATCCTACCCTAAAGGTCTATCCTATGGTCTATCCTATGGCCTATCCTGTGGCCTATCCTGCTGCTGATGTCTCTATCTCTATTGATCTCTAGTCAACAAAGGACCTGGATACCTCTAAGGAGAAATAAATCTAAGATGAGTTTTCCTACCACTCCCACTACCACTAGAGCTCTCTTTACCACCCACCATACCTCCACCCCTATCATCATCATCATCCTTCTCATCCAGACCCTATCCCCTGTCAGGAGGAGGGCACCTCACATCTCTCCCATGCCTCCCCCATCTCTGCCTCCATCTATCCCCATAGCTCCTCTATCTCTCTGAGCTCCTCCTCAAACTTTGACAAGATGATCATTAGCGATCTCATAATCTAGTGGATCCTCAATCTGTGGAATATCCTCATCAGGCACTGTGAACTGTGGAAATGGATACTGAAGCATCTGTGCATGTAATCCCTTAGAACATCCAGCATTGGCCACATCACACTGCAGATCCCAAGGTACTGCTACCATCTCTCAAATGGCTCTTTGTGCAGTCTCATAACCCAACTGTGGTCCCCACTGTGGTGTCTCATCATGGATCTGGGCATATACAGATGTATCCTGGCACCTACCCTGCAACCGTCTGTACTGCCTCAATACACAGGTCACTAAGAATCTCTTAATGATATATCTAGTACATTCGATTAGGTACATGCTCTAAAAATAATAAGGCATCTAACACCTATTTGATCCCCACTCCTCACAATCCCAGTAAGGACGCCACACTACTACAGTCATATCATCTAGAAAATAGTGCCAATACTCCACCTTGCCCAGATAGGGCTGATGTATCCATCCTGAGTACATATATATGTATGGCTACTCTGGTAGATGTTGTCTATCCACTATCAGTCATGTAATAGGGATATGCTCCCAGGCCCAGCTCTGAAGTACCAAAATGCCAATAGTCATGCTCTGTGAATAATGGTACACTATCTCATGTAACTCTCTATACATGTGTGCAAGGATGCCACTACCCCATGCAAATTTGTGTCTCGACACAATCATCTACTCAAGCATGTTGACCCAACCGACCATGAATCTGTGTTGTCCTTAGTCAGGCATAAGGACGCCTCTGATCAATCCAACCAAGTATATAGGAAGGCACTCATAGTGATCACACATGTAGTCCCATGTAAGATATTGGCGAGTTATAGTATCATCATCAAAGAATCATTGTGTTGTCGCAATCGATGAAGCAAAGGTCGAATCAAAGTGCACCTCTCATCCTATAACAGGAACCCTCAGAATCTGCCACACATCCTCCAGTGTGATGGCCATCTCACCAGTAGGGAGATGGAAGTTTTTGTGCTCTAAGTGCCACCTCTTGGCTAGAGCAGTCAACAACCCTTGATTTACCCTGATATCAGGTAAATCCCTCAGCGACAATAAACCAACACGAGCAAATAACTCTACCTCATCATCAATGAAATCCCTCGTTAGAGCAAGAACACGACCAAGATATGGTCCTCAAAATGAAACTACTTCAAAAGGAACTGTTCAAACATATAGTAATTACATAAAAGTTAAAAATTAGTGTTCTACCTAAGCAAGCTAAGCATAAAACCTATCAGCTAAGTGTTTTAATGGTCAACAAAAGAAAAATAGTCAAACTGGGAAGTTAGCTATGTTAAACCCCAGAAATGACCCTATTTTTGTAGGGTGCGAGCCCTTTCACAGGATGCAATCTCTGATTCTTGGGATGTGATGGAGCATCTAATATGTGACCCTATTTTTGTAGGAAGTGACATGGGATGCTGCGTGCGACCCTATTTCAACAGGGTGTGAAAACTTGAAAAACCTACCAAATCCTACAGCATGCGATACAAAATTGAAAACTGGGTGCGATCCTAAATTTATAGGATACGATGCAGGAATTTGGGGAAAAATAGTAAGTGATGCAGGATTTACCAGAAGCGACGCTACATCCCAGAAACCACCCAAAATTGAAATGGCTATAACTTGCACAGAAATGCATAAAAATGAAAACTGAAAATTTCACAAGCTAGGTTTTCAAGTACTTACCGGAGGTGGGTAGTCAGCTGGACATTGATGTCGATGACCAAGCTCAAAATGATGCTTCTCCATGGAGAACACCATATTATCTACAGAGCTCTATGAAATACTAAGGTGAAAAGTGAAAATGAGTGAGTAAAAAGTTAATTTGGGCCTATATATTTGACTTTTTGAGCTATTTAGGAGCTTCAAAACTCCTCCCAGACAACTAAAACTCATTTTGTTCTCTTTCTGATCAATCAAGAATGAAATCAAACACACCAAATTTTTCTATATAGTGTAGTAAAATTTTTACGACATTTACTGAAAATGCAAAATTGCTCTATATGTTCTAAAAATAATTTGCTAGCTTTACGCAATCAATTTTTCGGGTTCTATATCATCAAATTGCACATTATTGATCACAACTCTTGGTTAGACATCCTTTTATCAGACTCAAACCTCATATTTTAATGTCATTAACTTGGTGCAAGTGTGTTTTCTCTTAACACACCTTCGTTTCTTCCCTTCTAATTAATTCTTTCTTGATCTAACCGTTCCATGCAAGTGATATATCATTTCAACAGAGAGATTTTATTCTTCTTTCTTTGATTTCATTCTTGAGGGGGCATGATCACACTATAATCAATAAAATTATTGCTCAAAACAACATTAAAACAACTTTATTATCAAAAGACTAAAGGCAAGATAGCTCCTTGACTAAGTTGGGACTGTTGGATTGAAGGCTTCAGTTCTCACAAGTTGTATATCCTATGTCTAAATTTTCTTAGATTCTTATTGAATCTCTTGGAAGCATTGTACTAACCTTAGTTTGATCAAGTTCAAAGTTGATATTATCAATTTTTGGATGACAACCAAGTTCAGAATTGGTATCTTTAAGATCTTTGCTTATTGACCTTTGTTCGATCAAGTTCAAAGTCAATTCTATCAGTTTAGTTCAATCAAAGTGTGAGATTGATCTCATCAGGCATTTCGTTCGATCAAGTGAAAAATTCTCAAACTTTCTAAATTCAACATCAAAAACTTTCTTTGAATCAATGTGTTGCCCGCACATCTATTCAAATAGGGGCAAATGTAACCACCCTAATTTTGTCTTCTCTGACCATATACCCTATTTTACCTTAGTGTGATCATACTCCCAATTATGTCAAGACAATTCTTCAACTTATTGGCATAATTCATTTAAATCAAATTTAATCTCCTAAGTGATTTAATCACTAAATTACATTAATTGCCTTAGCCAATCAAATCAAATCAAATCAATTCAACTCTATCAAAAAAAATAAAAAAACATGGCTAATTTAATTAATTAAAAGGAATTAAATAAAATCCTAATCACACCTCATCACTTGCAAAAGGAAATTCAATCTCCTAGCCTAATTAATTTAATTAATTGGCCATAGTCCTGATTAATTATCAAAAGCAACCAAAAGCTTAAATAATTAATTTCCCCTATTATTGAATGAATATATTATTTATATAATTTAATTCATTAATATTCTATTTAACCCTAACCTAACCTATCTCAACCACCTTAACCCTAGGTTCAAAATAATCCCAACCGCTTCAACCATGCTAAGCCTAATTCTAATCTTAATCCCATCTTAACCCTCTCCCTAATGATGTCACATTCCTAATCTTTGGATTAGGAGTTCAACTCATTCCCCAAAGTCCACTTTCTCAAGCTCCCCTTCCCCAAAGTCCACTTTCTCAAGCTTGGACTTAAACCCCTCACCATGTCTCATTAGTTCTCTCATAAATGCATCATTAATGCTTATACCATCACCATGCCTCATTAATGCTATCCCTCATTAAGGCTCTTACACATTCATTTAATGGCCTTATCTCTCCTCTCACTCCTAATTTCTTCTATAAATAGAATGATTTTTAAGCTCAATGGGCCCCTGATTTTGGATTGTTGAAAGCATTGTTATGCTGTTCATATTATTAGAGATCTAAATTGCATTTTAGCTCTCTTATTTTGCATTGTTATAATTTTCAATTTTAGAGCTTTAGAATGCATATTTCTTGAGTATGTAGATTAGTTTCATTTAAATCTTTCATTCTAGGTTGTATATGTCACTGATAAATGCATAATCTGAGGGCAGATATGGCACCTTTTACACTCCTCCTATATAGGAAGCAATATTTTTATTTTAGTGATTGATATGCTTACTAACTCTTGTTTTTCACTAATACAATGACTTATTGAAGTTTTTTAGTGCAGCTAATAGGTACACAAAATAACACACACATTGCGTACGGTCAAATTGTCTTGATGCGACTTATAAAGGTAGGTTTTCTAATATAACCAGGATGTAGTTCAAGATTCCAAAACCTAAATACCAAATGAGTCAAACAAGGAGTGTGTATTCACGTAAGCATGATTGAGGTGTATAGCCCTATGATTCTAAGCATTTGATATTTTTTCTCTCTAATTTTTTCAACTTAAACAAGGTCATTTTTTGAAGTGGGTGGAATAGGTTGGCTTAACCTTGTTCCCACTTTGGGTTGTTCCCTCTCACCGGCCTCACTAAGGCGCATTATTGGGAGGAAGGCCCACTAAAGATCTAACATGTTAATGTAAAACAATAAAATGAAATGAGCAAATAGGTTTAGGAGTTTGATTCACCAAAAATGTGGAGAGCATATTCCTACTACTTCTCACCTCCAAACCCAATTATCGATGATTATTTCCCAACACTTTAATCTAATGGAATTTGAGCACTTCTAGTAGTTTGATTCACCAAAGCTGAAGAGCATATCCCTAATTATTTCCTTTACAAACAAGCAAGCTTTCCTTTATGTGTTTTTTTCATTTCTTAGCTCCTTTTCCTCTCAATATTAGTGTTTCTAGGAGTTTGATTCACCAAAGGTGAAGATAATATCCCTAATATGACTAGATTTGGAAGTCAACAAACCATAATTTAGGAAAATTCAAATGGTTTAGTGTTACCTTGTTCGAAGCTAGCAAAGGCTAGGTGCATTTTTTAGATTTTGCATTTTGTATTTTCACTTACCATGGCTATAGCTCCTACTCCTTTGCATCCCCTTCACACACATTAGCCCAACACAATTCCCACACAAAGTTAGGAAATACAAATCAAAATGAAATGTGCAATTTCCCCTAAACGTAGTAATCAACTGTAAATGGAGCATTAAAAGGATAATTGTCTAAAGGACTATAAGGAAAATTGAAAGAAACTTGATAAAGGTCAATTATCCTCCAATATCGGTGCATAAGAATCCTTTCTTGCAACAATTTTTTAGCTCTAATAGAATCCTTTAAGTCTTTCCATATTCTAAGAGCTTTCTTGTCCTTTTGGATCTTTCAATAAATGGGAATCCAGGATGCAAGACTTATCACCTTCCTATGCTTGGCCATCTGCAAATCATTTCAAAACACAAGTAGCTTCAAAATCTATAAATTTACACAATCATGTATAGGCACTACAAAAATAGCCATATGAACCAAAAGAAGTTGCATAGGAACTAAAAGATAGTGTAGAAGCTAAGACAAAGAGAATAAGTTCTTCTAGTTAAGGTGTAGGCACTGGAAGACTATGAATAGGCACTGTAAAATTATGTAGAGGAGCTAAAAGATAGTGCAAATGTCCACTAATTTTGCATAAGCACTACTCTTTGAGGTGTAGGAATTGTGCTTTAGGTTACAAGAACTGATTTTTAGGGTAGAGGTGTTAATCTTCATGGCATAGGTGCTCATCTTTAGGATACAAGGGCCAGAACTCCAGAATTGCTCCAAATATACATTTCAATCACTCAAATCCGACAAACAAAGTTAGTAGAGGCAAGATGCTCCACTGTGGGCACCATTTTGTATAAAATTTAATTCATATTAATGAAACATTAGCTCAATTACATCAATTTCAAAGGAAATGAAAGATCTAACAATGCTAAACATCAAGTTGAATCATTGAAACCGTCTCATCTCTCTCTAACTAGGAAGATAAAGCAAATTCTCTCAAATTTTAAGCACTCCTAAAGTGACACTCCTAGAATGAGAATTTGAAGATTTAAGCTACATGATGAATTAGGATGCAAATTAATCTAAAGATGCAAGAACAAAGCTTAAATAACTCAAACTATGTTGAGCATGGATGCACAATTTAACTAAATGCCAATGCAAATGATAATGAAAGTGAATTGGTTATTTTCAATTATAATTGCACCCTATTTATAGGATTTTCCAAGGGTAGGGGGTAGAGTGATCTAACCTTGATCAAGGTGTAGTCAAGTAACCTTGATCTAACCTTGAAGAAGACAAGGATGAATGATCAAGATGCACCTCAAGATGAGTGGTGGAGAATCGATTTGTCCTTGATCCATGTGCTTCAAATGCTCTCACCTCATTGGTTGATTAAGTTTTTATCCTTTCGTGGTTCCTGAGAATAAATGCATTTAATGAAATGATTTATCCATGGGTTCCCTTTAATGGGTTGGATTTAATTTGATTTAAACTATATAATTAATTGATTAAAATCAATTGCATAATTATTTGATCTTTTTTTATTTAATTAATCCAATAGCTTTGATTTTTAATTCATTCATGCTTTGATGCTCAAATTCTTGATTTGAAATTGTTTGAATCTACATTTTATTTGTCTTGATCAATTCAGGGTGTCTAAAAGTACTTATCTCCATAATAGCTCTTTGTTCTCATTGGTCCACACAAGTCGGTGCGAACAAGGTCAAGAATGTTCTGAGATGAATAGACTTTACTTGTAAAGATAAACCTAGTTAGCTTTCCCAGATGACACTCATTACATGTAGCATTTTCAGGCTTAGCTAGACTAGGAAAACCTCTAACACATTTAGGTTTACTAACTCTTACCAGATTATCAAAATTAACATAACAAAATCTTTTATGTCATAGCCAACTGTCTTCAACTTTAGCAATTAAGCAGTGTTTATTAGTAGATTTCAATTGGAATAGGTTACCTCTAGTTTGTTTACCAGTAGTAATCAAATCTCTAGTTGTTCCTAAGATCTTTCACACACCATTACTGGATTCCAACCTGAAACCTTTGTTATTCAACTAAGAAACACTTAACAAGTTATACTTTAAATTGCCAGCCTAATAAACATCATCACTATTAGTGGTATCATTCCGTGACATTGAACCTTTACCTCTTACTACACATTTTGAACCATTACCAAATTTGACTGCACCAACATCACATTCTTCCATTGAAATAAATTTTCTTTTATCATTGGTCATGCGATGTGTACACCCATTGTCTATTATCCAGTTGCCACTGTAATTCATGCTTGAAATCAATGCTTTCTCCTCACTATCTCTATCTAGATCGGTGGAGGGATCTTCTTTGACTGAAATAAATAATATCTCTTCCTCGTCATCTCTTCCATCTAATTCTTCATCACTTACACCATCCTCTTCTAGGTAACATGCTTTCTTTCTCTTGTCCTTGAAGTTCCTGAATTTCTTGAACTTATCCTTTCTATCACTGTTACGAGACCTAGATGCAATATGACCAATTTTATTACATGAAAAATATTTTAAGGGTAGTTTACCTTGGTACTTTGCTTTTCCTCTAGGCAATCTCCTTTCTATCAGTGCTTCCAACTCTTCTTGTTATCTTTCCTCATATAAGATAAAATCATAGTCATGTTTCCCTTCAGAAAAGTTAGACTTCCTTTCCTATCTTTGATGAACCAATGTAAGGGAAGCTTTGAAATCATATTTTTTTATAGGCATAATATTATCAAAATTACTTAACTCAAAAGTAGTAATTTTGTCAATTAAAGAATCTAGACTCACATTTTTAGGACTGATAGATCTCAATTCTTGTATAGAAGAGACTCTAATAGCATACTGTGGTAGAAGGGTTGTCAATATTTTACTTACCACATCATCATCATCAAGTTGAACACCAGCTCCTTTGATAGAAGAGACAAATTCCTTTAGCCTTTTGATGTATTGACCAATATTTTCTCCTTCCTGCATTCTTATTTCATCATACTTTCCTCTGAGATAGTCCATGTTAGCTTTCTGAACATGATCATCACCGCCATGGACTTTTGTCGTCTTATCACATATATCTTTAACATTATCCATTTATTTAATATCTACAAATTCATCATCACCCAAAGCACTTGTAATCTCTATCATAACAAATTTATGTTCCAAATTTTTTTTTATTTCATCGGGAGTTAGGGTGCCAGAAGGTTGAACATACTTCATTTAAGATGATGCAATGCTTTCTCTCCAATACTTGATAGATGTAGCTTCATCCTACTTACCCATGTACAAATTTTTCCTTTAGAGAAATTAGGTGTTTCCTTCTTATACATCTTTGGATATTTTCCCTAAGTTTTTAAGCCTTCATAATCAGGGGACCAAAGCTCTGATACCAATTTTAATACATGCCTAATTATTGAGAGGGGAGGGGTGAATCAGTAATCACCACAAATTCACCGATTTAACTACTTTAAACTTTTATGCATCAAAACAAATAACAATGTAAAGAATAAAATAATGTAAAGGGTAAAGATGGGGGTTGATGGATTGTCATGTGTAAGAAAGATAAGATGTTCCTTTTAACCTCAAATACACAAAGGACAGATCCAAATTGATTAACCACAAAGGAAGGATCAAAGCATAAATGAATCAATCGATTGGAAATGAGAATAAAGAGGAAGACCTTATATTCTATTTTATATAAGAGAATGTGTGATATATTTAGGAAGATTAAAAACATTAATTGAAATGAATCAAAGAAAAGTACTAACCTCAAAATGCTACAGATCTAAATAATTTTTTTTTTTGGTGTCTACACTAAGTTTTTGGAAAATTTGCAAATGGATCTGGAACAGAAACACAGAGATGAAGAAAACCCAGAAATCTTTTTCTGATCTGGCTTAGTTCCTATTTTGACTCAAAAATGAATGTCGCCTTTGACCCAAAATTTTTGATTTTGACCCAGAGAAAAATATCGATTCTGAACCAGAAATGAATGTCACCTTTGACCTTGAATTTTTTATTCTGACCTAGAATCTCTGATTCTGACCCAGAATAGAATGTCAATTCTGACCCAAAATCTCTGACAGAAAATCTGTTCTAGAACCTGATAGTTTGCCGAAAAGGGTATCTGGATCTACACTCCAAATCATTGTTTTGAACCTGTCACTACAAGAA
Organism: Thuja plicata; assembly: GCA_018584345.1. Lineage (NCBI taxonomy): Eukaryota > Viridiplantae > Streptophyta > Pinopsida > Cupressales > Cupressaceae > Thuja > Thuja plicata. The sequence continues at coordinate 2,380,626 of MU226289.1, forward strand.
AAATGGTTTTTTTGATGGGGGGTTTTCCTTAGTCAAAACCTGATTTAGGAATTAACCTTGAAATCAATAATTGAAATAGAGAATGCTAGCAAGTAGTAGAAGTAGATCTAATAATGAATCTATGATAATAAATATGCAATTGTAGTTCGAATGTAAACAAGTATGTAAATATGAAAGCTTGGAATCAATATTAGAAACCATAAACCTTCATGATTGTACGCCTGGAATCCACCTTGAAGGAAGAATGAATGATTCTTTAGGATGCACAAAGGATCTTGAAGGAAGATCACACCACCATGATGGATAGATCTAGGGCTTGAATGCTTGAATCTTGAATGCTTGAATCCTTGATCTTCAATGGAGAACTTGAATGCTTGAGAGGAAGACTTGAAAACCTTTATTGAACTTTGAAATCTTGTTAACATGTAAAATTCTTTCTTAGTTGATGGTTAGTGCTTTTTTTTCTTCTCGAGTAGTTAGAGAAAATGAGAGGAGAAGGCTTCCTTATATACCAATATACACTAATACATTTAGGGTGAAATCGGGACAAAAATTTGCGACGGGGGGCAGATGTTATGTGTTTTTGGCTTTTTTTTTTCAATTATAACCCGACAACGTCGCAATTGCGACGTTAACGGGATATAAGGCAAAAAAAAAGAGAAGACATTTTCATTTCTATGTTCACCGAGAGGGATTTTTTCACGAGGAGATCTCTGTGGCCAGGCATCTCTGTGGCGAAAGGGGTTTTCCATGTAGTGAGTCCAAGCTCTGGAATGCGACAATACCCAGGTTTGTATGTTGACATTGCATCGCACAGGATACTTCAT
>MU226289.1:2381552-2395434 GCA_018584345.1 Thuja plicata
TATACTCTTCCAGAACTTTGAAGCTGTTATCCCCAGAGTACTCCACATTACTGTCAATAGTGTCTGCTTCTTTCTTCTTAGTTGTCTCAGCCCCTTTGGTCTCCTTTCCAACAGAAATGTCAATATTTTGACCAAGATTAACTTTTTCCCCAGACTTAGGGAAAATATTTCTCCCCTTAGCATTAATATTATCATGGTCTTCCACGACATTCTCCACAGGGGTGGAAGAAGGCAAATCAGTATTATGAACCTGCTGACTAACTTGGGCTTCAATGAAAATAGAGTCCCGAGAGGTAATATTCTTGGCATCCGAAGACAGGAGAGGAATGGCCGGAGCGGTTTCATCCGGGTCATCGGTGCTACCTGAAGTATTAGGATTCTTCAATAATATGTCCTTGATTGTTACATTTGTAGCATGTAGGAGATTTTCTGTTTTGATTAACCCATAACTTGCAATACTTTGTGATGTGCCCAAATTTGTTGTGCTTGTAATATGTAATATTAAATGTAGTTTCCTCCCTCATATAATATTTCTTGGTGTTGGATTGATCAAGTTTCCTACATTCTACCTTCTTGTTCCCATATGCATAACAATTAAAAAAATAACCTGAAAGTGGCTTGTAAGGAGCTTTACCTCTGTAATCCCTCTTCATGTGACTAACTTTGTTACATCCAAAGAATCTACCTCTAAAAGGTCTGATATGCTCTCTAGATTCTTCTTGTGTAGCTCTTTCTTCATCTTTCTTTTCTTTAGATTTCCTTTATTGAGATTTAGAACATTCGGCTTCATTAAAACCAACTCCTGTCATGTCTCCTTTAGGTTTTTGTCTTTCTCTTTGTTCATCAATCTCGTCACTGCTCGAATGAAGTTTTTCAATGTGTTTCTTAGCCTCAAAAATTTCTCCTTTAATGACGTGATTGTATTTTTCTAGTTCCTGATACTTGATTTTGTTGTCATCGAGTTCAACCTCCATCGTTCCCATCTGAGCATTTGTATTCTTTAATATCTCTTCAATTTTGGTTTTTTCATCTCTCTTGTTGAATTTCTTTATCCATCTAAATAGAAGTAGTTTTGTGTTCCTGCTTTAATGCTTCTTTTTCTTGTTCAAGCTACTTGATCTGATAAGATGAATCATTATCATATTATTCCTTTATCTTTTCTATAAGATCTTTCCTTTGGTTCTCAGAAAGTTCAAGTTGTTCCTTAAGATTCTTAATCTCAAAGTTCTCTTTCAAACTTCTTAAATCCATCTGGATCTCCCTTAAGCTGTTAGGATTTCTCTCCAAGGGCCATGGGCTCTAATACCAATTGTTAGGTTACATAATACTGAGGAGGGAGGAGGGGGGGTGAATCAGTATTACAACACTTTAAATTCAAACTTAATAATTTTCAAATTTACCATGCAATCACTGAAATGATAAGAATGTACACATAAAATAAATAATTCATAACACCATGATTTGTTCATGAGGAAACCCTGGCCAAGGGAAAACCCTAGTGGGGATAATACCCACAAATAATGCACTAAGAGTATATCATCCCTATTAGGAGACCTAGCCCTTTTAGGACCTAAATATTACATTTTTCACATATCCCTATTAAAGGATAAAACCCCTAATAGGGGCAGAACAAGGAGCTCATTGCTCTTACAATCAGAGATTATCTTTACAAAATGATTTCTCAAGTAATGAATTGAACAAGCATCAATAATGCTTAGATAGTTCCAATTATGGATCACTATCCTTTATATGATTCTGACATGACCATGCATCTATGCATTCCATCTACATCTTCGTATCTCAAAACATCTTCATATATACTCTATCTCATAATCAATTGGCTCACAAATATATCACAAACTGTGACCATTACTTTATTAGATATTAAACACATATTCAATAATCATACATTAACAAAAATAGGTTAGGATCAAATCCAAATCCAAATTAGCACTTCTAGATTCCACATTATACTCCCTTAATCATTGTGACCATTCAATTGCCCTACTACACTATTGTACAGTCTTCGCATAACTTCAACAGACTGTAACTCTCTGAAATCAACTCCAAAATATAAGATACCTTAGCTAGAGGTCTACTATATCCCAAAATATATTCCTCTAAGCTCACATGAATTTTTTCTCCACATACTATTCTCGCCGACCAAAACTGTATAACTATACCCTATCAACTGCTTCCAAAACTTAGTCATTTTACAAAATTGAATAACCAAAACTAGATTGTACATAAAGCGACCATGCTAATGAGTAGTGGTTCCATAAATGACAACCTTTATGAAATGATAATTAGGACACTTTCCAAAAACAACTTATTTAAAGCATGAAAAAGAGGAAGGAGGTTATGCGTCTGTAAGATTTAGTCAAACCAATCCTACTTCAGAGAGGATCTAGCATAACAAAACCTCCTAAATCTACTCAACAAAACAACATGGAGATTTAAAGTTGAGATGCCACTTCCACATGAGCTAGAAGTTTTCAACCATTGACCTCTTTAATGTCCATCTCATCTTGACTCTTTCAACAACCGATCATCTCTCATGAACTTCCTCCACTTTGAAAGATTCATTTATATTTTCTTCTTGATCTGTACCTGTATTATGATATTAGTGTGCACAAGACAATTGTGTATCCAAAATCACCTTAGAATAACATTCATTTAATTGCATGCAAAATTAGTATAGATAAATCACATAACAGGTTGATATTAACAAGAAGGGTTACAATGATAAGTTCATGTAGGATTTGACAAATGCAAATCCACAGAACCCAAATACACCTGCATGCAAATAACCTATTACAAAGAAGAAGCACGAGAATGAAAAAAGTAGAACTCAGAGATGCTCAAAAGAAGAGTCACAATATTGTTCCCTAAGTTATGAAAAAAACATTACAAAGTTCAACCTATAAAGGTGAACAAACCCTAAATAGAAAAAACTAGGTTGCGCAATATAATTAATATAAAATATTAATTATATACACCTAAGAAATAGCTTAAGTGAAAAAAGAGTAATGAAACTAACTAATTACTCTAACACCCCCCCTTAAACGAAGCTCGGGAGGTAATCTAACCTAACACAGCTATGAAAGCAGGAAAAGTGGGTCCTGGCAATAAGGCCTGATCAGGTACCCAATACAAGGAAATCTTTGTAAACCAGAGGCAAAGGAGAAAACCCAGTGGGAAAAACTCCTCTCCAAAAAGAGATATAAAGGCAAGAAAAAGACAAAGGATGACTTCAAGAGACTCTCTCAAATCCATGAGTACAATGCGTGCTGCCAACCCCCCCGTGAGAGAGGGTCGAGGCTCTAAAGCCCCCCAGAATGAAAGAACCCTTGGATCAATGAACAAACCATTGTGACTCCAATACAAAGGAGTGAAAGATAGGGAGCAGTGAAGAGGTAATCTCAAAAGATGAGGTGTCATTGGAAGGCCGAGCTGATGCTCAAAGGAGTAGACACAAGGATCCTGAAATGGAATCCCTAATGAAAGTGGTATGACAGGTGTGCTGACACTATCATGAGAGAGGAGACGAGTGTCCTCTGTAGAATCCTTAACAACTACACCTGGTGGCTCAATGAATGGAGCTAGAGGGTATGGCAGTGCTGAGGAAGAGTCCTGCTAAAGAGAAGAAACCTCAACAAGATGTGGTGTGGCAGTCACAGCAATGGTCTCAGGAACAATATAGAGGTTCAAGTGACCTGACTGCACCACATGATGCTCTCGCAGAAGAGGAGAGCTAAGCTCTGATAATGGAGATGGTGGACCAAAATGTGTGAAGGAGTAGAGATAGGTGGAATGATCAACTATCCCTATAGCAACAATGCCTCCTGTCGCACTATCCCAGATGAGGGCTGAATCTGTTGTGAAATCAACTGTCTTCCCTGACCCACTGAGAGTAATCTGATGAATCAAGAGAAGGTTTGCAGATAGAGATGGAACACATAATACATCATTAAATGTGCCATCCTAAATTCTTATAGAACCTTTCCCATAGACTATCATAATAGTGTTGTTCCCCATGAGAATGTGAGGAGTAGGAGAAGCCGCAAGAGAAGAGAAGATCTCTAGAGAAGATGCCATATGGTGAGAAGCACCTGAATCCAGTATCCAAGGGACCTGTGAAGGGGATGTAGTAGAAGCCTGGAATGCATGACCCTTTCCAAGATCTTTTCCAGCTGAAGAAGATGTGGTAGAAGACTGAAAAGCAGACCCATGTGAGCCAGAAGAGGATGGAGTGGAAACAGTGCTCTTCTGAAGGAGAGCTTGCAAAGTCACAATCTGTTTCTCATAGCCATCAAACTTCTTCTGATAGCAAAGTGACTCATCATGGGTTCCCTTCTGACAATAGGAACATGAGGGTTTTTCAGTCTTTGATTTCTCCTTCTGAGGAGTAGATGGTGGTGCTTGTTTCTACTCCGGCTTCCGTGAAGATGAGTGGGAAACCAAAGCATGGCTCATAGAGCCAGAAGAACTATCCAGCTGTTGAATCTTTGATTGCTCTTGAGTTAATCGATCACAGAAGGTCTCAAAGAAAGGCATAGTGTGCCAAGGTCCCAAAGCATCCATAGTGGAATAGAAGGTTGAGGAGAAGATTGAAAACTATCTGTGAAGCTTTGAGAGTATCAAAAAAATACACTCATTATCTGACTTGGTCTTCCCACATCCTTGTAAAACTGAACAGAGAGAATTGAACATCATCAAGAAGTCCTCAATGGTGGAAAAATTATCAGGAGACAAGGATGTCAACTCTACATCAAGCTAAAGTTCCTTGAACTCATTAACTATGCCAAACAAATCTACAAACTTGTTCCATATAGCCTGAGGAGTGGTCAAATTCTCCAGGTGAAACAGGAGACTGTCAGAAACATTCAGTGCCAGTAATCCCATGGCTTCATCCATTTTATTTCTATGCTGAAGAGCCTCAAAAGGATGCTAAATAATAGGTTGGTTCTCATCTAGACATGACCATAGGCCATGTGACATGAGTAGCCTGGTCATGTGTGCTTTCCAGGTGTGGTAATTGTGCGGTGTCAGTCGGGCCATAAAGGGGTTCGACATTGAGAGAAGAAAAAGATGGAAGTAGAAGGGTCATTTTCTAAAATTAAATGATAGAAAGAAAAAGCACCCCCCCCACAATGTATGATTCTATCCCCCGTACAACAAAGAAACAATTACTGAAAGCACGAAAAGCGAGAAAAAAACTTGAGTTCCAGAGACAGAACAGGAGCACAGAAGAAGGTGTTACTTTGACTGCAAAATCCAACAAGAAAATGGAAAAATAAGAAATGAGACCTGCACAAGAGTGACGGGCTTGGAAAGAGATTTCCAACAATATAAAGAAGTCAAAAATTTGAGTCCGTATGAGCCTTATAGGACCAAAAAGGCACAGGTGCCCCCAAAAACCAAGCTCCCTAGAAAAAACCAGACACTGGCAAAAAGTTGACGATCAAATGGCCATCACCCATCTGCAGTAAATAATTTGACGGCTGTATGGACGTCAGATGACCATCGCCAGAAAAGGTCAAAAATCACCAGCAAATTTGAAAACTGGCTGGAAAAAAGGTCTAGCAGGGTGACGTCAGCAGTGACATCACCATTGCATTGTCAGCAGCGGCAGGTGGCGGGTCAGTGGCTGGCCGCCGGTGGAGGCGGTGACAGAGTGGTGCCTAGGCGGTGACTAGGTGGCTCTTGGGTGGCAATGCTGGTGGTGGCTCTTCTGGTGGCCGGTGGGCGGCGCGTCGGCTAGGGCTGGGCACGAGCCGGGACGGGGTGGCGCAGGGGTGGTGCACTCCTGTTGCGCTCTGACAGAGCCAAAAAAATCCTAAAAAGCCATTTTTAAAAAAAATTTAATTTTTTTTTTCTCAAAATGTGTGTCGTACGACCTAGGATGCCAAAAATAATTTCCAGAGGTCACTGTGACCAAAAATGTCAAACTTTATATGCATTTCAACTCTCCCGAGCCTTCTGAGTGCGATGGTGGAGTCCGTTTTGGCTCAAAGTCCTCCAAAAACCAGCGACTCCTTCAAAATGACAAAAAAACCCCAGGGAAGCTATGGCTTTCATCTTCAAATCATGGCTTCAAAAAACCTTCAAACCAGGCAGCGACAGGGTGGCTCTGATACCATGTAGGATTTGACAAATGCAAATCCATAGAACCCGAATACACCTGCATGCAAATAACCTGTTACAAAGAAGAAGCACAAGAATGAAAAAATTAGAACTCAGAGATGCTCAAAAGAAGAGTCATAATATTGTTCCCTAAGTTATGAAAAAAACATTACAAAGTTTATCCTATAAAGGTGAACAAACCCTAAACAGAAAAAACTAGGTTGCACAATATAATTAATATAAAATATTAATTATATGCACCAAAGAGACAACTTAAGTGAAAAAAGAGTAATGAAACTAACTAATTACTCTAACAGTTCACACCCACTGTTAAAACCTACCAATGAAGAATACTCTTTATATGTCACTCCATTATCCTCTTTTAACCTTCACATGTCCACAAGAAAAATATTGTGGATGTTGATTTAGAAATCTTCCAAAGTCATATCCCATTTTGGTGTTTCCACCTACATGGAAAACCAAGATAGTCATGATAGATAATCCAATAAAATAATGGTAAATGACAAAGACTTCATTGATATACTTATTCAAAATGAAAATGAGCAAGTGTATGATGAGAAGACAGTTTCCCTTCAAATTCAACAAGTCAAATCTCACTAGAATGAAGGTGAGAGCAAATTGGTGTGCATTGGAGATGATCAAGCAACAACATGAGATGATGAAAGAGCTATGAAGAGTGTCCTAATTATCAATAAGTTTGTGAAAATAATCAAGAAGTTATTCAAGTGACAAATAAGACCCAAAATGAAGGCAAAATGAAGGTTTTATGCAACTTGGAGGATTCCTGACATTGATGGCTTACTAAAGTAGGTGCTACATTGCTAGGGATGGAAAATGTAAGGCTCCAACAACCACCTTTGGTCTATATATTCATGAGACAACAAGAAGTATATTTCCTATAAAAAAAAATCCATATGGCTAGGAATTTAGACAAAAAGTAATGATTATACGAGCATGATAAATTGGAGGCTTACACAGAGATTTTGATTTGGCTAAAGTGAAGACACCATGTGATATTACAATTTATAATTATATCTATACATAGAGTTAGAAACACTCTATTTTCCCCATTCTTTGATGCCCATGGTCCACTAAATTACTTTCTTCCTCGAGTGATCTTTGTGCCCTTTTAAATTCTTACAAAAATGCTTTATATAAACCTTAAGGGGTTTTGAAACCATCACACCCTCTATTTTTTTTAATCTTTCATAATTATTTAATATATGTTTACAATAAAAAATGGTGATCACCTAATAGGATCTAAGCTCTCCCCAATCTCACAAGGTACATTAGAATATGAAGCCTCCTCAAGTCAACACCACAAGAAAGTATAAAGTGATGCCAATTTCAGATTCGGGTCTTAAGGGATTCTATTCTTTTTGTTGCTTGGAAATTGAGGAGGACAAATTGAGTTACCTAAATCTGCAAATACTAAAGAGGAAATTAAAATTTAAATATGTGTAGCTTGGAGAAAAGAAGGAGATGTTGTTTTGCTACTATTTTTTTGACAGTCAAAATTCCATAATCGACCGTATTTCCAGATATGGGTCTTGAAACTTGTCTGTTATTTGTCCTAAATATCTAAGCCTATTTTTTAGGTGTAGAACATTTAGAATATTTTTTACCTGGGTGTAGAATGTTTGGAACATTTGGTACATGGCGATTTTGTCCTAGATTTGGCAAACACCTATGTCAGGACCTGCGGAGCTTAGATATACAATTATAGCTTCTTAGCTTGTACCTGTGTAGACACCCTAAAATCGACAGACTTGCGAGTTCACATTTGACTACTAATTATTCCTCTATTAATTAAATAGTTTGTTAATTATTTAATTAATCCTCTTAATTCTGCTATATCCTAATCTTTTCATCACTTAATCATTTCTTAATATTAATTAAATAATCAATCTTATTTAATTAATTTCACCTTAATTAATTGGTCTTTATCAGTTAATTAAATTCAATTTCTAAATTCTCACAATTTAAATAATTATGAATAACTATTTAAATTAGCTAATTATTTCTTTTCAATTAAATTAATAACCTAAAATTAATTTCATTTCATTTTCTTACCAATTTCTATCTAATTTCATTTAATTTAGAATCAATTCCGCTTTCTTCTTAATTGAATTTTTTATTTAATTTTAATTCTAAAAACTTCCAAAAATTAGAGAAAAACAATTTCATGAGGAACAAAAGAATTCTTAAAATAAAAAAGAGCTTTTATCAATAAAATAATTTTGAAAACAAAAAAGAGCTTTAAATCAATAAAATCATCTAACTATCCTCAAAATTGAAAATTGAAAATCATTCTTTTAATAAAAAAATCAACTGCTTTTTGGAATCTGATTTTTTCCAAATATATTTATATTATCTTCTTTCCCTTTCTACTCAAAATAAGACTTTCTTCATCTTCACTACATCTCTAATTATCTCATCCATTCAATCTTCTTTCACAAGATCAATCTCAATCGTCGATGAGTTTGAAATCTCTATATAAACCCTCTTGAAACCCATTTGAAGCATCACAAATTTTAAGGTCTCGAATCATGATTTTGGAGAGTCCAATCTTTATGCAGGTTTTTGAGCTAATTGTGATCAACATCAACCATTTTATCAATTTCTCAAATCTACCAAGTCATAAGCCTTGCCAAGCATCAACTCTAAGCACCATTAAAGTAACATTTTAGAAGGAGAAGAGAGAAGCAACAACGGCTTGAATTAACTATTGGTTTGCACTTATTTTCTTATTTCATTTCCAATAGATTAGATTTTATTTCTGTTGTTTGTGGGGCTTTATGTTTATTATTAGTTCATTCTTTGATTAGTTCGGTCCTATTAATACTCTATTTAAGCTTTTACAGAATTAGGCCTATACATTTTGGTGAACCTGACATCATCTTACAACCTAATAATCGCTTGCAGACAACCAATAGAATCCCTTGGTCTCAGTCGTACAACTGAGGTTTCATCATCTATTTTCTTTATTTATTTTAGAGGATTTTCTGTTATTTCGTAATTGAGAAAAGAATTTTACAATTGCCAAAAGAATTTCATAATTGTCGTGTTTATTACCGCAATCATTTATTTTGATTTCACAATTTTTATTCGTATTTCACAATTGATTATTCTATTTTCAGCCTCTATTTTCTACAATATTTTGTAACTGATAATAGAATTTTGCAATTGCATACTCTATTTCACAACTGATAACAAAATTTTGCAACTGATAATAGAATTTCGCAATTGTAGACACTATTTCGTAATTGATAGTGTTGTTTCACAATCATTGAATTTGTTTTTCAACTGACAGCAATATTTTGCAATCATAGAAATAATTTTTCAATTGCATTGTTTCATACTTTTCTACACTTTTTTTTATAGTTGCTCAATCTGATTTTACTCAGTTTATGTGCAAGACTGAACAAATGAAAAATGGAAAAGAGGATAATCAGGCGCACTCTAGGGTTTAGTTCACAAAAAGCACTCAAAAGAAGAATTGCTCATTGTTATGCACAATGAAGGCCATCTCTTGCAATCATAACTGAAAATCAAATCAAACCCTTCAGCAAGTATATTGATTCTCTTAAGCATTTTTTAGCCAAATATAAGGTCATTTTAAGTATTGACACCCTTAGCAATCCATGCATTTCTGAATCACATTTTTTTAACACTGATCCTCTTTTCTAGCTTGTGGAAAAAAAAGGAAAATACTCTTGTCAAAGACCCCATTATTTTAATAGTTTGCTTGTAGGAAGGGAAGGCTTGAAACATATGACAAATCCAAAATATAGAGAAGTTCATTTTCTATTGTTTCTTGTCTTTTTTTTTTTCTTAAGCTTAGGAACATCTTGATTTGGGGCTTTAAAATGAATGCATGTCTGAAGTGTTTAGGAGAAGAAGTTGTGGTAGGAGATTATGTTGTCACCCCTTGAGGGTGATCCAAAATACAGACCCTCAATTTTTATCCATTTACTTTTATGCATTCAAATTAGCGATATTGTCATTTGAGGAAAAAATATCGCGGGAACGACTCGAGTGCAAACAGGAAAAACTGGTCATTCCAACCCACTATAATCAAAAGTCTCCTTGAGACCAAAGTATCAGAGGATGTGGTTACTTCTATTCTGAATGCTAAACTAGGCATAGGGCTGAGAGGTCTCAATCCTACTTGCGGGACTACATTTATTCTAGCACTTGTAGGGCATTCATGTCTCAATACTATTTGCGGGACTAAAACAAAATATATTCTGGGTACGTAGGGTTAAGAGGCTAAATCCTTCTTGCGGGACTGTAAAATTAGGGTTATTGTAAGTCTATAGACCTTAATCCTTCTTGTGAGACTATGGGGGGTGCTACGAACCAAATTTTTTACTACACTCCTTAGATTAGTTTCTTACCCGGTTCACCTCTGAAAGTATTCATAATCTTTGTGCAAAGAGGGGGAAGATTATCTCCCAAAGAGACTCATCATATGTATCTCCTTGAACATTTTAAAGTTTATAATACGACATTGGAGGTTTCATTGCGTAGTCTCCTTTGACCGTATTTTTCATAGCTCTCACAAAAAGTAACAACATACATGCCCTCTCAAGGGTGATACTGTTGTGTGAGCTGAAGATATATCAAGCTGTGGGCCAAAGATTTTGTATGATAAGCCAATTCCTTAGGATAATCTTGTCTGATTTTGAGCATGTATATGCTTTACCAGTGAAAACTTGGTCTTTTTCAAGACTACATAAGATACTCTCATTGTTTAAGAATATAGAAAAAGATAATTGTTTTCATATGTTTGTTATGTGTGTGCCACAAACTGCATGGAAAATTTGTTCAAATTGAGTCAAACATGTTGAGTGTTTAGGATGTCAACAATAGTTTGTTCTAGAGTTATTGTTATTGATAAATAATACGAGTAAACATAATATCAATATTATAGTTGATATTGTTATCAACTTTAATTATTAATAAAGTTGATAACAATACCAACTTAACATTATTGATTTGATTATCAAAAGTCAATTATGGTATCGACCAAATCAAGATATTACTTTATGTTTATTATTATGGTATCAACTATGAATCTAAATTATAATATTGATTAATCATTATTGATAATGATATCACTGTGATTTTCATTATCAATAATGATAATCATATTTATATGATCATCAAAATACTTATACAGACAAAAAACTAGGCCACATCATGTCAAATACAACAGAAGAACACCCCATATCCCAACCACCATTTCTACAAAAAAAACACCTGAAAAGACCATAGAAACCCAGAGGTTCATAGAAAACATTAGCCCATACTACATAAAATTGGGCACACTACAAACAAAGACCCCACCCACCCTAATCTTTGAACCATCTCGTTTCTTCTTCCCTGGAGAAGTTCAAGAAAGCTGAGCCACCGCTCCCACCCTCTGCTATGCCAACACCAACCAACCTATCACCGTGACCTCCACCACAAGCACCTCGATCAGAACCACCACCACTGAGCCCCTAACTACAAGCACCACCAACTCCACATTCTACAACCTTGGAAGGAAGCTACTTGCGTGGAAAGGGGTGGCCATCCTCCCCCAGTGGTGTTGTATATCTCACCAGGGTAATCTTTCTTCCACTCCTCCGTTCAGACGCCACTTCTATCCTTCCTGTGTCTATTTTCTACAGAAATGCTAGTAGAGCCCGCCACCCCTTCTGAACATTCATCATGTGCTCAATCATTGGTTGTTTAGATGACCAGATCACAGAAGGATGGATTTCATCATTGCCCCCACCAATGTGTCTCCAAGGACCATCATGCACATACAACCCAACACCAATCTCTGCCCGCCCAACAATGTTCGCCAATCCCTTAGCCCATTTGGGTTCCAAGCACATGCGAGCCACACCAAGCACCTTCTCCCTCAAAGAGACGACTATCAAATCCAGGGGAAAATAGAGTGAAGAAATGTTGAGGTTGGTTCTTGACCTGAAGTTAGAGTTGAGGAAATCCTCCCCTAACATCAACACCACCGCCTCCCAAAACTCAACCTGATTAATATATTGACTTCATTCTTATCATTGTTAATAAGGGTATTGTTGACAATATCATTATTAATAATGATTCTATTAAAAATATGTTTGGACAACAAATAGAAGAAGGCCAATATGTATCGACTAGTATAATGTTCAATGTTAATATGAAGATTGGCATTAACAAGTCAAAAATGAGGATCAACTTTGATAAACAATAACATGTCAATAATGCAATTTGATAAGTTGGTAAACTTTGATAGTAATAATGTCTCACGAAGAGACATCACTCTTCATGACACAAATACTCTTACGAAGAGTTATGTCCCTTTGTGAGACATCCTTAAAAAATAAACATATTACATCAAATTTATTTGATGAAATTCATTATTAAGAGAAATAAAATTCAGCCTTTATTTAAAATTGATATATATATATATATATATATATATATATATATATATATATATATAAAGTCCTCTATACACATTAGTTAATTAGAAGATTATTTATATTATATTGATATTTATATATATCAAATAAGTGATTTGATATAATATCAATTTGGAGGTCAATATATATAACTATAATATTCTAAGGAGAAATTATTAAGATATACCTATATCTATCTAAGATCAGATGACATTTTATTGTGAATTTATCTAATATTGTATCGTCAAAAAATGGAAGCACTTCTATTTAGGACTGGTTTAGCCCTTCGAGTAAGTGGTTTGGGGTCATGTCAAGGACCTTGAATGGGTCTCTGACTTGGATCTAGCTTTTCCCCCTACTCTACCCCATTTCCCACTTCTCTTCGGCCTGTTTCTGGCATCCTAAACTGCAAACCTGAGATTTTTGACCTCGAGGTCAAAATCAACCTTTCTGGGTCAAGTTCGACCTCAACCTTGATCTAGGTCAAGGTCAAATTTAACCTTGACCTAGTTCAAGGTCAACCTCAACCCTGACCTAGGTCATAATTGACCTTGATTCTGACCCAGGGTCCATATTTCATGTTTCTGGGGTTTTCGGATGTCAGGCTTCAGAAAGGTTTAATTCCCCCTTCCGGGTCTGTTGTTTCGGTCTTCAGAGCAATGAATCTTGAAATTATATTTAATATAGGTCCACTTCTAAGGGTATATGTCTAATTGGAATTTAATTCTCCTATGTAGGCCTCTCTAGAAGATTGTGCCCTAGATTTGTATATAAGGAAGCCTTCTCCTCTCATTTTCTCTATGTAGAAATATAAGTGTAAAGGACAAGCTAAGAAGAAAGATTTGAAGCAAGATAAATATCTATTGAATCATTCATCTACTCTCAAGCATCCAATCATTCAAGCACTTTTAAGCACTCAATTCATCAAGGAGATCCATTGGTAGCCATTGAAGGATTCAAGCTCCATGGAGCCCTCTTGTTGAAGATTTCTCCATCCACATCCATGCAAGCTTCTTCCTATTCCAAGATCCATTCAAGATTGGTGTTGAAGATCTAAAATCAATTTGATTTGAGACATTCTACATTCATTTGGTGCATACATACTTGTGGATCCAAGGATTCGAATCCTCCACAAGGGTTTCTATACAAGAAAGGTGAATTCATTTATTTACTTTGTTACTTATGCAATTTCAATTATATTTTAAGGTTAATTCCAAAACTCGAGTTTGACCAAGGAAAACCCCCCCCCCCCAACAAACAAACCATTTTTATTTCACAGA
>MU226289.1:2407784-2421185 GCA_018584345.1 Thuja plicata
GCCATTGTGTGCTTGGTGATGGTTGTATTCTGATTAGCATTTGAGTGTGTACCTAAGTCAATGAGCAAAGATTTTCATCCTCCACCTAGAGAATAGGAAAAGATGTGTGTTTGATTCATCCCTTTAATAATGCAAAACTGTCTGATGTGTTAGAAAGATCACTAAAAAGATAAGCTCCTCACAACAATCAATAAATTTTATACCCTAAAGATGAATACAAGAAGCTTAAACAAAGTAAAAGAGTCCATAAGCTATTGAAATGAATAATTGGAGATGACAAGGAAAAATACTTCCTCCATTTAGCATCCACAGGTGTCAAATTACCCCAAGATTACAATGTGAATGATCTCAAAGAAAATGAGGTACCAAACCCCATATCCATCCTTACTAAATAGCTTAATCAAATGCAAACAGAGATCACAAACCTCAAACAAGAGAAAGATAAACCAAAAACAAAATACTCTTTGGATGCCATTTGTCCATTTCCTTTCGACAAAAGCATCACTATGGTCCCGTTTCCTCCTAATGTGGAAAGACCAAAATATGACAAGTACACAAGGGAAACCGATCCACATGACCATGTGAGAGAGTTTTGTGCTCTTAGCATTGAGTACAAGCACGAACCCACCTACCTCATGCGACTGTTTCCAAGAAGTCTAGGAGGAAATTCCATGGAGTGGTTTTCAAAATTGAATCCTAAAGTCAAAACATTCAAGGAGTTGATGCAATGGTTCATTCAGCATTACTCCTACAACATTCAACATGACATCACCATGATAGATCTATGTAACACCAAGCAGAAAATGGGAGAATCCTTTACACACTTCCTACAAAGATGGAGGAAGATCTTTGCACGATATTCAAGAGTCATCCCTGAGACATAAAAGATGGAGATCTTTGTTAATAATCTCATACCGGAATTGAACTATGCTCTACAAATGCAAGATTCTCCTAGCTTCGATAGGATGATTAAGAATGCTCTCCGTATTGAAGAAGTCATGGTCAAAAAGGGGGAGATTACCTTACAAAACAAAAGCAAAGGCAGTAGCTCCAATTCCAAGCCTAAATGGTGGAAACAAAATAAAAATTTTGTCAATGATGGAGTGGTTGATACTTCTAACATTAATTCCAAAACTGAAGCATTCAATCTAACCAATGGTATGCAAGAAAGTAAGGAGGCTAAAATAACACCTCCCATTCCCAAAGCCAACAATGATAATGACAAGGGATGAACATGGAATTCAAAACCCCAATGAACATTCACACCTTTGGGAGAACCTCTTGAGACCATCTTAAAAACAATGGTGGATAACAAAGTCCTTATGATTCTTGATTCTAAACCTTGGGAGCCAATGGTTAAACCTAGATGGTGGGATGATAACTCTTACTGTGTCTTCCACAAAAACAAGGGACACAAGATAAATAATTGTCTCAAGCTCAAGCACGTTATCTAGGACCTCATCTAAGGGGGTAAGATCAAGGTGGATGGACACACTACGAATGAAGATCACACAACATTTAATAAACCATTCCCCAATTACAATCAAGGAGAAACATCCAAAGGGAAAGGTAATGAGGTAAACTACACCTATTCCAAGAATGACAATGTGATCAATATGCTCAACATTAAAAATGAATATGTCAACATGGTCACCATCAAAGGAGCCTCATCCTCCACAAATGCTGTAACCCAGAGCCAAGCATAGGTTATGATTAAGGGACCTCCAAAACTGAAATCCACACCCAAGGTTCCTATTATCACTATTCCTAAACCAGGAGCAAAACATGTGGTCACTATCCCTGGAGAAAAATATGACTTGGTGGACCAATTGCAAAGAACTGCTGCCAAAATTTCCATCTTTGAATTACTCAAAATATCCACGGTGCATAGAGAAATCCTAGAACAAGATCTACACGCTGCTAATATTCCAAAGGATATGGATATAGACAAATTCCAAGCAATGGTCAATCACATCTCAGCGCCACATTACCTCTCCTTTTCTAAGGAGGATGACAAATCATTGACCCATCCAAACAATCAACCCCTCCATATAGAAGTTCTTATTCATATATCTTGTGTTAAACGTGTGTTGATAGATGGAGGCGCTGGATTAAATATCTATACACTAGATCTTGTCAGGAGGCTAGGCCTCTCAGAGAAAAAAATTGACTCTAGAAATAAAATAACCATCAAAGCATATGATGAGGAAGAAAGATCCTCTCGAGGTATTATTTGTCTACCCATCAGAGTAGGGCTGATTGAAAGGGATTTCATATGTCAAGTTCTGGATCTACCACTAGCCTACAACATTCTACTAGAGAGACTATGGATCCATGAGATGCAAGCTGTACCATCCACTTATCATCAATGCATCAAGTTCCCACATAATGGGATAGAGGTGACAATTCCTGTGGATGCCAACTATGCTTGCAACAATATTAAAGTAGGTAGCATGATCCCACACAACAAGGAGGCTCTGGATACTCTTGAAACTACCAAAGACATGGTCATGAAAGGCTTTAGCAAAACATTGAAACTTCAAGAAGTAGGTATGGGAGAATACAAGTTGGACCTGACTCCCTCCCTAACAGAGCTTCCAGTATCACCAAGATCCTACAGAAAACCATCATCAACATTCACACCTCTCGCAGTCCATTAACCAGAAGTACACAAGGCTACTAGTATGATAAAGGCATCCACATCTTCTTCAGATAATACAGAAGAACAGGAAGTCTTAAATTGGCTTTACAAAGAAGAACCAGTGGACTCTGAGGTCAAAAATGTAAAGATATCCCCAGAATAGTATGGAAAGGGATATGATTTCCTCAAACAAATGGGATACAAAGGAAAAGGGCTTCTAAATGACACAGGATGAGGGATCATTGAACCCATACCCATGGAGTTCCACCTCAATAGAGATAAAATAGGATTAGGATTTAATACTCAATCCAAAAAACCTACTTCAAAGCAGATTCCACCTTCTGAAGCAGAGAGTGATAAAACAGATGAAATAGTATCAAAACCATGGCTTTATGAGAGATTGCTACATATTGGTACAGAGAATCTTGATTATCAAGGAGAACGCTACGTACCTAGTTTTGAGGTACCACAGGATCTTCATACTCCTTTACTAGAACAACCACCCATTCAAGAGGTAGGAGACACCATAGCTATAATCACTCAAGAGGAACCCCAGCCATAGAATTTACATCCTAACTAGGGGCAATTGGTCACTATTACACATGTCTTAGATCTACCTCACTTTGATCTACAAGAAGCTAACCGAGTCCATCAAATAAACATTGCTAAATATTTAAACAGATCTGATGATGATGTCACAGACTCTCATGACTATGAGTATGATCGGTTGTCTATTGCTTCTGAAGAAATTGGGATAGACACAATTCACATGTTTTCAGCTTCCACAGCTCCTAGTAGATGACCTAACATCCCTTTCAATGACATTGATCCTCTTGAACCAGAAGAAGAGTTCCTTCCTCCAATCATTGATAGCGACACTGGTGAATACATAACTCTACGAGAATTTCATAGGCTATAAGCAAGAAGCCTCCTGTTACAAAGAGATGATGATGAGTTATCTACTGATGAGTCACTAGGGTTCAATCCATATATGATTTACAATGACCCTTTTAACAATGATCTCGCTCTTATAGATCTAAACATCGAAGATATTAACTTAACAGACCGTGTCATGTTGGTTAACAGTTTTGATGCTAACATGATGTTGTCCTTCTCAGAAAATGACTCCCTAAAATTGGTACTTCCAGACCTAATTGATTGGACTAAAATAGATCCTACACCTATGCTCAAATTTTCCAATGACCACTCCCTAGCTTGTTATCTTAATTCTTGTGAACCTTACCCTTCTTCCACCAATGCAAGGAGTGAGAACATGTCATAGGAGGATATCAAGTTTCTTAGTCACAAATTGAAAAATAAAAAGAAAAAGTGGACTGATGGTGAAAACCACTTTGTGGCAGTATCAGATCCCAAAATAGTAAAGAAAAAAGATGTATCCGATGGTGAAAATCTCTCAGAGGCGCCAAAGGATGAGACTCTTGATATACTCCCTGAACACTTTCAGGAAAGATCTTCGGTATTAATTGAACCAACATAGCCAGTGAACTTGGTCACTATTGAAGATCCTCAAATAGTTCATCTAGCACAATCCCTATCAGAAGAAGAGAAGGAACAATTCACAAAATTCCTGAGGGATAAAAAGATCAACTTTGCCTGGTCCTACACTGATATGCCAGGGCTAGATCCCAATCTCATTATGCACCACTTATCTATAGCTCCTGGGATCAAGCCAGTGAAACAAAAACTTATAAAAATGCATCCTCATGTTGCATTGTTGGTAAAAGTAGAATTAGAAAATTTGTTAAAAGTTGGATTCATTCGAGTCATCTCCTATGTAGCATGGATATCCAATGTGGTCCTTGTTTCTAAATCTGATAAATCTATTAGGCACGGACTTCAGAGACCTCAACAAAGCATGTCTGAAAGATGACTTCCCTCTACCAAATATTGACATGATCATAGACCTTACAGCTGGCTACTAGATGTATTCCTTAATAGATGGATTCTCAGGTTATAATCAAATCAAGATTGCCCCTGAGGACCAAGACAAAACCGCATTCACATGTGCATGGGGCACATTTTGCTGGAATGTCATGCCATTTGGGCTAAAGAATACCAGAGCAACATATCAAAGAGCTATGACAACCATATTCCATGACATGATGCACAAAAATATGGAAGACTATGTCGATGACACACTTGCTAAATCCAAAGAAAGAGGTACTCATATTGTAGATTTAGGAAAAATATTGGATTGAATGGAACAATTCCAACTCAGGCTCAATCCAAAGAAATGTGCCTTTGGGGTTCAATCAGGCAAGCTCCTAGGATTCATAGTATCGGCAAAGGGAATCGAGGTAGATCTGACAAAGGTAAAAGCTATTCTAGAAATGACTCCTCCACGTAATATCAGTCAAATGAGGACACTACAAGGGAGACTCCAGTCTCTCAGGAGATTTATGTCCCAACTTGCAGATAAGGCACAACCCTTTACTAAGCTACTACATAAAGGGGTTGCATTCAACTGGGATGAACATTGTGAAGCAAAATTCAAAGAATTAAAGACATACCTGGCTTCACCACCTATTCTTATGGCACCTATTCATGGAAAACCTTTACTCCTATACATTTTAGCTATAGCTACATCATTAGGAGTATTACTCGTGCAAGAGGATGAAACAAAGAAAGAGCGAGCTATCTACTACATTAGTCAAACTTTTGTCACTTATGAGCTCAATTATAGTATTATTGAGAAAGCATGCTTAGCAGTTGTCTTCGCATCACAAAAATTAAGACACTACATGCTTTCTCACACAGTCAAGCTCATTGCTAAAATTGATCCTCTCAAGTATCTTTTAAGCAGAACAGCATTAACAGGCCACTTGGCAAAATGGGTCCTCATTCTAAGTGAGTTTGACATTGAGTATGTTGAACGAAGAGCTATCAAAGGACAGGTACTTGCAGATCAACTAGCTGATTCACTACTCCAGGATGATGTACCATTGCTAATTGAATTTCCTAATGAAACAATCATGCATCTCACCGAACATTCATGGAAGATGTACTTTGACAGGTCATTTACTCAACAAGGATCTAGAGTAGGGGTTCTCTTCATTACTCCACAAGGATATAAGATTCCCTAATCTTACAAATTAATGTTTCCATGTACCAACAATATCTTAGAATATGAAGCATTGGTCAATGGCCTCAAACTCGCCATAGAATGGAATATCATTGAGCTCCACATATATGGTGACTCTCAACTAGTTATCAATCAAATCAATGGGGAATATCAAAGAAGAGATGAAAAATTAATGCACTACAAGAAACTAGTTGACGATTTGAAGAAATACTTTATCTTCGTCACCTTTCAGTAGGTACCAAGATCAGAGAATAAAACTACAGATGCTATGGCTACCTTGGCATCCATGTTACAACTAGAGGAACATCAATTCCGCTATGACTTCTTGGTGGAAGAAATATCCTATCCTGCCTTTTCTAACCCAAAATACCAGGTAATCTATGCCTTAAATACTCCCGATCAATCCTGATATGCCAGTATCATTGCCTATCTTTCTTACCAAACCATTCCCGCCAATCTATCTAAAAATGAGAAAAGATCCCTGATTAGGACAGCATCACATTACGTCCTCATACCTAACAAGCTATATCGACATAGTCTTGATGGTACACTTCTTTAGTGTTTAGAACTAGAAGAGTCTGATCTAGCTTTAAAAGATGTCCACGAAGGTGTATGTGGATCACACTCGAACGGCTTTTCATTAGCTAAAAAACTGCTCAGAGTAGGCTATTATTGGCCTACAATGGAGAAAGATGCTATTCAATTTTCCAAAGCATGTATTAAATTCCAAACACATGGAAACCTCATCCATGCTCCTGCCAGAGAACTCATACCTTTTAAAACACATTGGCCATTTCAGCAATGGGCCTTTGACTTGGTTGGACAGATATATCCCAACTCTTCAAATGGACACAAGTTCATCATTATGGCCACTGAGTATTTCACAAAGTGGGTCGAAGTCATGCCACTAATCAAAGCCACTGGCAAACAAGTGGCTATGTTCATTCTAAACTACATTATTTATAGATATGGGATACCCTCTTCAATTGTGACAGACAATGGGGGCCAATTTAAAAATTAAGACATTAATGACCTCTGTGAATAGTTCCATATCACTCAACATTACTCCTCAATCTATTATCCTCAAGGTAATGGACAGGCTGAGGCATCGAACAAAAATATTCTCAAAATCCTACACCGAACTGTGAGCAATTCTGGCAAAGACTGGCATCTACAACTAAATCCAGCACTATAGGCCTACAGAACAAGCATCCAGACACCAACTGGAGCCACGCCATTTTCTCAAGTCTATGGAACTGAGGTAGTACTACCTATTGAGGTTGAAATCCCATCTTTTTGGATATCCTTAGAAGGACTGGTTACTGATGAGTAGTACCACATTGATCGGGTCAATTCTCTGGACCTACTAGACGAGCGCAGACAATAAGCATTCGATCACCTCAAAGTGTACCAAGAAAGAATGTCCAAAGGTTACAACAAGAAGGTTAAACCACGCAAGTTTGAGGTGGGAGACCTTGTCCTCAAGGACAATCCTAAGAACCAGCCTAATAGAGAGCAGAAAGGAAAGTTTGAACCTAACTGGCTGGGACCTTATGTTATTACTGCTACTTTTGGGACTAGAGCTTATCAATTAGCTACACCTGAGGGAGACGTTCTTCCAAATCCTATCAACACTCTACATTTGAAGTGGTTCTACGCTTAATGTTTGGCTAGCAAAGCCTGTACAGCAAAAAGTTCTTGCAAAATACCAAAAACATTCAAAAAATTGATCTTAAAGAAATTCAAAAATAGTGGAAAAAGTCCTACAAAATAGGTATCTTTGGTGAAAACCTGGTAAACAAGCGCCTAGATACTACAAAAATAGCAAAAAAAAAGCAAAAATAGCAAAAAAATTTGAAAAAGAGAAAAGTGCCTTGATGAGCACCTAGTAAAATAGGCATCCTGGTAGAAAAAAGAAAGAAAAAGATCTTGCCAAGTGGTGAAAACCTGGCAATCAGGCATCACTTGTGTTCTGCACTCTATCTATCAATGCACTACTGATACTAGGCCTTCATAATTTTTCCTGTGCTCATACGCTGACCTCATATTCCTACATGACTATCTTATCCTCGCTTGGGATTTTTCTATCTTTACATCTTAGGAATAAGTCATTCTGCACTAGGGGTATCTTTATGAGCATAGTCGGTCATGGTTGCTAGGTTTCTCTAGGATGGTTTGCCTCACGAAAATGATGTTTCTCAATACATGCAAAACAATGTCACTTACTCAAAACAAAGGTGTCTTTTGACGACATGGGACATGACATTTAAAAACTCAAGAAGCATTCCTACAAAGCTGTATTGGATCACAAACATGAATGGATTATCCTATCAAGGCACAGACATGAAACACCATATTGCTTATATTCTAATTTTCCTGATTGATGAATCTTTACTGTGTTTAACAGATGAATGGACAAGTACTACTTAAACATGTTGTTTGATAATCGTTTGATTATGATTCTTTAATGTCCTGATGATGTTTTCAACTAGGGGCATCTAATTAATTATAAATTTTATTGGATTGATTCACAATTGATGATTTAATATGTCTTCTTAGTTATTCAATGACGTATGTACAAAGACAAAGAGTCGCAAGGATTGGGGGCATAATTTTTTCTTGAATTTCTGCGTATGGTGATTGTTTCACATGATCCTATAAATTTTACCTAACTTGGATGTTTATGGTAAGAGCTGCCACTATGGGTGGATAGCCGCATATATCTCGATCTTTGTTATGTGTAAACTACAGTGAGTTTGACACAATTTCCTTGTCTGTTTTTTATCCAGATTCTCACTAAGGTATACGAATCATAATGTACCCAAGGATATGAATTTTCAAGGTCATTGCGGGTTCAATATCTTGCCTTAATCAGAAACTGGTATATTAAAAGAAAGGTGACTATTTTTTTATCCTGGCTTCTATGCCTTGATTCCTAAGTCTATTTCTGACATTTCAATAAAAACATAGTATTCATATTATCATAATATCAGTGGGTATTAATGATGATTGTACTATTCGATGGTATCCATTGAAAAAGTACCCAATGATGATAAAAATATTGCAGTAATTGCTAAATCAGTGACAAGTCCTAAAAGTCTTCATATAGCTACATTTAAAGATTGTCTGATGCATTTTGTCCTTAGTACATAACAGCATAAGGAAATTTACGCTCAATACATGGTTTCTATCTTCTCCTACAAATATCACATTAATTACATCATTTATATTACTGATATCATCCATAGCATACATTTTGCATTCATTTGGAAACATAAAACTGGAAAAATACAAAAATAAAGCATCCATGTATTGCATTTTTACTTCTACATCCTAAGTGCATTCATACATATATTTTTGCATCACTGGAAAATCAAAGAAACATACATTTGCATTTTCACATAGATATCATTTGTTCATAATTAGTAATATACTCATCACATCCACATTATAAAAATGATGTTATCATCTATGAACTAACTCATCACGAGATCAAGATATCATCACATGTGCAACAGATACATTTACCACATCTATGGAAAGCAAAATGGATACATTTACCACATGAAACATGTCAAAAATCCAAAAACTACAAACATGATACAAATCAAAGCATAAAGAGTATCACATCATAAAGTGTATCAGATAGTATAATGAGTATCAGTGCACATAAAGAGGATCAGTATGCCAAAAAGTGTGAATCAGATGTATATATGAATCAATATAATGTACAAAAAAAGGGGGATCTCAGCAGGATCCAAATATACATGTATAATCTCAAAAAGAAACAAAATGGTGCAAAGTATCAACTTTGGCCTGCCCCCTCTCCCTGGTCAGGAGGAGGAGGAGGAGGTGGCATGAATGGAGTTGCTGGAGGTGGCATGGCCCCCTCTGACTGCTGAGCTATATGAGAAAAAGTGGGTGCTCTCTGACCCTCAGGAACTACTATGTGATACAAGGCGTAATAATATGTCACCCTCTATCCCTAATGGACTACTATCTAGGCATGGGAATCTCTCTCAGCTCTGAGCATCTCCCCCTGTGTATCCCTCTTAGCTCTCAACTGCTCGAGCTGTCTATCCCTATATGCTAAAAGTGCCTCTGCAGTAGTAGCCCTAGCCTCCAAGGCTGTGATCTAAGCTCTGAGTTGCTCTCTCTCCTGCTCGCACCTCGATAGAGGGTCCTCATCTCTACCTGGATCCTACTCCTGCACTCTTTGTCTCCATTGTCTCTGCTACTCAGGAGTAAGTAATGGGCCAGGATCTCTCTGTGGGGCCATAAATTTGTATCTCAGCCGTCTCTGCCCACTGCCACTCAGACCACCGGTATCCACTGCCTCTCCACCTCCCCCCTATCATTACCATCATGCCTATCATCTGAAGGAGGATGCCTGCCACCTCTATCACCATCTCTACCACCATCACGGCCCCCATGTCTACCTAGTGCTCTATCTCTGCCGCCTCTACCCCTGACAGGTCGGTCCTCGAGCTCATAATCTAGCGGCTCCTCTATATGAGGAATGATCTCCTCAGGCACTGTGAATCATGGAAATGGATGTTGAAGCATCTTTTCCACGTACCCATCTGATACTCCAACATCCTCAACATCTAGGTGAGGGTCCTAGTCTATCGCCACCATATCATAGATATCCTGTGAGGTAGTATCATAAGTAAGCTGTGCCCCCCACTCAGCTACCTCATCTTTGATACATGCATATATGGCCACATCCTCTGTACGGCCCTATCATCAGCCATACTAACTCAGAAATATGGTGATCAAGAAGTGCTCAATAATATATCTTGTGCACCCAATCAAATATCTACTCTGGCACAAAAAGGGAACCTGTCATGAATCAAAATTCCATACCTCATAGTCTAGGTATGGTCACCATACAACCTCTGTCATATTTTTGAATAATCGACGCTAATACTCAACCTTACCCAGGTGGGGCTATTGTAAGAGACCTGCATACATGTACACATAGGGCTGCTCTGGTGCCTTCTACCTGTCAATAATCGGTCATGTCACCAGGATGTGCTCCCAGGAACATATTTGAAGAATTAGTATACCCATAGTCATGTTGTGAGTATGGTGGTATACAATCTCATGAAGCTCACGGTACATATGAGCTAATTTGCAGCTCCCCCAGGCAAAACATCGATGGTGGATGATCATCTGCTCTACCATGCTGACCCAGCCCACCAAGAAACCATGCTGCCCTCTGTCTAGCATAAGGATGCCGCCTACCAATCCAGCTAAGTATACAGCTAATCAATCATAGTGATCAACCATATAGTCCCAGGACAGGTATCTGCGATCTATACTGTCATCCTGGAAGAATCTCTACGCCATCCTGATCGCCACGCCAGCTCTCGACTCGAAGAACACCTCATGTCCAACCATGGGCACGCGCAAGATCCTCCAAACATCCTCAGGTGTCACCATGATCTCACCAGTGGGTAGGTGGAAGGTGTTGTGCTCAGAATGCCATCTCTCAACCAGAGTATTCAACAACCCTTGGTTTACCCTAATCTTGGGTAAACCAATCAATGCTCGCAATCCACACCAGATCATGATAGTCTGCTCATCATCTAACAACCGGCTAGACAATGCCAGAACTCACGCAGGATACGTGCCTCGAAAGGTGACTACCTCAAACTGGGCCAGATTTTTGACAAATACAGTAAAGCATCAGCATTCTATCTACAAAAAAGGGCATATTCCTACTCTACTAAGTCATTTCAAGTTTGCAGGACGCAAATAGATCAAAGCAATTTAAAAACATAAGTTTTCTACCATATGCGATCCTGGAAATATAGGATGTGATTGCGCATATAGGATGCGATCCTAGAAAAATAGGATGCGATCCTAAATACAGGGTACGATCCCCAAAATATAGGATGCAACACCCTAATGGATTTCTTCATAAAAAAAGACTAAATCTACAAGACTGGATGTGATTCAGGAAACCCTAGATGTGACACAGAATCTGGGTAAAACCAGATACGATCCAGGAAAAACCAGATGTGATGCGCGTTTCACAGGATGCGATCTGGAATCCTGGATGCGATCCTACCTTCTAAGGGCTCTAAAATGCATAGAAATGCATAAAATTCAAAAATTTAAATTTCACAAGGTAGTTTATCGAGGACTTACCGGCGATGGGTAGTCAGCTGGTCGCTGGTGTCGTCAGCTCAGCTTGAATCAATGTTTCCTCACAAGGACCACCTTTTCTCTACAGAGCTCTCTGATTTGCTATAGCTGAATGTGAAAATGAATAGTGAAATGGTCAATTTGCAGGCTTATATGGGTCTTTTGGGACATTTAGGGTTTCCAAAACTTCTCCCGAACAACTACAAGAGTATTTGTGTTCTCTTTTTCCTCAATCAGAAACCAAATCGAAGGTACCTAAGACATTTTCAGTAGTACAGTGTCATTTTGCGACAATTTCACAAAAAATTGCGAATGTGCTTCATTTGTTCACCGCATTGGTAAATACTGCACATTTCATTATACATCTTGATCTAAATATCATTATCACTCATATTTTTATGTAATTACCTTGATAATTGTGTGTTTTATTTTTAAAACACACCTTCTTCTACTCCACTCTTTCTGGCCTTATAGCTTCCTGCAAGTGTTATGTTCTTTTCAACTGAGGGATTTTATTTCTTTTCCTTTGATTTCATTTTTGAGGGGGCATGATCACACTATCATCAATTAAATTTTTGCTCAAAACTGCATTAACAATGACTTCATTATCAAACAAACTAGGGGCACAAGAGTTTCCTTGACTAAGTCAGATATGTTGGATAGAAATCTTTGGTTCTCATGAGCTGGATATCTTATGTTTCCTCATTTTGGAAGATTTTTAAAGCTCCTGGCAGCTTCATACTGGCTTTTGGACGACAACCAAGTTCAGAATCAGTATTATCAATTTTTGGACGACAACCAAGTTCAAAATTGGTATTTTTAAAATCTTTTATTGATATTTGGACGACAACCAAGTTCAAAATCAATTCTATTAGTTTTGTTCAATCACGTGCAAGACTAATCTCATCAACATTTCGTTCGACATTCAAGGATAGAATTCTCAGTCTTTTTGAAGTCAAAATCAGAAACTTTCCTTGAATCAATGCGCTGCTCGCACATCAATTCAAAGAGGGGCAAATGTAACCACTTGAATTTGGTCTTTTCAAACTATGGACCCTATTTGCCTAAAGTTTGATCATGCCCTCGATTATGTCCAAATGACCCTGTTACTGCTTGGCATAATTCTTCGAATCAATTTAATGTCCTAGGTGATTTTTATCACTGATTTATATTAAGTATTATAGCCATACAATTCAAATCAATTTCAACCTATCAAATCAAACCAAAATCAAATATGGCTATAGTATTTAATTATAAAGGAATTAAATGAATCCCTAAATCAATTACCCACTTGCAAATAACCCATTCCCCTAGCCTATTTAATTTAATTAGAATGGCTATAGTCCCCTAATTATTAAAAAGCAAATTCATTGTTTAAAATAATTAATTCCTATATTTCTAAATGAATTAAATAAGTTTATTTCATTTATTAATATTCCCTCAAACCCCAACCTAACCCATCTCAACCACTTCTACCCTGGGTTCTAACCCTTCTCAACCCATT
>MU226289.1:2433500-2449476 GCA_018584345.1 Thuja plicata
CAAGAAAGGAGCAGCAGATTATAACCTATTCACAAGGGAGACACCTGATGGATTACTATTAGTTGCCATATTTGTTGATGACATTATCTTTGGAGGTAATGACAAGCTCAGTACAGCATTTGCAAAATAAATGTAGACTGAATTTGAAATGAGTATGATTGGTCCTATAAAATACTTTTTGGGACTGAATGTAAAATAAACAGATAAACGTATATTCATTAATCAGTCAAAATATGTGAAGGAAATATTGAAAACCTTCCAGATGGAAGACTGTAAGCCAATATGCACTCCCATGATAATAGGAAGCAAGCTTTCAAAGGATGATGATTCCACAGCAGTTTATAAAACATTGTACAAATCTATGATTGGTAAACTCATTTATCTAACTCAATCTAGACCTGACATATCTAATGTAGTTGGAATTATTGGAATATTTGCAGCTGAACCCAAGTAGAATCACCTAATGGCAATCAAGAGGATATTCAGATATCTAAAGGGAACTATAGACTATGGTTTATGGTATCCTAAATAAGAGAATGTAAAACTTCATGCATATACAGATGCAGATTGGGCAGGTTGTATTGATGATAGGAAGAGCACTTCCAGAGGAGAAGTATTCCTTGGAGATAGGTTGGTTTCTTGGATAAGCAAGAAGCAGAACTATATTTCTCAATCAACAGTAGAAGCTGAATATGTTACAGTAGCACTGAGTTGTTCAACCATGGTTTCGATCAAGTAGATGGTTACATACTTTGGTATTTAGGTTGATTATCCTATTGTTATTCATTGTGATAATACTATCACTATCAACATGTCTAAGAACCTTGTGATGCACGCAAAGACAAAAAACATAGAGATCAAGTACCATTTCTTAAGAGAAAAGGTTGCAGACAAAGAAGTTAAATTGGATTATGTGAACACCAAAGAACAGTTGGTAGATATTTTCACAAAGCCTTTATCAAAGGATACTTTTGAGTATCTCAGGGAGAAGTTGGGAATAATTTCCTCTCCTGAGTTTGTTTAGAAGAAGCAGCAAGAACATCAGTCATTAAGTGACTGGTGAATGGTTGACTACTCTACTTCTGGAGTAGTACCTGTGCCTAAATATCTATGGAACCCTTTTCCATTGATGTTAAAGGGGGGGTATATAGTAAGGGGGATTATGTACTAAGGGGGAGCATATACTTTGGGGGAGTATATACATGGAAGAAAAACACAGGCAGAGGAACTGCAGCAGTTTAGAGAAATCTTTGATGAGGATATTGAGAAGATTGTAAAAGAAAGAGGACACCATGAACAGAGGATGTTTTTGATATCATATGTTGCCATAAATGTCAAAGGGGGAGATTGTTAGAGATTTGATTCTAAGCAGTTGATTGATTGTATGTTTGTCATTGATGACAACATATAATACATAGTAGCAATTCTGTATGTACTTATTAGAATGATGACATGAAGACTTGCATGGTTAGATACATATTGTTGACATGTTTATGATGTTATGTTCATACACATAGATCCAGATATGATTTTTCAGTCAAGTTATGTAATTTAGTTATAGTTCTGGAAGTGTAACTGTTTAGGGTTGACGTATATCACATGTTTCTTGAGTTGCACCTATCTTCAGTATATGCGTGTGTATATTCATGATTATTTATGAGTTGATGATATTAATCTAAAGGAGCCAAACATGTTTCAAGAAGATTGCAAAGTTAGAGTTAATTTGGTGAGGCCGACTTAGTGAAGCATCACATCTATTCAGTTTATACTTGCGCAATTGTAATAATTCTTGCGTGCTTAGTAGAGCTGACAAGGATGTTATGAAGAGTTTTCTTACAGGTCCCATGATCTCATACTTTGAGGAGATACTTATAGAAATTCAAATGTGACACACTAAGTGTGAATGATACGAAAAGAGAAGAAAGATGTACAAAGCAGATTATCAAAGTTGGTTCATTCATCAAGAGTCTATGTGAAGAAGAAGTAAAAGATTGTAATACACTGAAACTGATCAAGACAGCAGGTCTACTCTATATTTCATCATTAGATATAGTGCATATCTGTTATACATAAGGTTGTAGCCTTCACCATCAAGCAGTGAGCTTTTGGATAGTGAGTCCACCACCCCTAACAGGGTTATTTGTAAAAGACTCCTAATAGGGTCTGACCATTAACCAGGTCACTATACTTATTGCATTGTAAAGTACAACTCCTAACAGGGTTGAGATATCTTCTAACAGGGATTACTATAAACAAGTATAGTTCATTGTGGGTGCTAATTCCCACCGGATTTTTTACCATTTGGTTTCCCTGTAATCAAATTGTGTGTTGTGTACTGTGTTATCTGATTAAGCATTTACTTTGTTGTATTCTGAAGTTAAAGAAAGAAAAAAATTAAAGTTATTGATAACTGATTCACCCCCCCCCCTACCAGTTATCCTTTGGGACTATTCTAACAAGTACCTGTGCCTAATGGTTTATGGCACCCTTTTCCATTGATGTCAAAGGGGGAGTATGTACTAAGGGGGACCATATACTCTAGGGGAGTATATATATGGAACAAAAACACAGTCAGAGGAACTAAAACAGTGTAGAGAAATATTTGATGAGGATATTGAGAAGATTGTAAAAGAAAGAGGACACCATGAATAGAGAATGTTTTTAATATCATATGTTGCCATCAATGTCAAAGGGGGAGATTGTTGGAGATTTGTTTCTGTGTAGTTGATTGATTATATGTTTGTCATTGATGACAACATATAATATACATAAGTGATTTTTTATGTACTTATTAGAATGATGGAATCAAGCCTTACATGGATATATTTAGGTAGTAGACATGTTTATTATGTTATGTTCGTACACACAGACTCAGATATGAAGTTTCAGTCAAGTTGTGTAATTCTATTATTAGCAGTTACAGTTCTGGAAGAGTATCTGTTTAGAGCCGATGTATTTAACGTGTTTCTTGAGTTGCACCTATCTTTGGGATATGTGTGTGTATATTCATGATTATTTATGAGATTATGATAGTTATCTAAAGGCACCTAACATGTTTCAAGAATATTACAAAGTTAGAGGTAATTTGGTCAGGTCGACTTAGTGAAGTGTTGCATCTATTCAGTTTTTGTTGCGTGGACTTAATATTGTTTGCATGCTTAGTAAAGCCGAAAAGGATGTTATGAAGAGTTTTCTTATAGGTCCCTTGATCTCATACATTGAGTAAAATACTTATAGCAAGTCATTTTTGATACGCCAAGTGTGAATGATACGAAAAGAGACAGAAAATGTACAGAGTAGAATATCAGTTGTGGTTCATTCATCAAGAGTCTATGTGAAGAAGCAGTAGAAGATTACAATACATTGGAACTAATCAAGACAGCATGCCTACTCTATAGTTCATCATCAGATATAGTGCATATATGTTCTACAGAAGGTTGTAGCCTTCACCATTGAAGCAGTGAGCTTTTGGACAGTGAGTCCTCACCTAACAGGGTTATGTATAAAAGACTCCTAACAGGGTCAGACCCTTAACCAGGTCACTATACTTATTTCTTTGTAAATAAAAACTCCTAACAAGGTTTCAAGATCTTCTAACATGGATTACTATAAATAATTATAGTTCATTGTGGGTGCTAATTCCCACCGGGGTTTTTACCATTTGGTTTCCCCGTAATCAAATTGTGTGTTGTGTACTGTGTTATCTGAATGAGAAATTACTTTATTGTATTCTGAAGTTAATAAGAGAAAATAATTAAAGTTACTGATAACTGATTTACCCCCCCCCCTCTCAGTTATCATTTGGGAATATTCTAACACCTTTATACTGTTGTAGCCTTTTAATCAATCTGCCTCTTCATATTCGCATCCATACATATATTCAATGTTGTTGTGACGATTCATTCCTCTTTTGGATAAACAAAGTGTCTTACATATATACTTATCCAAAACAATAACCTCCCTAATTTGGCTACTATCATATTAAATAGTATCAAACAATATGTACTAAGTCGGCCCAATGTTGATACTCGGGTCCAGTAATCCACTCGGGTGATATGCCAACACTCAGGCGATATAGTGAACATGGAAACTCTGGCACTTAGTTGACACTAGGTTCTCAGGCCACATTGATCCCTTAGAGATGGTATGAAACTTAGGTAACACTGATGACTCAGGTGATACTATTTGGAACTAACTTCTCGGTCGACACTGGAACTGCTTAACTCGGTCAACACTGTAATCATATGAATGACTAAGTGTTTGCGCACTAATTGACAATATGTCTTTCCATAAGGTCTACAATCTCCCCCTTTGGCATTAGTGACAAAAACACTTATCAAACCAAAAAATCCTGATCAAACAAACTAATAAATTAAAACTCTCCCTTTACATGTGCTTGGGTTCTAGTTCGGTTTTGACTACTACTTTGCAACTCGGTCGCAACTGACTCTGTTTTATTTTTCAAAACTATTTTTGTAACTCTGCTATATATATATATATATATATATATATATATATATCTTCCTTTTCTCTGTACATGTATTTCCTCATATATATCCTATCTTTCCCCCTTGTTTTTGACACAAATGCAAAAAATCATATCTACAAGGTAATACCAAAATATGAAAGGAAATCACTATGTACCTTCAAAATTTGAGACAAATTCTTGTCCCAATTGTCTTGCAACACCTTCAGGATGTGCAACTCAATCTGAATTTTTGCAGACAACTCCATCATAAGCTCTACAACTAAAAAATTGTTGTCATGAATGAGTGTCTTTGTGTGAGAAATATGTTTTTGCATGACATTTGTATGGGGAAGGAGTTGACTCTATATATCTTATAAGGATTCCCTTGTTCTTCCTTCTTCCCTCAGTAACTCTTCCTACAGATCAGTCAGATACCTGATCTTAACAAAATGTATTGAACTTGAACTTGGATCAAGTGCCAACTGGTTTGCACTTGCCTTCAAATCATTGTCAATATTTTTCAGCTTGTCCTTTATTTCCATGATAAAATTGGATGTGTCACTCAACTTTACAAATAATTCTACAACATTATTCACAGTGGTTTCTAGAGAGATAATAATGGTGGATATCCTCACTTGATCTATTGCAATCTTACCTGCAACATTCTCTAGAACCTTATTCTCAAATTTTCTCTCTGTCTTCTACAATAATATCTCCTGACCACTAAGATCTTCCTTAAACTTGTGAACTATATCAACAAGTTGGTCCATTATGGATTCTTTCTCATTGACTTAAATCTCTAGTGAATCAAGGAATATACCTTTGATGTCATCTAGTACTCTATTCCTTTTCTTCTCAGCTTGGAGGTTCTGTTATTTTTCTCTTTTCTTCCATAGCTCCCCAAGGATGTCCATCTGCTCGGCTATCAGACTAGAAAGATCCCAATTAGGAATCACAATTTCTTCCTCAAGGTCAACTTCATCAATAATTATTTCCTTTTCTTCAGCCTTGACCTTGGGATTAGGGGAAGGAATGATTTCCTTACCTTTTCCATCATCATCCTTGTCCTCGGTGTTCATTTGAAATAGGTCATTAACTATCTTTGCACCAACTATAGAATCAATACCAACTGTAGAAACATTCATAGTGTCCTGTTGTGACTTGGTCTAGCTTGGCCCAGTAGTAGGTAGAGCTGGATGCTCGATTCCTACTAGAGTTGATGTAGAATCTATGCTTTTTTCCTTGCTCGAAGACAAGATAATCAAACTAGGTGATTGGGGCAATGATTCCATCACTTCCACTGCTATCTTCTCTGCATTAGATTCATTAATGGTTTGTACCTTAGGTATCTCTTCATCTTTAACCTATACATAGGGGTTTGTACTCAGTTCCTCTATCTTATCATCTACCTTGTCTTCAAAAATGGACTTCCACAACTTAGTTGTGGGTTGCACAACATCCTCTATTTTCTTGCTCAAATTTTGAAAAGTTCTAAACCTTGGAGTGTGATTAATCTCATACTTAGACATAGAATATTTTACCTCTTTATCAGTCATAGTAGGCATGACTTGCTTCAAGGTTTGTTTTCTGATGTCCTTTTCAATTTGGACTACATTGTACCAATGAATGGTGATTTCCTTAAGAAGGTCTTCAGTCATATGGATTTTCAATTCAGATGGATCATAATTTCATCTTTCCATATTCACTACTAATGCATCATCAATCATCTTCTATTCATCATGGGTTCTAGAATCATATTTAAGTGATCTAAGATTTAGCATACCACTACCTTCTTTCAATTCTTCAACCATCTGCTCAAAGGTAAGTGGCTTCTTGAATGTAGCTATATCTTCTTCATCATCTTCTTTAGGAAATATCAGTTTTCTTCTAGATCTCCTGGGTTTGTTTGTAGTGAAGGTAGGGGTAGAGGCCTTTGGTTTTTTCTTTGGGGCTAGCATCTTCTTCTTAGGAGGCTCTGCTTCTATCTCTTCCTCTTCTTTCTTAGGTTCTTCTTCTTCAACCTTTATGTCATCCTCTTTGCTTTCAGTGATCGAAGGAGGGGATTCAGATGACTTGCCATATTTCTTTCCAAACTTCTCAATTATTTTCCTTCCTCTCTTCAAGGTTTTGGGAATCTCTATTTCCAATGTTATTATTTCCTTAGCTTCTTCATAAGTACCAAAATAAGTTTCTTTAGGATCAACATGCTCATTAATAAGAGCCTCAATGATGTCTCTGGTCTCATCTATGTTAACCTCATATGCAAGAGGTTTCACCCATGCAACATTGGGGTTTGACTGCTTGGATGTGCACTTTGTCACAATCAACTAGGAAACATATATCATCCTTATAGTCTTCTACCAATTGTTTAGGAATTCTGAATCTATTCTGCATTTTCTCTTTGAAACTCTCAAAGTAAGCATTCATGATGCTTTCAAAATTATCTCCCAATTCTTATGTAAACTCATTTATCTAATAAAATATAGGCCTATCCTTCTTCCATACAATTGTGCCTTTTGAAGGAAAAAAATTTTGAACATAAAAGAATAAGCAGACCAGGAGTGAACCGAACTTACATGGATTGGTCTTAAATGCCTAGATTCTCTCCATGTTTTTGCTTAGTTGGATGAGTTGCAACTTGTCTAGGTCAAATGATAGATTGTTCTTCACCACTTTGTATGCCAATTCCACAGCCTCACATGGAACATTGTTTGGTTGGCTTGAACTGTATATCTTATGTGCAATCACATGAATTATGAACTTTAGCTCCATGTCAGTGACTCCATTCAACTTCATGTCTCTTCCATCCCACTCGACAAAAGTCTTCTTAGCTTGATCAGCTAGGGGTAGGGTTTTAGTCACTTTAGGTTTGTCGAGCATTGGGTACCCTGTCACTCCATGTACCATCATCTTAGTGATTTTCACGGTTTGCTCCAACCAAAAATACATGTCGTGAATATGGTTCAGAATAAACCTAGTCTAGTTTATCTGGAAGTTCTTCGGCATATGCAAGATATAGGTTAAACCCTTGACTTTGAGGTAATTTTGTTTTGGCTTCAGGTTTCTTCCCACACAAACTGCCTCATGTGCTTGATTTATCTCTAATGTGCCTAACCGTTGAATGGTGCAATGATAGAAATTTTGAATGTCGTGAATCAACAGTACCTTAGGAGGAATTTGGGAATGGTCTCCCATTGGATCTATCTCCTTTGTGATTACTGGATGAATTTTGAACTTTGGCGGTTTGCAGATTGCATTCCTCACTAACCTCTCAAATCCCTTCTTGATCTTACTATTGGATGAAGATGCCATAACGCTCAGAAGATTGATGAAACTTCGCTGCAACTAAAGCTTCCAAACACATATTCGCTTTGAAATCGCTATAAGCTCTTAATCTCTCTACAAATTGTAAACCTTGCTAAACAATAACCCTTCAATTTCACCATTTATGAGAAATTTAACCATAAATTTTTCATTAAATGCTCCATACATAGTAGCTATCGTAGCTCGGTTAGTTCTCCCAGGTATACTCGGAAGGTCGACAAAAACTAGCTTTGCATATTTGAAACCATATAACCTGACTTAACTTGGCTAAGCTAGAGTAACTTGATTATAACTGAGATCCTGACTTGGTTAGAACCATAATGTGTCTCAGTGCATCAATATCCAGATTTGGACTTGCTAGCATATCTGGAACTGATGTATGATGGATTGTATGCATAGTTGTAGTTATCTCCTTATATCATTACTCAGAGATGGTGGTTCCACCCAACTCACCATTTTGGGTGTCATTTGCTCCTTCATTGTTTTGGTCTGAATTATCAGGAGACTTCCTTACCCACTGCTAACTCATCTGAGTTTTGATTTCAGAAACTTTTTCTTTGCCTTTCTCAAAACCAGTATCCACTTTTTCTCTATTCATACAATTCTTGCTTAGATGACCGAGTTGTTTACACACATAACATCTCTTATTAGGATTCCTTTTTCTGAGGTGATTCTTTGCACAGTTTGCACCAATGTGACCATACTCACCATAATGACAACATTTGCTCCATGTGTTGTAATCCCAACCAAAAATTTCTTTAGCTAATTGTTCAATAGGGTTCTGCTTTTTAGTTTTGCACTCTGTGGATTTATGACCTTGTTTGTTACAATTGAAACATTTTCCTTCAAACTTAGGTTACTCAGTGCATTCACTTGCCCCATGTCCATGTTTTTTGCACCTATAGCACTTTTCATTAAACTTTGACTTCCCATTGCTCCAACACTTATTTGATGTATGTCATAACTTGCCATAGTGATTACAAGTAGGTTTCTTGTTCTTTTGAGCTCCTTGATGTGAGTATTCACCTTGTTCAGTATAACCTAATCCAGTCTGTCCATGATGTTTGAATTGAGTTTGTTATGTCAACTGATCCATGCTTTCTTGTGAATTCATAATACTCTCATTGGTTTGCTTTTCAGTATTGAGATCATTTTGTAGTCTTTCATTTTCAGTCGTCAGATTGATAACTTCTTGATTTGCACTATTGAGTTGATTTATCATATTTTCTTGCTGAAGTGACAAATGATGGATTTCATTTTCTTTTTCCTTTAATCTTGTACTTAGAAATCTCTTATATTCTTTTTCCATATCTCTGTCATTTTCTTCTTGTTCATTTTTTTCCATGACTTCACATATTCTGACTGAATGAATTTCTTGTTCTCTCTTCAACTTTCTGACTTCTTCACGTAAAGTGATATTCTTTGCAATTAGGTCTTCAATAGCTGCATCAACTTCTTCAAAATTTCTTTCTTTGCATAAATATTCAATTATTTCTTCTATGTAACCTTTGTCATTCATTTGCATTGCTAATTATTTTCTTCTTTCCAGGGAATGAGAGAGATGCTCCTTGAGTTTTCTGATTTGATCCATGGCCACTTGTAGATCTATCTTTTCATTTTCAATGGCTTTCTCCAGTTTGTGTATTTACATTGCCTCTGATCTTTGCTCAAGTTGTTAAACTTTTGATAAGAGAACCTTTGATATGATACCAATTTTTGGAAATATATCATAGGCTAGGTGATTGAGAGGGGGGGGGTGAATCAGGAACCAATAAAACTTCTTCACTTTTATCCTTTATTAGATTGTCTAAACTAATTAAATGCATGCAACATAAAATAAATAAACATTCATAGCAATTGACACAAGATATGGTGGCCCAAAAACCTTCTAAATAGAAATTAAAACTGGGGTGGGGATGATACCCACAAGCTTTAGAACTACAGTAATAAATTTGACCGATTAAGGCTTACAATTGACCACTTCTGATGGTATGCCCTGTTAGAGACATAAGGACTATTAGGTCCACCTTGTGAAAGGATTTATACAATACAATTAAGTATGCACTCTGTTAGGAGATTTGTGAAGGACTCTTAGGTCCACCTTGTTAAAGGATTTGACTGATACACCTGTTAGGATGAACTAGTGAATGATCTTCTATGCAACTCTAATTTGCTAAATAAGATCCTTTGATGTAATACTAATCACTTGAATGAGATATATGAGTCTCTATTGTTCCTTTATACTATTGTAGCCTTCTAATCAATCTGCCTCTTCATATTCACATCCATACATATATTCAATGTTGTTGTGATGATTCATTCCTATTTTGGATAAACAAAGTTTCTTACATATATACTTATCCAAATCAATTACCTCCATAAGTTGGATACTATCATATTAAATAGTATGAAACAATATGTACTAAGTCAGCCCAATGCTGATACTCGGGTCCAGTAATCCACTTAGATGATACGCTGACACTTGGGCGATATAGTGAACATGGAAACTGTGGCACTTAGTTGACACTAGGTGCTCGGGCCACATTGATCACTCAAAGATGGTATGCAACTCTGGTAACATTGGTGACTCAAGTGATACTGTTTGGAACTAAATGCTCAGTTGACACTACAACTGCTTGAATCAGTCAACACTAATAATATGAATGACTAAGTGTTTTGGCACTAATTGACAATATGTCTTTCCATAAGGTCTACATATTTTTGTTCTTCTCTCTTACTGATTCTCTTTACATCAACAAATTACACCAAATGATGCAATATTTCTTATAATGAATATATCAGATTAGGAAATGTATAATCATACTTAAAACAATATATTTTAATGCAAGAGGATGACTTGAGTTAATTTCTTTCAGACTATCAACTTTGTTGAAGTGATAAACCCTTGTTTCTCTTCAAAACATCAAGTACCCAAATATGTTTTCATTTTCCATTAAAATATCTGAGTAAATACTGATGTGAATGACTCAAATAGAAATATATAACCCTTCTTCTACCTCTGATAAACTTCTGTAATTAAAATCAAATCACAAATAGAAAAGTAGAAACATAAAGCATTACCCTCCTCCTTGTTGCTATGTAAACTTCTTGTACTCTGTCTGGTCTACTGCCAATTACATACAACTCCTGAACCTTTTTTCCAATCCACCTATTGGAGGTTTTATAGGAATATATCCCCTACTTATAAACCAAGGTCCACATTTTTGAGACTATTACATGCCCCAAACTGAAATTAGACCAAAACTGGCTAGAAACGGTTATAACTGTCTAAAACTGCCTTGGTCGACAGAAAATTTGAACTATACGGTCATGTTGAAATCTAAAACTAGAACGACCCATTTTATTTTATTTTATTACCTTTCCTAAAAGGTATAATTGTTGGGGTTTTGGTTAACATTTAATATGCACAAAATTGATTATACTGAAATCAGTTAGTTATGAAATTAAGAGTTTTTTAAGCATGACTAACTATATAAAGTGTTAACCATTCTGAAACTTAACACTAATCCGCACAGTGAATAGTCAAACCATATAGGAGATCAATTATGATTATAATGCACTAAAAAATCATGTGACATTAATGTATTTTAATTATCTGAGACCTCTGACCATCATCATCTGCACATCAGACCATCAAGCTATATTGACATCAATGCCAATAAGAAAAGACCAAAATACCAAAGGTTCAACAAAATTTGCTAAGGAAGATGATTCAAGAGGTAGAAAGTTATGTTATACCTAAAGGAACCATAAGAAAAAGGAAGAAAACAGATAAATACTCTAATTTGTTGCCTTAATAAGTGATATCATTGAAGTAGAACCTTTCAATGTTGAAGAAGCCACCAAAAGTCAAGCTTGGAAAGATGCCATGTCAAAAGAGTATCATTCCATTATGAAGAAAGATGGGATTTTTTTCCCAGACCTAAAGACAAGTCTACAGTATCTTCTAAATGGATCTTCAAAATCAAGCATGTTGTAGATGGAAGCATTAAGAAATATAAGGCTCGATTTGTAGCCAGAGTCTTCTCTCAAAAGGAAGGTATTGATTATGAAGAAACATTTACCCCAGTTGCAAGATACACCTTTGTCAAGACCATTATAGCTATTGTTGCTTCTAAAGGATGGAAGATTCATCAGATGGATGTAAAGAATGCCTTCCTTAATGAGATAATATAAGAAGTATACTAAAAAACCCTAAAGGGTTTGTTATACATAACAAAAATTCACATGTGTGCAAATTAAAAAAGGCATTGCATAGGCTTAAGCATGCTCCCCAAGTCTGGTATGAAAGGATTGATAAATACCTTCTAGGTCTAAACTTCTTCAAGGATGATGCAGATCCAAACTTATACTACAAGGTAATGAATTGTGAAATGGTAATTCATGTACTTTATGTTGATGATTTATTAATCACCAGAGAAGATAACCTAATTATAATATGTAAGAAATATCTTACATCAAAATTTTACATGAAGGATTGAGGACTTTTACATTACTTCCTTGGGTTAGAAGTGTGGGAACAAGAGGATAGAATTATTATAAATCAAGGGAAGTACACTATATACATTCCAAAGAGGTTTGGAATGATAAAATATAAGTCCATGACAACACCTATGGAAACAAATTTGTACAAGCTAAAGAAAACATCAGTTGATTCAAAAAATGAAAATCCTACTTTATTGTTAATACATGTAAGATTATGAAGAGGGGAGAGGTGAATCAGTAATGCACAAATTCACCAATTCAACTTCTTTAAACTCTATGCACCAAAACATTCAATATCATCTAACATAATTAAAAATTTCAATGCATACATCCGTAAGTATTCAACCACACAATGTAAACACCATATTTATCTTATGGAAACCCAACTGGGAAAAAACCACGGTGTGAGATGATACCCACAAAATCTGTACTTTTTTGGAATACACCCTGTTAGGAGCTTACCATGTTAAAGGTTTACAAAACACTGTCAGGTATTGCCTGGTTAAGACATTTGCCTAAGACCTGTTAGGATCTTTTCCCTATTAGGAGAAACCTTGTTAGAGGAGTTTAAAACATAAACTAAAGTGTCACCTTCTTAGAGGATTTACAATAAATATCTATTATGATCCAACCTGTTAAGGGATTTCACTGTTATAATGATTAGAAAGAAACATATAAAATGATATGTGAAAATTGAACTACCTCTTCATAATCAGATCTTCTTAAGCTCTAAAATACATCATCATATTGTATACCCTTCCTTGGCTTAATCACACTTGATTCCTTCACTTGCTTAGACATTGAATCCTTCTGCAATTCACAATCAACAATAATCTTCTTCTTCAACTTCCAATATATAGAATTAATTCCACCGACTTACAAAAAAACCTAGATCTGAGATATGAATGATCTAGATCACCTTAGGTAAGATAAAATGTATCTAGACACTCAACAAAAAATTTTCTCTAACTGTGTCGACTTACTCATAGATTTTACCTTGGTAGTTGAGCCATTTCAAAAACTCGTTTGACCAAAAAAACTTCTTGAAGAATCCACCTCAAATGCATACCTCAGTCAATGTGATGTCAAGTAAGTAACACAAATTATGGAACTAACTGACCATTTTATGAAAATAATCACCGATCCTTTTTCCACATCAAATTCCTTCACCAGTCTGCAAATCTTCATAGCATGTTCAATAACTTTGTCTTGTTTACCTGTTTATTCTATTAACACCGCTTCTAGTCAATTAAACTAGTAGCACTAGTTAATATTATGAGTTGCACTTGTAAACCTAGTATCTTTACATTGTTTATAATCATATCCTATGACCGCTCCATCAAATACTTTACCGATTTGAAATAAAAATCAAACCATTTACTGTTTGTCACTAACTATTTTAGCAATTATCCGATTTGAGTTCAATCAATCATAACAAACTCAATTCTCCATATCTAGAGTCACAATGGAAAATTTAACATCATAACACATGGCATAACCTTCTATTAGAATAGAAACTTCAGAAACATACTGCAACTTGTGATTCACTTACACAATATCAAGTAACATACTAAAAACACTAAGTTAATTAGTTGCCATCAATAACAACCAAATAACTAATTTGTCTGTCATCAAATCTTTACCAATATTCATCAATGCAACACTTAGCATCACTGAATAAGTTACGCTAACATTTATACCGACATATAATTAAATCCTTGATGTATTTTGTTAGCACAAGACCATATATTTGCTATTTTGTAAATGCCTCGAGTCAGTTCATGTGTGAATCAAAGAAGATACATCTAGTTGTTAAACATATTCAGAGGTATCCTCAAGGAACAATTAATTATGGTCTCAATTACACCAATGTTGACGTGAACCTTCATGGGTACACTAATTCAAATTGGGTTTGTGATGTGATAGACAAGAAAGAGTACATTTGGGTGCTGCTTCAGTTTAGGATCAGCTATGATCTCATGGATCAATAGGAAATAATTCTCAATG
The DNA here is from genome assembly GCA_018584345.1 of Thuja plicata. Taxonomy (NCBI): domain Eukaryota; kingdom Viridiplantae; phylum Streptophyta; class Pinopsida; order Cupressales; family Cupressaceae; genus Thuja; species Thuja plicata. The sequence continues at coordinate 2,447,806 of MU226289.1, forward strand.
GGACAAAGTTCTACATAAGCCATATATATTGCAACATCCATGGGAGCAAAAAATGTATTATGGCTTTGTAAAATTTTAGTGGGATTGTTTGGTGAACCTATGAATCCTACCATTATTCATTATGACAACCAGAGTTGTATAAAACTCTCAGTGAATCCAGTATTGCATGACATATCGAAATACATTGAGATTCCATACCACTATGTCAGAGATATGGTAGGTGGAAATGTGATTCAATTGGAACATGTAAGTACATATGAACAAACTGCAGGCACTCTCACCATACCATTAGCCAAGGGAAAATTTGCTCATTTCCATAAGAAACTTGGTGTGGTTGAAATGTATTTTTTAAATTTAATATTTATTCATTTGTACTTATATTAAGATGTTTAATGTGTAAACTCTACTTGTCATGTGTGTGACTCCATGATTTTATGGTCCATGGGATATTCTTTGAAAGGTGACAAATTTTCAAAGGATAAATACTTATGTAAGCCCAGTATCATGATGGATGTCCTGTGACTTGATATCCATGGACATATCATGATGATGAATAAAATATTATGGTAGATATCATGAGACGTGATATCTATGGATAAGCCATAATATTTAAAACCATCATGATGGATAATATGTGTGAATAATATCCTTGTACCATGACTTGATATCTTTATGATAAGAATAATATGAAATGATGCCAGTGCACATATCATATAGATTTCCATATGAGTGTTGATGAACATCATGTGACTTGATATTCGAGAATCCACCATGTGTCCTAATATCACAATGAGGTGATATTTCTCTTGTAGATCTATTGAAGGATAGAATTAATCTTCCCTAGCTAAGAGGGAATGCTAATGTTTGTAGCTTCAGTCAAATTATTCTAACATTGAGCATTTGATATCTCCTTTAAATAAAATGAGAATTATATGTTATATACATTGTCATTATACATTTGATGATCTTATCAACTGGATAATTCGTTAAGATTCATTCTATAATTATTATTATTTGATAACCATGATAGTTATAATTGATAACTATCATAGTTATCATTATTGATAACTAATATGAGTAAAAGTAATATCAAAATTATAGTTTATATTGTTATCAACTTTAATTGTTAATAAAGTTGATAAAAATACCAACTTAACATTATTGATTTGATTATCAAAAGTCGATTGTGGTATCGACCAAATCAAGATATTACTTTATGTTGATTATGGTATCAATTATGAATCTGAATTATAATATTGATTGATAATGATAGCACTGTGATTATCATTATCAATAATGATATCATATTTATATGATCATCGAAATACTTATATCGACTTTATTCTTATCAACGTAACAAACTTATCATTGTTAATAAGGATATTGTCAACAGTATCATTATTAACAATGATTATGTTAAACATATGTTTGGACAACAAATAGAAGAAGGTTGATAGGTATCGACTAGTATAATGTTCAATGTTAATGTGAAGATTGAAATTAACAAGTCGATAATGAGGATTGACTTTGATAAACAATAACATGTTGATAATACAATTTGCTAAGTTGGTAAGGTTTGATAATAAGAATGTCTCACGAAGATACATCACTCTTCGTGAGACATCCTCGAAGAATATATATATATATATATATATATATATATATATATAT
>MU226289.1:2452921-2481535 GCA_018584345.1 Thuja plicata
TATTGCTTCCTGGTTTGATTGATCAGCTCTTCAGACATTTGTCTTCTCTACCTGGTCATGCACTTCAGTGGGGGTTCCAGCAGTATCTTCTGACAGAGTTTTCAGACATGCTTCAGAGATGCTTCTTTCTCTTTTCTTGTTCCTTTCTCTGGGACACCTTTTTCCCTAGATTGAAGGCTTTGTTTCCTTCATCTAGTTTGCTTTATGTTCTGGGTACCTGATCAGGCCTAGTTGCCGGGACCCTTCTTTTCTACTTTCTGCAGTAGTTTAGTAGTTTTTCTTCTCCCTAAGTTACACTTAAGGGGGGGTGTTAGAGTAGTTATATGTTAGCTAATAATTAAATCATTTAATTATTAGTCTATCATACTCTAGGCTTAAGTTTCACTTAGGCGCTTTATAATTCTTTAGGGTTTTAGCCTTTAGGGTTTCGTGTTTCCTTTTATAAGGATTCACTTCTTTCATTTCAGTATAGAGATTGTAATCATTTTATTGTTGTTAATAGAAGCTTATTCTTGCAACATGGGTTTCAACTCTCTGGCCTTTTGGCCGCCATAGCTATTTTTTTCTCTTCTGTCTTGCTTCTTCTCGTAGCAGTTATGCATGCAGGTTTCTTGGGTTGATTTGCAGTTCAGCAAATCTAACATTATCAACACTGTATGATCTTTGGACCATCTAAATGGGATATGAACATTTTGTAACTGATATTGCCTATACACCAAATTTGTAAACATTTTTAGACTCTAGGTTTCACGATCTACAACTGAAGGTTTTCTTCCTGGTTATTTCATGTCAGTATGCTCGCCTGAACCAGGATTGTAATCTTTTAAACCAATTACTAAAATTATTCAGCTACGATGCATTATCCATCACAAAAAAAAAGAAGGTTTGTTACATTTAAAAACAATGAAAAAAAATTTTGTTACAACTTTATTTAATAAAGTTTGCCTGTACTATTTAATAAAATTTGTTTTCTTATTAATTTTTTAAAAATTAAATTTTTACCACAAATTTTATAATATGGGGGGTAGGTTTGGGATGACCCCATCATAATTTATTTTAGAAAAAATGTAATTTGATGATTATGGCATATTGGATAAATTTTTAGAGTTTAGTTATATCACTTGACTTGCATGTAGCCTAATTGGTTTTTTTCCTTCTGGGGGTTGCAACGCGTTCCCATGATGTCAAATTTTCAACTTCTTATGCTTGTTAAACATCTGGTTTCAAGCACTAGATGATGGTTTAGGTTTGGCTCCTTGATTTTACCGATTGACATATTTTTGGGGCCTAGAAATCAAATGTTCTCCTTTACAGAGTTTTGATCATAACTTTTGCACACAAAATTAGATTTTCAATTTTGAATAGGCGTTGGACAACATGTTTAGTTAAATAATCAATGGTGTTATTGTTTTATTAGTTTGATGAGTGATTTGATGGATGAAAAGGAGATTATTTTTCAAGTGAGGTACACACAACACATCATTGAATGTGTCATCCCTAATATCAGTAGATCTCTTCTGAATTACATTCATATATGTAAGGTTGCTCATAAAATAGATGGCATGTTGTAACGATCAAATGATGATAATATAACTATGCCACATGATGAGAATCTTATGAATCTAGAAGTCATCTCCCTAGATCATGACCTGTAGTAGCACAAATACATGTCCTATGTTCTTACTTGTCCTAAAAATGTGACTATTTTCCTTATAAAATTCTATTTTTGGCAAAGAAGTTGAATTTGATTGGTGTAGGAGCACCCTAAGGTCTTTAGGAAGATCTTTAGAAATTTTGGATTTTAGGTTGGTTTGGACAACCATCCATGAATAAGGACTAATATATAAATTCCCTAGTGTGTTTTGAGGTGTGATTAGTGTTAGGAAAGATTAGGGTTTATGTGTTGTTGAGTCTAGTTGATTCTAGGGGTCTAGAACCTTGAAGTCAACCAAAAGGTAAAAGGTTGACCAAAGTTCCAAAGTGGGAAGATTTTTAAGTTTTTAATGTTATTAAGTCATTTGAGGTCATTTGGTAAGGTTTGGAACCAATTGCGACCCTCAAAGTTGAGAAAGTGTCATTTTGACAAAAGTTGTCAAAGTTGTCATGACAACTTTTAAAAGTTGTCAAAGTTGTCATGACAACTTTTAAAAGTTGTCATGATAACATTTCTTAGATTTTAGGAATCGACTCTTATGATGCCCAAATCCCAACCAAATGGTCTAGATAGGTGGGATGGAAGTATATAAGGTTATTTCAACCCTAATCTGATAGTTAGATTTCATATTGTACGGACTGGTGTTTGGAAAGAACCAATTTGCAGTGTAATTCAGCTACAGAGCCATCATCCATAAATTTATTAGATTTAATAGATTTAATGAAAGCATGGAGAGTGTTTGAAATGTAATTTATTAGTTCTTTGTGGCATTAGATTATTTAATTGTTCTTTCTGGTTAGTTTTTGTTTAAATCTTTGGTCTCTGTGACTTCACTGGCTAGTTTTGGTCCAGTCATGTAAAAGATGGCTTTTCTTGGTGTTCCCATGGGTCAAACTCCATGACCACTTGAAATCCATTAGAGACTTGTATATACTTTGTAAATATGTCTTGTGGAGTGTGTGTGTGCAGGGGAAGCTTGAGAACTTTCAGGCCCTAGGCAAGTGTTAGCGTTTTTCTCTGACCTTGCCAAGGGAAAGGCTAATTAACAAGGATCAAGCAATCCTCCTACACTTAGAGCTCAAAGGCTTAGGTGGGTGTACCTATTGTATTTCTTATTTAAAGAAACTAACATGTACCCTTACATTCACAGAATGCAAGACATAGACATTCAAGCTCTTATACAGAAATTTAAAAGTGATTTGAATAATTGATTGATGAAGAAACTACAAGACAAGCCAGAGACCAGTGCCTTATCTATTGGGCAACAGAGTCAAACAAATGTGCAATCCCAAAAAACCCTAAATCCAAACTCTAAAACCCGAATGAAATGCCTTGCAAGCCATTCTTCTCATCTCAATACCTGGACATCAGATTTGTATGCATATGTAGAACTCTCAGAATTTGAAATCAAGACTTACTCTCTCCTTGAAAGAAACTTAAATTCAAACCCACAGCTACCTTATAATTGGTATATTAACATGCCTTACAAGTTAATATGCAAGAATTAAGACAATACATAGAAAGACATCAGACAAGAACTGAATAGGGATTACATTGTTTTTATTGAAATTCATTTGAAACTGTCATTTGCAAGACCAAGAACACAAAAATAAGATTCAAAAATCCTGGAAGCTGCCCAGCAGCATAAATTTCAACATCCCTGTACAATTGAGAAGAATCTGAGATATAGAGGAATTGGAAAATCAAATTTTGTCCTTCACACATGTCCTTCTTTTCCTAGAAAATATCTGCAACTACTTCTTTTTCTAACTGCCAAAATCTGGTTTGATATGGACTGAAAAGGCTCACAAAATTAGAATCCTCATTCTGAGACCTTTCTGATGATATATACTACTTGATATTTTTGATAAAATTTTCCTCTTGAACCATTAAATAAACTCTTCTTCCTGTGCATATTTCTTAAATAATTTGAAATATTTGAATGCATTTTCAATAATTAAACTATTGAACTGAGATAATATTCCATTTTAAAATCTGTATTTTATTCTTTTCTCTCACACTGCACTAGATTTAGACACTTGTGACATGTTGATTGACTCTAAAAATCCACTTGTAATCCTTGACAGGCTCCATTTTTACCTCCGTGAGTGCGCGACTAGGTCATTATCGCTCAATCGCAACACTTTTTCACTTCAATGCAAACCTTGCGTGAGTGTGTGACTGGCTTGGTCACGTACTCGCATGTCCTTTTCATGACCTCAATTTTCAAACGCGACTGCGCGATGAGAAAATTTTGGGTCCATGACTGAGCGATTGGATGTTGTGCAACGAGCTCGGTTGCCCACATGCGAGCCAATTATGATGTCTCAATCTTCATGCGCGACTGCGTGACGAGCCAATTTTTGGGTCCATGACTACACGACTAGCTTAGTCACAATCTCATGCATCATTCCAGGCAACTCATCGAACTAGCACGATGAGCTCAGTCGCGCAGTCGCGAGCCAATTTTGGTCCTCTCTTTTTCGATGTGAGTGTGCGACTAGGTGCCATGTGTCCGCCATGTGTACTCCATCTCACCTACAAAATTTTTGCATCGAGCATCTAGGAATGCTTCCCGAGGCACCATCTGCCCTTGCACGTGGAGAGAGCTTCCTCTTTGCTTCACATTTCAATATGAGAGCCTTTTTGGTTAGAAAAACTACTAAGTTTCTCTACCTCATCAATGTGGGACTAAATTCTGGAATTTTTTAAAGGCCTTTCTTATTTGCTACCTAAATTTATGGTGTCCACCACCACCAGCTATTAGTTTCTATCATCCCTCCAAGCGGTGATGCCCATGATCCCTTAGCTCTTACTTCAAATCTATAACTAAGTGCTTTTGTATTTAAAAAACTTAATATACCCGCTCACCAGCAATGTGGGACAAAATGTTTTGTACTGGCGTGAACTTTTCTCTCTTATTCCACTGCGTAGCCTTACCAAATGCATTGGATTTTGTTTAAACCTCTATTCTTTGATCCCCTCCAGATTAATGCGTGGGTCTCCATTCCATCATTTCGCAACATACTTCAAAAACTACGCAGCTCCTTTGCATTGTTGGGTTGTTTGAAAGTTTTTATAACCTGCCATTTCCACCTGCACATTTAAAACTTCTTCCCACTCCATAGAATGCGTAGGCTTATGGTTTAACATGCGCAAATGCAATAAAAACACCTACTACTATGTTTACTTTCTTCTGCGTATCCATTTTGTTTTCCTTTCAAACATTACGCAGCTTCTTCCTTTGTGGCATCCCACTACCTTGTGCAAGCCATTCCTTGGGTATGCCTCGCCTCTCACGCAAGACACTAATATGTAGCACAAATTTATCTTTAATTTATATGCAGCCTAGATGCCTCCAAAGTGGATCATGATGTTCAATTCAAACAGGTTAGGAGGCATGGAGGAGATTGCGGAATTTGGCTTGATACATGTCATCACATTTATTTGCATGAAAAACTTTGAAAGATGGCTCCTTCCAAACAGCTTGCGCAAACTTTGGTGTTTAAAATATACCTCCCTTCATTTTGCAGGTGTTCTTCCATTCTCCAGCATGGACATTCTATTCTTCCTTCCATATTTTTCATTGAATCTTATTAATGTTTTCATAATATTGTGTGGCTTCCTTCATGCTTGAGCAACTTTATGGGCTCCCTCTCTTGGAATTTTGCAACTATAAATTGTATTTGCATTCAACACTAGCACAGAAATATCACTATGTTAAGTCTTATAATCTATTTGCAATGTGTATTTGAATGCTCTGAAAGTCTTCCCTTTATCCAGCACATGGCTCCTCCAAAACCTTGCGCAAGACTTCTGCTTGCAATTTGCATTAGCTATGAAAATTTTAACATGTTTTTTACAAAGAACATAGTATGCATGGAATCTCTTGTTATCTATTTGCATAGGGTCTCTAGCTGTCTCTTCCAATGCTGCGTAGATTCCTTCAATATCTTGCACTTGCTTAAATGTTTTTATTTGAAAACTTTTAAAAAACCTTCACTCTATTTTCCAGTGCTAGTTCCACCTTGTCTTATTACTCCATGCAGCCCTCTTTGTGATTTTTTGAATGCTCTTGGCATATTGCACAGGGAATTTGTCAAATCTCCTTATCTCCCTATGCTGACTGGGAAAATGGCGGTATAGAAGAATCAACTTTGCACATGCTAATTGCAGTGACCACCGTGCTCAATGAAACCACATTTCTCTTTCAGACAGTTTGCCAAATTATTTGGGTGGCTCGGTTGTGTTTCCACATCTACATACATACCTATTTTAAATACTCCCATTTTGTGTAGATCTTGCTCTCATCAAACTCCATGACTTATCTCATACCCATACTGAGCTTTGACATTCACCAATTACATCCTCTATTGATATCGAGATGAGCCTCTTTTAGACATTCTGTCAAAAAGCCTTGTTGCACTATCTATGGTTCTACATGTACATGCATGTCGAGCTGAGCATAAGTAAAGTTACAAATATTTATAACTTGCTCTGATAACTCTGACCAATTTGGTATCCAACCTGCCTCTCATTCGCAAGATTTAGTTTGCAGTGTCGCATCCCCACAAAATTACTATTTAAGTTGACAACTGATTTGAAATAATAATGTACTTTAAAAAAAAACACATGAACTGATCAATGAATCCCAAAAGTTGTGTCCCAGAGCTTGTGTTCTACAACTCATCATTTTGACACTATCTTCACCTTCCATTTAACAAAATGTTTCTCATTAATCAGTTAGAAAATGATGCATCAAACTAGCGATTACTTAAAATCAACTTTCATGCCTTTGCAAAATGATCAAACAAATAGCAAATGGCCTCAAGTACTGGCCTCAAAAACTGCCCAGGACGCCTCTTAGAATCATGTATTCTGAAACATACAGTCATCTCCAACATGTGAATGTAGGTGCCAAAGGTATTTGCAGGTGAGCGTTAGGGTTGCAATATAATAGCACTCAAAATGATCTACTTGAAAAAATAATGCAAATGGAGATGTGAAAACACAGGAAACTGATTTCAGAATCACACTGCCGAAAATGTCAAACCATGTCCTGAGGTTCTACCAGAAATCTAGATAGCACATTTACATGCAAAGAGTATAAGGAAATAATTCACATCTCAAAACCATAATCTGATATGAAGCTACGACCCTCTGAAAACAACTGTGTAAACTTTATTATGTCCCACATTGGCAAATCTGCATAAATTGCTCTTGATCTTGACTCTGAAAACCAATCAAAAGAAATCCACAGAGTCTGATCCTTTGAACATAGATTCACTTCCACACATGGATCATGAATCTTCAACTTATTTTCTCTAATAATCAACAGGTCAACCAGAATTAATTTGCAAAGTTTGTCCTTTACCAACTTCTTGAAAACAAAACAACAAACTTGCAGAAATTGGCTTTGGAATTGGCTAGGCAAAGCGGTCAAATGGATTGGTCTGAGCCTAAAAATCTTCAAGGAGGTTCACTTCTAGGTTTATGATGCATGGGTAAATCCAATTCTTCAATATTTTGAACTGAGGCCAAATGGTGGAACCTCAAAGTAAGCTACTTCAGAATTTTTCATTTTCACATTCAGAGAAACTAAATAAATTGCAAACGGAATGGCTCTAGAAAACTGTGCAAGCGAACTCACATGGTTATGAAAATGGTCATATAGGTTCCTTTTCATGTCTACAACATCCTTTAACACTCCATAAGGTCATGCCCATCCAACTGGCCAGATATGCAAACCTCTAAAGTAGGTCATTTGATAAAACTGGGAAATGTACAATATGCAGATTTGGGTAAATGCCTCCAAATGGCTATCTCCAAAACATTTCCAAACTGCGATCTAAAAGCTAGGACCTATTAAATTTTCCAAATGATAGGTGAGGAACATGTCTCCCAAGTGGTTTTTCACAAAAATCATCAGGCCTATTTTTATAAGCATTCAAAGTAAGCCTTCTTCGTAAGTTTTTAAGGCAGCAATTTACACTTAGAGAAATTTTCAGTATAGTCACTCCAAATTTCTCCAAAATTTGAGAGTACTAATAATGGCTCTATCTGGGGATGCGTGCCCCATGTGGGCATGCAGAGAATCCAAAATTTCTTGGTACAGTAGACCATTCAAAAACAAATCAAATTTTTTTCTTCCTCTTGACTTCAAAACTCCTGGGAATCCTTATTGAAAACAAACACACCACACGACTGAAAAGAAAGTGACTAAACAAATATATACATTATTTACAAAAACCTCAAGCCCTTCTTCAAAACTGAAACCAATACCTGCCTCTATCAAAAATCTGATTTTCTTCTTGGCATACAAATATCAAAATGAAAATGTACTTGTACAACTGCTGCTCAAACTCACAAGGGATCATAAAAATGAAGAATTCCTTATTTGAAATTCCTTTCATGCCTTTATAAATTCTTCCATCAGATTCATCATAACCAAAACTATGAAACTTATTCTTCACATCAGCAAATATCAGAAAGTATGAACCATGACAATAAGGAAATGCATCATCATAAGAAACATCAAACTCCACTTGCATTACCCCCTCATTAACCGGTTGATCCATAAAGAAGGTAAATAACTCATACTCACATAAACCATGAATACCAAAATATGGAAAAACTTTACAATGGAAAGACATATCAGCATGTTCCTCAAAACACAAATTGGAAACCTCCTCCACTCGCAAATTACCCACATGGTCACAAGGAGCCAGTTGATCAAAATCATAGTCCTACTCACTACATGGAACATTGGACTTATCAAATGAAACTTCACACTCACAATCACTTTTAGCCTGGGAAGAGACACAATCTGATTTCTTACTGCATATTGCCATATTTTCAACATCAAAATCATAATAAACCAAATCTAGAAACTTAATACATTCCTCAAATAATGGATTAACAACACCGTGTTTTTCCCCCATATGAACATGGTAAAAAAAATATGGCTGATCTGTATCAATGTCTTCATCAAATGCATCATTAATAAAGACTTTGAAGACATTAGTACCCCTGCTGTCATAATCACTTTCAGCATATGATTCAAAATCAGAGATATCATCATAAGTAGATTCAACACCTCTATCATTAGGCAAAGAAGTGGATAACAAATTCATACTATCTTCTTCAACCGGAGGGGATGGGGAAAGACACCAATCATCCTCAAGTTTCTCACCATGTGTGGGATTTTCATTACACAAACAATTCATATGCTGAAGTAGATCATCATTAAATGAAGGGATTTCAACAACACACTAATCTAGCACTTTACCCTTTGACTAAAAAGACTCAACTAATTGGTCTTCATTCTGATTTTCATTCATAATATCATGATAAAGTTGCAATATAGTATCATATTCCATCTCATAAGGAAGACCATCATTTACTATCCATCTTTCCTTAAGTTTTGATACAAAATCCATTTCAAAGCTCTTAATACCAAACTCATTTGTATCATGCGAATGTAAAAGATAATTTTCAGAATTAGTGAAGATACTCTTACCTTCACATGTTGATTTGAATTCACTTTCACAAATGCTGTTATCTTCCCATGCTACGCTATACTCACATAATAACAATGAATCAGCATCTTTCTATATATCATTCTCTTGTGAAACATAAGTTTCAGCATTCTCTTGATCCTCATAAGAGTGTAAAACACATACATCCTCTTTAGTATCAGCACAGTCTAATAGGACTTCATCACTTGAGGCTGAAAAATCATCATCTTCTAAAACATTTGCACCCTTTTTTACTTTCCACATTTTGCTTTGAAACACAATTTAATTCATGGTTATTAAAATCAGTAGGGGAAAAAACACCTTGGCATTGATTTTCATCTATCAATCCACACCTATCTTCTACAATTGATACATTATGACAGTGATCCCTAATAGATGGGAAACCCCTTGGGATGATTCCAGATCTTAAACTGTTTTCAATATCTACTGTTGTCATAAAAGCATGATACAAATTTCTGGGCTACTTATCTCTTAACAGGTAACTCATCTTTTTACCAAATGCTGAGAAATAAACAATCAAACAAAAAGCATCATTCCGTCTGAACTCCATTGGGATCTGACCCAATATTTCTGCAAATCTGAGATAGAAATGAGGAACCAACTCACCATTCTTTACTTTTATCTCCATAAAATTCTTCATCGTTGCAACTGAATTAATCTCTTTACCAAACTGCTCCAAAAATGAAGATCTTAACTCCTCCCATGAAGAGATAGAACATTTTGGCAAAAAGGAGAGCCACCACCTTGCATCATCTATCAAAGATTGGATAAACAATTTCATAACACTATCATCACATTTAATGTCAAAATCCTTAATTAAGTCCATGAACTTTTTACAATGCTTCTCAGCATTCTCATCTCTCTCACCCCTGAATCTAGGCAATTTTTCTCTAATTTCGGGTGGAAAAGCATTTGGGTAACCATGAATACCTCTAAAATTTAGAGCTGCATATAATTTATTACTGAAACCCCTCTTCAAATTACAGGGTTGTGGCTGACTAGAACTCATGGTTAAATGAATTATTAACTTCTCTCCCAAATGAGCATGAAATCAAAGTACAAACATACTTCTCAAAAGTGTAAAGAACACATTCATCAACCGAGAAGCACTTCAACTTATCAACATTATTTCCTTTTCTTAGTGCTACTTCACTTCATAAGGAACCTTTCCTTCATATGAAAATATAAGGATTACCTAGAAAGAAATTACAGTTGTTGCTCTTATTTCTTTGACTGGAAATTTGGCAGTTCTAGAGCCTTCTTGATAGCTCCATCGGGTTCATTTCAACATAGATTCGCCACCTCCTTGCAAAGGAAAATATTCAAACATCAAAATCCATTTGACACATACATTTATTTTTGGGTTCTCTCCAACCAGCAAAGCTGCACAAATCTTTCTTATAATTACTGCAAATGAAATCACCTTCAAGGTATCCTTACACAGATCTGAAATAAATTTTAAACTCCATTACTTGACTCTTTCTTCAAAACTAGAGATTCTGGGACAGACTTAAGCATGATTGATTACAACCAAGTACCCAGTAGAGTCGCCATTCTGTTAGTGTTTTTCCCTGACCTTGCCAAGGAAAGGGCTAATTAACAAGGATCAAGCAACCCTCCTACACTTCAAGCTCAAAGGCTTAGGCAGGTGTACCTATTGTATTTCTTCTTTAAAGAAACTAACATGTACCCTTACATTCACAGAATGCAAGACATGGACATTCAAGCTCTTATACAGAAATTTAAAAGTGATTTGAATAATTGATTGATGAAGAAAATGAAAGACAAGCCAGAGACCAGTGCCTTATCTATTGGGAAATAGAGTCAAACAAACGTGCAATCCCAAAAAACCCTAAATCCAAACTCAAAAACCCAAATGAAATTCCTTGCAAGCCATTCTTCTCATCTCAATACCTGGACATCATATTCATATGCATATCTAGAACTCTCAGAATTTGAAATCAAGACTTACTCTCTCCTTGAAAGAAACTTAAATTCAAACCCACAGCTACCTTATAACTAGTATATTAACATGCCTTACAAGTTAATATGAAAGAATTAAGACAATACATACAAAGACATCAGACAAGAACTGAATAGGGATTTTATTGTTTTTATTAAAATTCATCTGAAACTGTCATTTGCAAGACCAAGAACACAAAAATAAGATTCAAAAATCCTGGAAGCTTCCCAGTAGCATAAATTTCAACATCCCTGTACAATTGAGAAGAATCTGAGATATAGAGGAATTGGAAAATCAAATTTTGTCCCTAACACATGTCCTTCTCCCAGAAAATATCTGCAAATGCTTCTTTTTCTAACTGCCAAAATCTGATTTGATCTGGACTAAAAAGGCTCACAAAATCATAATCCTCATTCCGAGACCTTTCTGGTGATATATAATACTTGATATTTTTGATAAAACTTGCCTCCTGAACCATTAAATAGACTTTTCTTCCCGTGCATATTTCTTGAATAATTTGAAATATTTGAAAGTATTTTCAATAGTTAAACTATTGAACTGAGATAATATTTCATTTTAACATCTGTATTTTATTCTTTTCTCTCACACTACACCACATTCAGACACTTGTCACATGGTGATTGACTCTAAAAATCCACCTGTAATCCTCGACTGGCTCCATTTTTACCTTCGCAAGTGCGCCACTAGGTCATTATCGCTCAGTTGCAACACTTTTTCACTTCAATGCAAACCTTGCATGAGTGTGCAACTGGCTTGGTTGTGCACTCTCATGTCCTTTTCATGACCTCAATTTTCAAACACGACTGCACGATGAGAAAATTTTGGGTCCGCGACTAAGCAATTAGATGTTGCGCGACGAGCTCGGTCGCCTACCGCGAGCCAATTTTGATGTCTTGATCTTCATGTGTGATTGCACGATGAGACAATTTTTGGGTCTGTGACTGGCTCAATCACAAGCTTGCACTTCATTCAGGGCAGCTCATCGAACCAGTGCGACGAGCTTGATCGCGCTGTCATGAGCCAATTTTTGGTCCTCCCTTTTTTGGTGTGAGTGTGTGACTAGGCACCACGTGTCCACCATGTGTCCTCCAGTTCACCTATAGAATTAGGGCATAAAGCATCTAGGAATGCTTCCCAAGGCACCATCTACCCTTGTGCATGGAGATAGCTTCCTCTTTGCTTCACATTTCAATATGAGAACCTTTTTGGTTATAAACACTGCTGAGTTTCTCTGCCTCAGCAATGTGGGACTAAATTCTGGAATTATTTAAAGGCCTTTCTGATTTTCCACCCAAAATTATGGTGTCCACCACCACCATCTATTAGTTTCTAGCATCCCTCTAAGCAGTGATTCCCATGAGCCCTTAGCTCTTACTTCAAATCTATAACTAAGTGCTTTTGTATTTAAAAAACTTAATATACCGGCTCACCAGCAATGTGGGACAAAATGTTTTGCACTAGCGTGACCTTTTCTCTCTTATTCCACTGCGCAGCCTTACCAAATGCATTGGATTTTGTTTAAACCTCTATTCTTTGATTCCCTCCATATTAATGCACAGGTCTCCATTCCATCATGTTTCAACATACTTCAAAAACTATGTAGCTCCTTTGCATTGTTGGGCTGTTTGAAAGTTTTTATAACCTTCCATTTCCACCTGCACATTTAAAACTTGTTCCCACTCCACAGAATGCATAGGCTTCTGGTTTAACATGCGCAAATGCAATAAAAACACCTACCACTATGTTTACTTTATTCTGCATATGCATTTTCTTTGCCTTTCAAACATTACGCAGCTTCTTCCTTTGTGGCATCCCATTGTCTTGCGCAAGCCATTCCTTGGGTATGCCTCGCCTCTCGCGCAACACACTAATATGCTGCACAAATTTATCTTTAATTTCTACATAGCCTAGATGCCTCCAAAGTGGCTCATGATGTTCAATTCAAACAGGTTAGGAGGCATGGAGGAGATTGTGGAATTTGGCTTGATACCTATCATCACATTTATTTGCATGAAAAACTTTGAAAACTGCCTCCTTCCAAACAGCTTGCACAGACTTTGGTGTTTAAAATATACCTCCCTTCATTTCACAAGTGTTCTTCCATTCTCCAGCACAGACATTCTATTCTTCCTTCCATATTTTGCATTGAATCTTATGAATGTTTTCATAACATTTTGTGGCTTCCTTCATGCTTGCGCAACTTTATGGGCTCCCTCTCTTGGAATTTTGCAACTATAAATTGTATTTGCATTCAACACTAGCGCAGACATATCACTATGTTAAGTCTTATAATCATTTTTCAATGTGTATTTGAATGCTTTGAAATTCTTCCCTTTATCCAGCATGTGGCTCCTCCAAAACCTTGCGCAAGACTTCTACTTGCAATTTGCATTTGCTATGAAAATTTTAACATGTTTTTTACAAAGAACATAGTATGCGTGGACTCTCTTGTTATCTATTTGCACAGGGTCTCTGGCTGTCTCATTCAATGCTGTGAGGATTCCTTCAATATCTTGCACTTTCTTAAATGTTTTTATTTGAATGCTCTTGGCATATTACACAGGGCATTTGTCAAATCTCCTTGTCTCCCTGCGCTGACTGGGAAAATGGTAGTATAGAAGAATCAACTTTGCACATGCTAATTGCAGTGACCACCATGCTCAATGAAACCACATTTCTCTTTTAGACTATTTTCCAAATCATTTGGGTGGCTCGGTTGTGTTTCCACATCTGCATACATACCTGTTTTAAATACTCCCATTTTGTGCAGATCTTGCTCTCATCAAATTGCATGAGTTATCTCGTACCCATACCGAGCTTTGACATTCACCAATTACATCCTCTATTGATATCGAGATGAGCCTCTTTGAGACATTATGTCAAAAAGCCTTGTTGCATTGTCTATGGTTCTACATGTACATGCATGTCGAGCTGAGCATAAGTAAAGTTACAAATATTTATAACTTTCTCTGATAACTCTGACCAATTTGGTATCCAACCTACCTCTCATTCAAAAGATTTAGATTGCATTGTCGCATCCCCACAAAATTACTATTTAAATTGACAACTGATTTGAAATAATAATGTACTTTAAAAAAACACATGAACTGATTGATGAATCCCAAAAGTTGTGTCCCAGAGCTTGTGTTCTGCAACTCATCATTTTGACACTATATTCACCTTCCATTTAACAACATGTTTCCCATTAATCAGTTAGACAATGAAGCATAAAACTAGCAATTACTTAAAATCAACTTTCATGCCTTTGCAAAATGATCACACAAATAGCAAATGGCCATGGCCTCAAACATTGACCAGGAAGCCTCGTAGAATCATGTATTCTGAAACATACAGTCATCTCCAACATGTGAACGTAGGTTCCAAAGGGATTTGCATGTGAGATTTAGGGTTGCAAGATAATAGCACTCAAAATGGTCTACTTGAAAAAACAATGCAAATGGACATGTGAAAACACAGGAAACTGATTTCAGAATCACCCCGCCGAAAATGTCAAACCATGTCCTGAGGTTCTGGTAGAAATACAGATAGCACATTTAAATGCAAAGAGTATAAGGAAACAATTCACATCTCAAAACCACAATTCGATATGAAGTTATGACCCTCTAAAAACAACAACTCTATAAACTTTATTTTGTCCCACATTGGCAAATTTGCATAAATTGCTCTTGATCTTGACTCTAAAAACCAATCAAAAGAAATCCACAGAGTCTAATCCTTTGAACATAGATTCAATTCTACACAAGGATCATGAATCTTCAATTTATTTTCTCTGATAGTCAACAGGTCAACCAACATTAATCTGCAAAGCCCGTCCTTTACCAACTTCTTGAAAACAAAACAACAAACATGCAGAAATTGGCTAGGCAAAGCGGTCAACTGGATTGGTCCGAGCCTAAAAATATTAAGGGAGGTTCACTTCTAGGTTTATGATGCATGGGTAAATCCAATTCTTCAATATTTTGAACTGAGGCCAAATGGTGGAACCTCAAAGTAAGCTACTTCAAAATTCTGCATTTTCACATTCAGAGAAACTGAATAAATTGCAAACAGAATGGCTCTGGCAAACTCTGCAAGCGAACTCATAGGGTTTTGCAAATGGGAATATAGGTTCCTTTTCATGTCTACAACATCCTTGAACACTCCATAAGGGCATTCCCATCCAACTGGTCAGATATGCAAACCTCTAAAGTAGGTCATTTGATAAAACTAGGAAATGTACAATATGTAGATTTGGGTAAACGCCTCCAAATGGCTATCTCCAAAACATTTACAAACTACGATCTGAAAGCTGGGACCTATTAAATTTTCCCAATGATAGGTGAGGAACATGTCTCCCAAGTGGTTTTTCACAAAAATCATCAGGCCTCTTTTTATAAGCATTCAAAGTAAGCCTTCTTCGTAAGTTTTTAAGGCAGCAATTTACACTTAGAGAAATTTTCAGTATAGTCACTCCAAATTTCTCCAAAATTTGAGAGTACTAACAGTGAGTACTAGCTATTCTTGCTAGGGTGACTAAGTAGTGCAGCAGCAATGATGCTTTCCAGTTGATTGGTATGTGCCAATCACTGATAGTGGAGTGTAGGGGCATGAGGTGTAGACCATTTGATGAAAGGAGGAGTTCAGAGGAGCTCATGAGATCGGTGGAAGAAGTTCAAGAAACTAAACCAGCCATCATGCCCTAGAAACCCTTATTTTTAGGGGTTTGGTGAAAGTCCATTATACGAACAAGATTGGAATTAGAAAGCTGTAAAATATTAAAGGGGAGGAAAAACCCACAAAGAATATGCAATTTGTTTCTAGGGGTGTTAAGGGGTTTTAGGAGAAAAATCACCTTTTCAGTGATTATGAGGGCTAATAGGCCTAAAAAGGCTACAAGGCCTAAAAGACTAGTCATTTGGAACTCGGTTGGAAAATGGGTAAAAGATTCAAAAAATTGGATCCATAGAGGTTGGATTAGACCTAATAGGAGTTATGGAACCAATCCACAAGAAGTTGACACCATTGGAATGGTAGAGGGGTTAGTGAAGCCATGAAGGAGTAAGGCTACGTAGAAGGGTTTATTAAAGAGTGTGAAGTTGGTGGAGAGCTCTTGGTGAGGTAGAGGAACAGAGAAGAATCCTCTAATTAGGGTAGAGATAGAGACCCTAAAGAAGACTAGGAGAAGGTCTTAGAGAGAGCTAGAAGGCTTTAGGAGAGGAGCTCCCCATCATTGATATTCTTGAAGGAAAATTGACTCTATATTCTTTACGAAAAATTCTTCAATTTGTTAATATACTTCTTATAACAATAGTGTTCTTCATGTCCCATATTCTTTCAATATGCATGTGTAGGATTCTTCCTTTTAGATTATTTCCCCTTAGGAGAGGATGTAGAATCTCCTTGTCAAGGAGATGAATATTGTGCTTTATCCTTGTGTGGCTTAGGCTTCTTCTTAGATTTATTCTTCTTCTTATTCTTGGATACTTTCTTTTGAGCAACCACCAAAGTATGTGACTTGGATGACTTAATAATACCCATTGTGATCAAATTTTCTTGACCAAGCATCAACATCTACTTGAATGAATCAAAATATGTTGTAGTATATGCACTCCCCATATACTTTGGCCACATAGTTTGGGACTGTACCAAAATTCTAGGATCTAAATTTGTGATATCATTATCAAGCTTGTATCCCCTAATATCATCAACTTTGTTATAAGATATAGCAAGTTTATTCCAAGCATGTTTAATTATTCTACATTTATCAATATATTATTTGATACAATTTTCCTCAGTTCTAATAGCCACATTACTTTGAATTATCTAATTAATTTTTTATTAGTTTACTCCATACAGTAATCTCCCATGTTGCATAATTATGTGGAGTTAATAAAGGAAACTTATGAGAACCCATGGAAATAAAATAAGAACAACACAATAGAGATTTGAAGGCACAATCACGCCCCTCTTCCCCCAAAATAAATAAAAAATCGAAGAACGCCACCCTCCCAAAAGTGATGATTTGGCACTTTATAATTAGTGATATTACAATGACCACTTGCAAAACAAGGGAAAAGTGGGCTTCTGATTAAAAAGATTACAAATGCCATAATTAGGATATATCATACTTAGATCTCTATGCAAAAGACCAAATTGAGTTCTATGCATTAAAATTGCCAAAATAAGCCAAATAAGGCCATATGTTGAAAGTAAAATTTATGATGACAATGAATACAAGATGATAGCACCAATGTGAAAAATAGGAAAAAAATATGCACTTTAAAAAAAAGGCACCTGAAAAGGAGTCCATATGAGTTCGAATGAAGCCATGGAAGTTCCAAAAATGGGGATTACTTAGCAACACTTGTGAAAAACTAAATCATCTTGAAATTTTTATGCATCAAAATAAAAAATATAATTATACCACTACAAAGAGCACAACATTCTAACCCCAATGAAAATTAATTTGAAAAGGGATATCGTATGACCGAGATATCATTGTTTGAAAATCACATAGCAGATTTAGAAGCTCAACAAAGAGGAGTTGGCCAAGAAAAATGTTGACATGCTGATGTCAACAGGGAATATTCCTTAAAAATATCTTGTTGTGTAGGAATATCCTCTAATTTTAATTTATTTACAAAATTTTTAAGCTTTATGAAAAAATAAAATTTAAAAATTTAAAAATTTAAAAACGATAAGTGTTAAGGAGAGGGGGTGGGGCACGTGGGGCCACACCCTACTCAATTTACACCACTTATAACGTGCTACACAAATATTTAAAAATATGTAGGAAAATATTTTAATAAAGTTTTAATTTTCATGGTATCTTTAGTGCAAAGGTATTGTGTAGTAATCACTACACATTACATACATTTTTTTAAAATTCATGAATAAAATTTTCCAAAGAGAAATTTTTGTGAAATATTATATTTTATATTTTTTTATTAAAATCATAGAATTTTTATTTTTTTTGATAAAAATGGAAGAGCCATTATATTTTATTAATATATAACTGCTTCGAGGGGCTCCGAGGGGAAAGAAGCGGGAAGAAAACCCCCCATCTTAGCCGAGAGTTACAAAAACTACAATTTACAAGATACAACTAGACCAAAGTCCCTAGCCAAGAAGGCATCGACAACCCCAAAAGGTATGCGAGATTATAGTAAATCAAACTTATGCATGCCCAAGAAACCCCCCAAAAAACTCCATAAGAATGGCTATATGCCCACAGAAGCATTGGAAGAGAAAAGATGGGAACTCCAAAAATTAAAAGAAACCCCAGACCGTAGAGGTTACCATGGTTTAATCTTTCCACCATGATGGAAGGGGAGTCAACAGCCTGGGATGAAATCCCCCAAAGATTCAATTGTTCCCTCAGAGGATTCCGCCTGTGGAGAAGATGAAGACCCCGTGAGGCCATCAACTCTGATGAACTGGACTAAGATGAACAAACTATCATATAGAGAGTGCGCCTCCACAACCACCGAGTTTGGCAGGATGCCAGTAATCTTTTCCATCTCCCTTCTAAAAAAACCATGTTCCCTCCTTTCTAGCCCAAGCTTGAAAAAAATCAACATTTAAACATATTCCATATTACTATCCAGAAGGGTCGAGGAGAACAAGCCACCAACCCAAGCTAACAACGATCACAGGTGGTAACCCTGTAGTGCCTTGTGTACATCCTCAGAGGAGGAAAAATCCTCCTTGATCAGTTTTCTCACCAGTCCCATGAGAGGAATGTAATCTTGAAACATATCAAAAGCATTAGAAAGAAATATGGCGACCACTTGTGAGTGGAATAAACATCTCAGTGCCGACGGAATCAAAATAGAGTCACCAATTACATGGCGGACATCATCCTCAATTTCACCCAGCAAAGGGAAAAAATCCACCCGCATGTGACATCTGAGAAAAGAACCTGCAATTAGGCATTCCCAATCTTTGGCCCCCAGCTTAATTCTTAGGTTGAATTCTCTATATTCCATGGCGTTCTCAACCAAAGACCAAAATACTAGTTACTTGGCGAGAGGAGAGAAAAAACATGCACAGAGCTAGAGATGGAGTCCACTGCAAAGCGCTAGAGAATTTAAACTTGAGGAAGCCCCATAATTAAGATGAAAGTACATGAATTCATTCCACCACGAGCTACTTCGCACGCATGGAGAGAATGTGAAAATCAATTTAGAGCATGAGAATTGATGTGAACTGACTTGGAGAGCCAGGAAAGCGTCATCAATAGTATACATGTGAAGGGAATAGAGGCTCAACCCCAAAAATGAAGCATGAAAATGGGGGAAAAACTGAAATCGAGGATCTTGAGGGGCCGCCAGAGTATAGATCCTCATGAAGTTGCCTGTGAGAAGGATGCCACTTGAAATTTTGGGAAGGAAAATGGCCAAGTACTACACTGAAGTTGCAATTTGAAGATGCCACGGGAGAAGAGCCATACAAAGTAATTCCATCAGCATGTGTGAATACTGAATCTTGTGACGTATGTGTACTCAAGATCCATCGATAAGAATCAGAAGTGACAAAGAGAACCCACGGGGCACGAGTGGGGGCTACATTCAGAGTTTGAAGTTGTCTTGTCAACACATGGCAACTACCCCTGCCATGTCATGGGGAGATAATCATTTGGCTAGCTTACCCATGAGAGGAGAATATCTCCCTCAAAACCCAATCAGGGCCCATTTCCACTGTTAATTGGTGGGCAAGTGAATCTCCATCCCAAATAATCGAGCCACTTTCCAATTCCACTCCTCTATTGGCCAACCAATAAGCTAACCCATTCTCTTCTCTGAAACAGTGGGAGATTTTAAGCTCTTCAAATCGGTCCAGTAATTTCCATGTTTGGTTGAGGATATAAAGGATCTCCCAACTAGAAGAACATGTAGTCATAAGAGCAGAGGTGATAAGTTGGGAGTCCCCTTCAATGTGGAGTTTGCTAATGCCATAAGATTGTACTAGGGAAATTCCTAGATGTAAAGCCCTGGCCTCAGCAATGTTGTTTGAACCCACTGGAACCTTAGAGAAGGCTTCTTTGATAATCATAGAATTTTATTCCCTTAGAACACACCTGATCCTTGATATCCATGGGTTACCTTTTGAGGCCCCATAAAAATTGAGTTTTATTAGAGGCCCATTCGGGGGCTCCCACTTGACATCCTTTCTACGCTAATTTTTGGAATGCTTTCCAACCAGATCACCCTTAAAAGGAATCACAATGAGGGACCAAGAGTTCATAATCTTTGAGTCCTGAGATGAGAATAGAGAGGATAAAGATTTAGATCATGAAGTATGAGTATTTACCATTTCATAAACTAATTTTTTGACCACTTCGCATACTTGAAATGCCGAAGAAGCTTGTTTTCTGAAAATTCTTTTGTTTCTCTCCCACCATAAACACCATGTCACTACTGTTGGGATGACTCTCCAAATTTCTGCAAAGAATGAGTCTTGAAGAAGCAGCCATTACTAGAGGAGGTCAATTAGGGCCTCTGATAGAGGACCACACCAACCCAACTTCCCAAGAACCCGATACCACACATCTTGGGCAAAGAATCAAGAGACCAAAAGATGATTAGAATCTTCTGAATGAATACCACACAAGACACAAGGAAATCTATCAGCTATGCCCAGTCTATGTAGGTGATCACTAGTAAGGATCCTGAAGGATTTCCAACCAAAAGAAGGATCCATATTTTGGGAGGATAGTTGGATGCCAACAAAAGTGGAATAATTGCTTATTAACGGGGTGGCTGGGAGTAGTCAAAAGCAAGTAGCCTTGTTTCACTGAGTATTTCCCATCTGAGGTTGCAGTCCAAATCAACCTATCCCCAACGCCCATGAGGTAGAGGGGTCTTTGTTCCAAGATGTGAGCTAGCAAGTCCATCTGGTCCTGTGGAAGATCTAGGTGATAAAAGTCCTTCAAAAGAAACATATAAACTTCTGTTGTTTGAGTCCTGGTAATATAATTTTGCACTTTATCTCCCAAAAGGGTTTGGATCATTACCCTAGTTGATGGGAAAAGCCCTTGGGAGGAAGAGACGGGAGGCAGGCCATTCCAAGAGTCATCCCAAAATTTTACCATGTCTCCTGAATTAATAATGCAAGACAAGTGGGGGAGGATCACCTGTTGGCATTTGATGAGAAAGTTCCACATTTTGGAGCCCCTTGGAGGATCCCTGATTATAAATATTCTCGTTGGATCATCACAGTCCAGAAATTTTAACCTGATTATTTTATCCCAAAGAGAACTTAGGCACTCATATAGTTTACAAGATAATTTATCCCCATGGCTAATGTTCCTCTCATATAGATTATGTAGACCCACCCCCACAATCCTTGGGGAGCTAAATTTTATCCCATGCAACCAAAGGGATCTTTGCTACACCATCTGTGTTACCTTTCCAGATGAATTTTTTCAAGAATCTTTAAATCTTATCCAAGACTGACTTAGGTGCCAAAAGAACTGACATGATGTAATTGGGAATGGAAGAGAGAACTGATTTGACAAGGATAATCCTCCCAGCTAGGGAGAGACATATGGCCTTCCACAAGGAAATCCTATCTCTAATGGATAGGAAAATGTTGTCCCAAAAAGAGGCTTTGCATGAGCCCTAAAAGAGGGGGATGTTGAGGTATGTACTTGGGGTTTCAGCTATCCCAAAGCCAAGCAAATATTGGATGACCAGTTGAGATGATCTAGGCATATTGAAAAAGAAGATCTTGGATTTGGAGTTATTTAGTTTCTAGCCCAAGAGATGGCAGTATTCTTCCAGAGTATCCCTAATTACTCTAGCTTCATGAAGTGTCCCCACACCATATAATAGGGAGTCATCCTTGAAAAGAGTATGTGTAACAGCAAGTTGGGAATGATGGAGAGGAATACATGTCCAGATGCTCTGGGAATACCTATAAGAGATTGATCTACTGAGACCCTCTGCCAAGATGATGAAAAGAAAAGGTGAAATTGAATCTCCCTGTATGAATCCCTAAGAAGAGGAGAAAAATCCACATGGGGAACCATTAATGAGAACTGAAAAACTTACCCACTCTGACACATGCTAGGATCCATTTAATCCACTTATTAGCAAAGCCCGTCTTGATCAAAATAATTTTGAGGAAGGACCAATTAACCTTGTCATAAGATTTCATCATGTCAAGTTTGAGAACCATTGACTAGAGCCCCTAGAGATTGAGTGAGTGGAGAAATTCATGGGAAATCAGTGCTCCCTCCATAGTTTCCTTCCCTGGGACAAAACCTCCCTGTTGTTCCGAGACGAATTTAGGAATAATCTTACCAAGCTGACGTAAGATGGATTTAGTGATGATCTTGTAGATGGTATTGAAAAGGGATATAGGTCTGAAGTTCACAAAAGTTTAAGGATTGGGAAATTTGGGGATCTAAGTGATGAAGGTATTGTTAAAAGGTTTGAACATGTAGGCATTACGCCTAGATTCTTCCACAGCCTCAAAAATGTCTGACCCCATGAAATCCCAACATTTTTGGAAAATTAGAGGAGAAAATACATCCAGACCAGGCACCTTATCAGCTTCCATTGCAAATAGAGAGTCCTTCACCTTGTTCAAGGTGAAAGGTTGCATAAGCATCTTGTTACCCTCCTCAGAAACTAAAGTGGGGATAAAATTCAATGGATCTAATGAGGGAGAGGGGGCAACCAAACCTATTGGCTTAGTAAGGAGGTCCTAGAAAAAGCTGATAGCTTCCAATTGGATATCCTTCTCACTATTGAGAATGACCCCATTACCATCCTAAATTTGGAAGATAGATAACTTATGGCACTTTGATTTAGTTGAAGCATGAAAGAACTTTGTGTTGCAGTCTCCCTCCTTTAGCCATAGTTCTCTAGATTGTTGTCTCCAGTAGGTCTCTTCCCTAATCAGAATTTCATCCAATTTAACTTGAAGTTCTTTCTATGTGTCATAAACCTGTTCAAAAAGACCATTGTGTAGAACATGTTCATTCTAGTCCTCCAATTGTTTTTGGATAGAATTTTTTCCACAAAGATGTTGCCAAAAACTAGGCGATTCCAGTCCTTGATCTTTGCTTTTATAAAAGTTAATTTGTTAAAAAGATGGAATATTTTATATCCTTAAGAAGGAGGAGATTAAGACCACCACTGATGGAGGAGAAACATGAAATTTGGTTCTCTAAACCACATACACTCAATTTTAAGATATGATTTTGGCTTACAAGTATTAGAGCCCAAGTCCAAAATCAAAGAGACTTCATAGTGGTCGGAGTCGGCGAGGTTGAGGATGGACGAAGAGAATAACCATGATCCAAAATTGAGTATGAATTGAGAAAGAATCTATCCAATCTAACCCCCACAAAAATTCCACCCTTCCTCCTATTTGACCATGTCACCTTTCCATTAAGAGGAATGCAGTCATAAAGGGAGTTTCCCTCTACAAAATTTCTAAAGTCTTGTGTAACTTTATAAGAAGGGTCTACCCCTCCCACCTTATCTGAATCTCCTAGTGTGGCATTGAAATCTCCCCCTATAATAACTTTTTAGGCTCCAAGATTTATTATGACTTGGGATAAGGTCTCCCATAATCATTATTTCTTGACCACTGATACCAGACCATAAGCATTAACCATATAAAAGGAGACTGCAAAGGCTGAAACCTCTACCAACATCCAATTAGAGTTTGATATAGATAGTTGCACTTGACATTTGTGGGGTTTCCATAGTATAGCTAAGCCACCAAAATCCCCTGTGGAAGGAACAATTGCAAAGGCCCATTCCTTCCATGATATAAATAGCTTAACTCCCTTTTTCTGGGATAGTTTGGTTTCCTGAAGTAATACGATATCTGCACCACTTATCAAGACTTGATCCTTGATAAGGTGCACTTTGTTAGGGGAAAATGTAATACCCCTAAAATTCCAAGAGACAATCCTCATTTCTACCTCAGAGAGCCTATTTCTCTCCTTCTCTGCTTCATTTGTTTGGCTATGGAAGCTACAACCTCGTCTTTGGACTTTCTAGGAAGTTTGGAAAAAGGGAGGGTGGATTGGGTACCAGCAACAACCTCTTCCTCAGTCTTCTTCCCCTTTGTGGGACACCCCCTTGACTTCTTGATTAAGGAGCAAACTAAAATTTTAGAATTTTCTACAGCTGACTGCTGAATGGCACAATGGGGGGAGAGTGATCTCCAATGACTTTACCAACCTGGGTGCCCAGAGTAGTGTCATTCCATGAATTTACCTCCCTATTTGTGTGGTCAAGCTTATCATCTACTATTCCCAACATAATTGAGTTGACTAGACCCTCCAAGTCCACCATGGATATTTTATTTATGGACTGATTCAGTGAGATCACTACATTTTCCTTGTTGTCAGGAAGACCTAGAGTTGGGGAAGAAATGTTCATCTTGAGGCCCTCTTGGGGCTAGAGTAAGGGAAGGTTGGGGTCTAGTTCTTTCAGGAAAGTATGTTGAAGGTTCCTCCTAGCTGAGAAGAGGGGAAACACATTATCCAAGCCTGCCAAAGAGGGGGAAACATAATCTTGGGTCTCCTCAGAAGGCCAATTAGGTTAATAGTCCATATGTAATCCTATAATCTCTGAGTTCCAACAAGGGAAAGTCATGAGCAAAGAGGACAAAGCCTTGGGCTCACATGAGGGAAGCAAAGGGTCCTCAGCCAAGGTTGGGCCAAGAAAAGGTGAGGAGCTAGTAGAGGTAAGAGGACCCCCCTACCCATTTGGGATGTCTTGAAGGACTATAGGGGCCTGGTGACCCTACACAGGAGACCAGAATAGCTCTAAAACCTGGTCCCCAAGGCCCAAATGTTGTAGTCATGAATCCACGCCATCCTAAACCATATCTTTCTAATTATCAAAACCCAAGGGTTCTACCACAACATTCTTATTTAGAGGTGTCTCCTCAGCACTTATATTCAGGCCAGCTAGTGATTCCAAGAAGCTCCCGATACGTGAAGGGCTAGCAACAATGGACTGGGGATGAGGGGGATGGAGAAAGAAACAAACTGAGGGCAAGGGATCAATGCACTCCCTGGGGAGAAAATCCTGGCAATTGGATGGAGAGGAGAAAGGGTCCATGAAAACTCTGATAGGGCTGGGGGAAATCTATTGACACTGAGAAGTCAGATGGCCCAATGAGGGAAGCCTAGAAGAAACTTTGTGGGAGCTATCCACCCAAATGCATTGTTGCAGAGAACTGAACTTGGACTCAAGGCAGAAATTTGAGGGCCACTTTTTGTTGATATTCCTTAGGATACAAAGTTGAGAAGGAAGATTGCATTTATCTAATGAGCTCCAATCATGGTGTAGGAAAATGCCCAATTTATTAGCTATTGACTCTAAAATTTCAAGCAGCCTGAATTCAAGCAGGAGGGCTAGGAAAGAAACCCATAAGGGATAGAATCTGATCGGGCACAAGGTTGGTTTGAGATTTGGGAACCATAATTGTGTGTGTATTCCCCAACCTCAGAAGAACTAACCCTTGAAATGGTGGATATTATCCTTACTCTCCTTATCTCTAAAAATGGCTATAAAAAAACCACCACCATTATCAACCAAGAAAACTTCCTGAACTCCTATCCAATTGTGCATGACCCAATCTGAGATTTCAACATTGTTAGGAGAAAAGTTCCAGATCTTACTGATAATCGCCCAAGACCTCAAATTCTTCACCACATGAGAGCACATGTTTTCTGTAATGAAGAGTCTGTGGGAATCCTGATTTAATCCTCTATCTAGAGTGGAATGTGCCTTGATTAGAGAGGGAGATGGGGGTTTGGAAGTCAAAATCTGGGTGAAAGGGGTCACCGAAGGCCCTCCCAGAGGAAGAGTGCTTGTTGTAAGTGCCTTCTCATGTGGGCAGCCAAATTGAACCTTAGGGGATTCCCTAAGCCATGAGGGAGAGACACTACCACAGATATCAAATATTGGCTACTTCTTTGGAAACCTCCTATGCCATTTTTTGAAATCTGCACCACCCAATCTGTATCACCTAGCCTTATGACCCAGATCATGAAAAGAGACAAAATGGTGGAGTTCCCGTAGATACCTCCCTTCTTTGTCTATCCATTTTCCTGACTGAAAACCCCATTGGGGAGTATGATTGGGGCCAAAATTTCTTGATTCATCCATCCATTTCCCAGAGAAAAAAACCCATTGTGGGGTGGGGGTTATTTTGGGCAGCAAATAATTTGAATTTTTTTAAATATGGCGGTGGACAGAGAAATTTTTTTTACCTCTTCGTCCCATCGTACTTGCCTGTGAGGATGAACCCTATTGATTCTCCAGTCATCCTCAAAGTTTTTGGGGACCTGACCAGGCTAAGAAAATCTTTCAACTGATCCCTGATTACTCTAGTCCACTGATTCATCCACCCATTTTCCAGACCAAAAAATCCATTGGGGAAAGCGATTGGTTTTTTGTGGCAGAGTGTTTGATAGTTTGGATCTTAATTCATGAATTGGAAAAACCCTATCCACCTCGTCACCCCAAAGTTCCCTTCTCCATGAGGGCCCCTTAATGCATGTCCAACCATCAATAGAATCTTAGGGAACCTCTGTGTTCTATACCTAACCTGCATCCTACACCTAAGCTCTGTAGCCTGCGCCAAACTGCTGTTGATCTCTGCAACCCTCGCTGTAGTCCGCACTGCCGACCATTTTTCAACTAACTCTAGAGTATGGAAGTTCTAAAATCATAGAATATTATTTAGAAAATATTTTCTAAATATTTACAACAATTGTACCTAACTATAATTATGACATTTGTACCGCTATGGAGGGAATTTGTTTTATGAGGGCTCCAAATGAAGTTCTCTAGTTTCAACGAATTGATAGTCAATCTTAGTTGATTTGGACCTCTTGATCACGGTGATAGGTTCAATTTTTGCCCAAAGTGTTTAGAAATTACATGTACCTCTTAGACTTGATAACAACATTAAAACTTTAGACACTTGTAATTTTGGCCTTTGGTGTCTAATTTGGAAAAACAAAGGTTGATCATGGTTGATTTGTGTTAGAATAACTCAAAGGGGGGGTGAATCAGTGGCCTCAAAAATATTCCAATAAATAAACCCAAAAAATTATTACCACAATTATAAGCCTCTAGTTATCTTTAGTCCTACAAGATGAATGCCTTTAGATTATCTTCTCAAATAACTACTACTCGAAGTTCACTGTAAAACCTTATTCTTTATCTTTACCAATTAGCAGTTTATCATTTACCAAAATATAGTAAATAACTTAGTGTATACCAATCATCCTATTTTAGTAATGTGTAAATCAAAACATGAAAGCAATGACTCATAAACACATTTGACACATGGATTTTTAACGTAGAAACCCTGTTAAGGGAAAAACCACTTGGGACTGGTAACCCAAAATTTTCACTCTTCTGAAGTGAGCTCAGTGAAGAGCCAACCTTGTTAAAGGTTAAAAACACAATATTAAGTGCGACCTTGTTAGAGGATTTATCACTAACAGTTAATCACTTGATATTTTACATTTCACTATGCTATCTTCATGAATTAACATTTTGATACTCCTTGGGATGTATCTCAATATATAAAGGATTTGTTTAGTGTTGGAGATTTACTTTTGGCAGCTAGTTGATTGTATGTTTGTCATTGATGACAACATATAATATATCAGTGTTTTGTATGTACTTATCAGAATAATGTTATCAAGACTTGTGCAGTTATATTAATTTTCTAGACATGTTGTTTATATTTTGTTCATATACACAGACTCAGATATGAAGTTTCAGTTTTGTTGTGTAATTTTGTTAACAACAGTTACAGTTTCTAAAGTTCTTCTGTACAGAGCTGACGTATTGCATTGGTTCTTGAGTTACACCTATCTTTGGGATATGCTTGTGTATATTCAAGTTTAGTTATGAGTTGAAGATAGTTATCTAAAGTCACCAAACATGTTTTAACAAGATTGCAATGTTAGATTTAATTTGGTGAGGCCGACTTTGTGAAGCGTTGCGTCTATTCAGTTTATATTGCGCAGTTGTAATTATGCTTGCGTGGTTAGTTAAGCCAACAAGGATGTTATGAAGATTTTCCTAATAGGTCCCATGATCTCACACTTTGAGGAAGATACTTATAGTAGTTTATTTTTGGAACGCTAAGTGTGAATGAGAAGATAAGAGACAGAAAAAGTACAGAGAAGAATATCAGTTGTGTTTCATTCATCAAGGATCTATGTGAAGAAGAATTGAAAGATTAAAATACATTGGAATTGATCAAGAAAGCAGGTCTACTCTACAGTTCATCATCAGATAGAGTGCATATTTATTCTACAGAAGGTTGTAGCCTTCACCATTGAAGCAGTGAGCTTTTGGACAATGAGTCCTCACCCTTAACAGGGTTATTTGTAAAAGACTCCTAACAGGGTCAGACCCTTAACTAGGTCACTATAC
>MU226289.1:2490280-2515349 GCA_018584345.1 Thuja plicata
TCAATGTATACCTCTTCTTCTAGTATTCCATTTAGGAATGCAGATTTGACATCCATTTGGTATACCTTGAATCCTTTGAATGCAGCATAAGAAAGTAAAATTCTTACTCCTAGTCTAGCAATGGGTGAAAAGGTCTCACCATAGTCAATACCTTCTTCTTGTGCATACCCCTTGCATACTACCTTGCTTTGTTCCTTGTGACTTCTCCATTTTCATTCAGCTTGTTTCTGAATATCCATTTGGTACCGATGAAATTCTTGTCATCTGGTCTAGGTACTAATGTCTATGTTTTGTTCTTTTCAATCTGTTATATTTCTTCATTCATAGCATTGGCCCATTCTTCATTTTCAAGTGCAGTATTAACACATTTGGTCTCAAAATCACAAATTAAATATCTAGCGTTTAGTGACTTACTTCTAGTTCTCATTCCAGCATTCTTGTTTCCTATGATCTGGTTATGTGGATGATGTTTTCTGACATACTTGGAAATTATTGATTCATCTCTTTGTTCATCATTCTAATCATCAATTTTTCCTTCATTCTGATCTCCATCGCTCGGAACATCGTTTAGAGCAATTTCTTGATTTTTGGTATTTGCAGCCTGATGCTCTAGGGAAATATTCTATTGCTCAGGAGCGATGCACTGTTGCTTGGGCAGAGTGTTAGGTACTTCATTGTAAACAAACTTTTTGTAGACTTCTGGTTCTTTTTTTCTTTCCTCGTCATTTTTCTCTTTATATTCATCTATCCTGACATTTGCACTTTCAATGATTTTGTTAGAGGATTTGTTAAGACATTTATAAGCCTTTCTCTTGGTGGAATACCCTAGAAATATTCCTTCTTCACTTTTAGAGTCAAGCTTTCCATTTCTATCATCTTTCAAAATATAACATTGACTACCAAAAATTCTAAAGTAACTTACATTGGGTGTGGAACCATACCATGGCTCATAAGGTGTCTTTCTTCAATTGTACTTTGTTTAATGTATAGACAACAGTACTGACAGCTTCCCTCCAGAATGTTTGAGTGATGATTTTCTCTATCATCAGTTTTCTTGCACAATCAACAATGGATATGTTTCTTCTTTAAGCGATCCCATTCTGTTGTGGTGTTCTTGGTGCAGAAACCTATCTTTTAATTCCATGCTCCTTGCAAAATTTAGTGAATTCATCATAAAAGAATTCTCCTCTTCTATCTTATCTTAAGAATTTTAGTTCCTTACCACTTTGTTTTTCAACAATAGATTTATACCATTTAAACATCTTGAATACTTCTGAATTTTCTTTTAAGAACATAATTGTCATCATTCTAGAATAATCATCAACAAAGAGAATGAAATATCTATCACCATAGTAACTCTTTGTTCTCATGGGTCCAAATAGATCAGTGTGGACTAATTCTAGAATAGCATTAGATGTATGGGTTTTTCTCTTGAAACTAGACTTTGTCATCTTACCTTTTTGACAATTCTTACACATGATATGCTCGGGCTTTGACATACTCGGTAAGCCTCTTACTTTCCTTTTATTGCTTATCTTAATCATGTTTTCAAAATTCACATGACATAATCTCTTATGCCACAATTATATGTCTTCATTTCTAGCCATTAAACAAGTGGTTTTTACATCATCAAGATAGAATAGGTTACCTTTTGTCTATTCACCAGTTCTAATCAACCTTCCTAATTCATTAAAGATCTTTGCCTTTTTGTTCTCAAATGCTACTCGGTGACATGTGTTATTCAGCTGTGAAACACTCAATAGATTATAATTAAGTCCTTTTACCCAGTATGCATTTTCACATTTGATCAGGTTATTAAACATTATGGTTCCTTTACATTTAACCAGACAAGGTGAGTCATTACCCATTCTTACTGATCCACCATTGTAATACTCAAAAGTTTCAAACTTTTCTTTATCATCAGTCATGTGGTGAGTGCAGCCACTATCTATAATCCAGACATCATTCTTACTAACCTTAGATATGAGTGCAGTCTCTACATACCTTTCTTCTTTGTCTGAATCACCCTTCATGGCCACAAATACCATCTCAATGTCTTCATCAGATTCAGCATCAGTATCTCCAACTCTGTTCTCAGCTTGCTAACAATCTTTCTTCCCTTTTTCCTTGTAGTCTTGTGTATCTCTTCCATTAGATTGTCAGTTGCTTTGGTAATCTCTGTTGTCACTTCTATCAAACTTCTTTTCATATGATCTATCATTACTTCTGTCATCTTTTCTTTTGTTAGGACATCTAGCAGCAAAGTGTCCAATCTCTTTACAATTAAAACATACAAGTGGTAATTTACCTTTGTATCTACCTTTTCTTCTCTGAAATATTCTAGCCATTAGTGCTTTAATCTTATCAATATCTTGGTCATCACTATCACTTTCACTATCATTCCTCATAGTGTGTTTATGACTTGACTTACTTATTTTCAAAGAAGATTTGAATGCAGACTCAATTGATGGTAAGGCACTGTTATAAAAGTTATTCAGCTCAAATAAAATTAGTCTACCAACCAAACTATCTAGAGTGACATTATTGTTTGCTACTGCTCTCATTTCTTGTATAGAAGATACTCTAATATCATAAACATGCAATAAGGTTCTTAGGATTTTACTTACCAATGTTTCTTCTTCAAGTACACCTCCAACACCTCAGATAGCATTGACTACCTCTTTTATTCTGCAGCTGAACTGAGTGATATTTTCTCCTTATCTCATTCTTAGGTCATCAAATTTACCTCTTAGGCTTTCTGCCTTTTCTCTTAGTACATTAGCATCTCCTCCATGTACCAGCTTCAACTTGTCCCACATTTGCTTCGTAGAGTTTCATGTTTTGACATCTTCAAATTCAACATCGAAGAGTGAGGAAGCAAGTTCTATCATCATAGAATTGTGCTCATGCTTTCCTCTTAATTTCTCAAGTGTGTGAGGTCCTATAGGCAACACATATTTAGTATTTGTGTTGAGTAACATCATTTCCAATACCTGATAGGTGGAGACTTATCTTGCTTTTCCATGATGCAAAGTTGTCCTTGTTCAACTTAGGCACATCCCATTTTCTCATCTTCTGATATTTTACTTAGGTCTTGAAACCTTCCTTCTAAGCAGACAGGCTCTGATGCCAATTGTTAGAACAACTGAGAGGGGGGGTGAATCAGTGGCCTCAAAAATATTCCAATAAATTAACCCAAAAACTTATTACCACAATTATAAGCCTCTAGTTATCTTCAGTCCTAAAAGATGAATGCCTTTAGATTATCTTCTCAAATAACTACTGCTCGGAGTTCACTGTAAAACCTTATTCTTTATCTTTACCGATTAGCAGTCTATCATTTACCGAAATACAGTAAATAACTTAGTGTATACCGATCATCCTATTTTAGTAATGTGTAAAGCAAAACATGAAAGCAATGACTCATAAACACATTTGACACATGGATTTTTAATGTGGAAACCCTTTTAAGGGAAAAACCACTTAGGACCAGTAACCCAAAATTTTCACTCTTCTGAAGTGAGCTTGGTGAAGAGCCAACCCTGTTAAAGGTTACAAACACATTGTTAAGTGCAACCTTGTTAGAGGATTTATCACTAACGGTTAATCACTTGATATCTGGCATTTCACTATGCTATCTTTACAAATTAACCTTTTGATACTCCTTGGGATGTATCTCAATATATAAAGGATTTTTTTAGATCCTGCTCGGTTAAGAGACTTTCTGAATCAATGGTTAAACTGAAACAATATATGATATGTTCATATAAACAACTGTAATCTTGTAGATGTTCAGATCTATTGTAATCCCTTAATACCTTTCTGATCAATGTCTCTATTCAATACCTTTGTTCCACTTCTTTCTGCTCGGTGATGTTGCGCTTCTCTATTGCTCGGTGTCCACAGAAATCTTTAGCTCTGTTCTCTAGCTTGTTTGATTAGGACTATATGAAGTTGTTCTTCACCAGTATCTCTCCAGAATCTTCTTCTCCATTCACCCCTAATTCATAATGAATTATCTTGTCTCTTTATAGACATGATTTCACTGTTTATAAGTCTTTTACTTTCTTGTTCTTGGCGTGATCTGCAATTCTCGCCTTTCTTTCTTTAAAGATTTACTTCAGTTTTATCCCATAGATTCATCTTTAACAACTGGAATAAAATAGCTTTAAAACTCTCTCTTATCTCTAGATTTTAACTTGTCGATGAAAACAATGTGATCAACCAGTTAACTCCTTCTTTAGCTCTTGGCAACTAAGTCTTTTGTCATTTCTGAACTTCAATTCTTTTTGGTGTATTAACTCCTTGTTAGCTCGGTCAAGACTTCAGTTATCCTTGGGCATCTCTATCCATCAGGGCTGTCTGTCCGTAGGGTAACACTGTGATTATTCTCATCGGTAATGCTTGCTCGAGTTTCTTGCTCGGGTATCACTATGACTTTCCTCTCAAGCTTTCTTTCCGTCGAGGTGCATTGACCGTCAGTGTTTTTGTCACTTAGTGCATACTTAAATTTTATGCATTAATGAAAGCATAACCTTTATCTCTATGGTTCTCTAAATTCTTTGACACTATGTATATAACCAATCAAATTATATCAAGTTGACATCAATGACAATACAATACATTAACTGATTTAATGTCTTGCATTAACTTTCTTCACTTTGGTGATCATAAACTTAACATCTTCAAACATTCAATCAGTTATGGTTCATCATATTTGTGCCTCTTGAGTGTGATAGTGACCTCAATTTTTTACCAACAAGAACCAATTTTGACCTTAAATATTACGCTACAAAGAGGATCCCTCCAAAATCAACCCAAAAAAAGCATTCAAAATATCTCAAGAGGTTATCCAAAGACACTAAACAAGCTCTTATACCATGAAATATTTGGTTATAGGGATAGCCACCAAAATATATAGAGGCCTAATGGAAAGCATAATAATAAGAAACGATCAATGTGACAAGAATGAGTGTTTTTTCATCAAGTATGCAACAAAATGGAATCAATTGAATTGATTGAATGATAGTGCATATGGGATCCCTTTATTAAATAAGTTAATGTGAGACATAGGAAGACACAAGATTATACCAAGTGTAATAATATTATAACAAGATACATAAATGATAATTCATCACCCACCTAAGGTGGAAAAGTGATGGTGTGACACATTTGATAAAGGTAGGTCACCCACTTAAGGTGGAAAAGTGATGATGTGATATGTCCACCAAAGGTGAAATTCTCGCTTAAGGTGGAAAAGTGATAATGTGATAATACCACAAAAAGTGGGAATGGTTCTATGTGGCCCCTAACTAAACTAAAGCAACGTTTGTGTTAAGGACCTAGGAGAAGAACTTACAAAGTACAACACCTAAAAATACCAACAATTCATAAATAAAACCATGAAAAATTAAATAAACAACTAGCTTTGCATCAAAATATGACCAATTATCACATTATCATAAACATTGAAGGAAAACCCTTTACTATTATATTATATGTCTTGACAACAAAAATTAATCAAAGAATTTGATGATGCCTCAAGGAATGGAGGGGTTCATAAACCATGTAAGGAAGTCAAAGCTTCATATCTAATGGTTAAGAGGATCCCTTTAAATTCCTATAGAGGTGAAGATGAAATTTGTCTTTGTAAACTGTCTTCCTGATCTCTAGGAGATAAAAAATAAATGCCTTAATTGAAGGAAACATACATAGAAAAATAGTTAGAAGCAAGGTCCTTGAAAACAAGGGAATTTTTCTATTTAAAATTTTCCCAGCCTCATGAACAAAATCCTTCTCTTGTGCATTATCTCTAAGCATGACATTCCACAAGACAACATTTCTTTAAGGTATTTTGTCAAATAGTAGATGTGCCTTGTTTATGTTTCCATAATCTGCATATATGTTTATCCAAATCATTATAACTATAAAATGTGATGAAATTCCTTTATCCTTTATGTTGTGGTGGATGACAAAAAAACTAAACATGTATTTACATATGAACTTCTTAAAATAGTATTGCTCTAAAAAAGTAGGACCCCATAGAAAATTCCACATTTTACATATGTGTCTGTTTAGACAACTGAAGCTACTACACCAAACTAAATTCCTCCATCATTTATATTTTTTGGGAAAAAATTGTGGTATTTTATGATTTTTTTACAAGGCTACATTGAAATAGGATTCAAAAGTTCTTTTCATGGAATGAATATAACAAATGTTGGGTTTTGATTTCAAATTCTTTTGAGCAATTAGAAAGATTGAAATATTGTAGTAATGAAAGATATAAATTTATGAGGCAAAAGAACCTTTTTATGGTGACATTCGATGAATTTCTTCTCTCTTTTTACACTTTGATTAATAATAAAAAAAGATAAATTCAAACTGTAGATCACATTGTTCAAAATACCTTAATTGGGGCTAACATGCTAGATAAGAGTTTTAAGATAGTTTATGTGCCTCTATTTTGATAGAAAAAATAACAAAAATACAGAAAAATGAGTCACATGGATTATAATTTTATCGCCATAACAATAAAAAACTTTTTTTAATGAATAAGTGCATCTAATTCTATTACAATTTAAATATACACGTATTCACAAGAAAAAGGCAGGTTGACAAGTAGTCCCGAAAAACTAACAATAATAACAAGAAAAACTCTTAAACAATAAGAAGTGGAAGGTGGTGGGGAGTTCCTCACACATTTTTTTTATTTTTTATTTAGTTTTGGACATCATGTGACCTTTTCATACAAGTTTGTCAACCTCATAATAAAATCTTAGATAGTTAACTTTTATAAAAGTAATATAAAAACTTTACAAAAGCTTTTATAATAATTTCTATGTGCAAATCATCAAAGTTCCTACCAATAGTGTAAAGCATTTAGAATTTTTTTGGTCGGTAATATGTATATTTTATTAATAATGATAAAGCATTTACAATAAAAGTTCAGAGAACCACACACCATAGAAGGCCAATTAGCCATTAAACCCCCTTACAAGCCTGAAGCCGAGCAAAATAGGCCTAGGCATTTCCCAAATCTATACTAAATTCTATCCACTAAAATATACCATAACATAGCCTGGCATTAGTTATCTTTCCTTTCCAGAATATAACAGTCTTTGTAAGCAAAACTACACAGGGAAAATTGAGCTATAGAGAAGGCTCATTACAAAATTTAGTAAAAAAATGAGACATCATGTCACCTTTAATGGTCTTCCTGCATATCTTCCCAGCTCTTTCCAGTCTTCCTTGGGGAATTTGTGCGCGGTTTGCGGGGAATGACTGCTGAAAATGCACCACCATCTGCTTGAGCTGCATTCTCATGTTTGTGAATCTCCATTTTAACATTCTCCCATTCTTTCCTGATTTGTCTCTTATAATAATCCTTATTAACTTTTCCTACCCAGTGCACAAATGGAATTAAACCATATTCCATTGCCTCTTCCTCGTTAACAATGCATTCCAAAATATTTGTCCCCACTCCAGGCACTACCCATTCGAGGATGGAATCCAGACCCAATAGAAGGTCCTCTGTGAATAGTGAATTTACCACCCAGTTCACTACCTCACTAGTTTCTCCTAGTTCGAGACCCCAGGCAATTATCATTGAGATAATATCTAAATTATCTCTGCGACGAAGCTTGTATTCCTGATATTTTGGGCCTAAAACTCCCAAAACAGAGTTAATCATGGTCTCTGTCTTAATCTTTAACAACCCTAAGATCCTTTTCTGTCTTACTGGACCTAAGAATGATTTCATCTGGCATTCGGAATCCATCGTAAAATTCGCATCCATTTTGGCCCGCTGATGCAAAGAAAAACCTGCACAATCAAAGAGAAAACCCAAAATTCAGAATCCTTTGCACCAGGGTTAGCAATGAAAGTTGTTTTAAAAGGCAACTTGTTGTCGTGTCGTAATCCTAGATCAAGCGTCAAAATGTCTTGTCTGTCAGAGCTCAATAAATTTTGGGAATGTTTAGGTGATATCATAGCTTTATTCCCAGTCTTCGCTCGTGTGACAATCTCAAAAATATCCTTTATATTCACCAAGTATATTAATGATAAAGCATTTAGAATTAAGATTAGGTAAAATTAATAAGTTAATGCATTGCCAATCTATAGATTTTCAATTTAAAATAAAATAATAAAAACCTTCAAAATGACATATTGCTAAGAAAGAGATAGTAAACAATTATAAATATACAAAAAATATTGCTAAGAAAGAGATAGTAAACAATTACAAATATAAAATATATTAAATAAAAATATTATTATTATTATTTTAAATTATGATACAATATATTCAATCCAGAAGAAACTTCGATGTGAGAAAACTAAAGAATTGTGAGCATTCCAAAATAAAGCCACAATTTGAATGTATCTGTAAATTCAATATAAAGAAATGTCACAATAAAAATGCAAACTATGAGAAATGTGATCAAACCATGTATTTTCAGGGATGAATGGCTTCAATGTTATCTTCTAAAATAATTTTAGCATGTATTACTGATAATTTACAATAGACCTAAATAAATAAAGGGACCACAAAATAATTATTTTATATTAACATTACATCAACTAATTCTCTTATCAATACTCAAATTAAGTATATTAATTTTAAAAAAATTATACTAGTAAATATATACTCTGTATAAAATACGTCGAGATGTATCGAGACGTTGAATTTTTTCAACTTTAATTTTTATTAAAGGTGAATGATGAAAAAATTAAATGCCTCGATACATCTCGACGTATTTTATATAGAGTATATATTTGCTAGTAGCAGTCGCGACGCACTTAACACATTGAATAAATTAATATGGTTAGGGTTAGGATTTAGGGTTATAGTTTATAATATGGTTAGGGTTAGGATTTAGGGTTATAGTTTATATTATGGTTAGGGTTACCATTAGGAGTATAGTCTATATCATTGTTAGGGTTATCAATAGGGTTAGAGTTTGGTTTAGATTTATTATTATAATTAGGGTTAGGGTTCAGTGTTAAGTTTGGGTTTATTTTCATGGTTAGGAGTAGAATTATGGTTAGGGTCAGGGTTAGGGTTAGGGTTTGGATTATAATTATAAAAGGTTTCAGGTCAGGAATAAGGTGTTGGTCAGTGTTAAGGATAGGGTTGAATTAATATTAGGGTTAGGATTGGAATTTTAATTAGATTAAGGGTGAAGGTTTAGATTTGGTCAAGGCTATGGTTTGGGTTAGGGTTAGGATCAAGGTTAGGATTACGGTTAAGATTAGCATTATGTTTAGAATTTAGTTTAGGTTTATGATTATGGTTATGCCAAACTAAATTTAATTTTTTCAATTCAATATTTTTATTAAATCGAATGATGAGGGTTAGAGTAAGGATTATGGTTTGAGTTAGGGTTTAGAGTTAGGGTTTACATAATGTTTAGGGTTATAATAAAGGTTAGCGGTAGGGTTAGGATTATGGTTAGGATTGGGATTATGGTTATAGTTGGGATTTAAATAATGGTTAGGAATAGGGTTAGGGTTTAGGTTTTAGGTTGGATTAGGATTAGGGTTAAGGGTTAGGATTGAGATTAAAGGTTATAGTTAGGGTTTTCATAATGGCTAGGGCTATGATTAAGGCTATGGCTAGTTGTAAGGTTAATAATTAGGATTAGGGTTTAATCCATGGTTAGGATTAGGATTAGGGTTAGGGATAATGCCATGGTTAGGGTTTTGGTTTGGATTATAGTTACAGTTAGGGTTTACATTTGAGTTATGCTTAGGGTCAAGATTAGGTTTATGTTTTGGATTGGTGATTTTGTTAAATTTAGGGTTATTTTTAGTTTAGAAAAATAGTGAGGGATTAAGTTATTCATAGAATTAGAGTTAGGATTATGGCTAGGGTTTTGGGTTATAGTTTGGATTAGGATATCGTTAGGGTTAGAGTTTAGGGTATGGTTATGGTAAGGCTTAGAATTATTGTCAGGGTTGGGATTTAGCTTAGAAGTACAATTACGGTTAGGTTAAAATTATGGTTATACTTAGGATTACGATTAAGGTTTTGACTAGGATTCAAACTAGGGTTAGGTTTAGGGTTAAGAATAGGTTTAGGATTAGGATTGTGGTTACAATTAGGTTTTAGTGATAAGATTATTGTTTGAATTATGATTATAGTTATGGTTAGGATTAGGGTTTAAGGTTATGATTAGGATTAGGATTTAGGGTTAGGGTTAGGATTAGGATTAAGGTTTAGGATTTAAGGTTAGGATTATGGTTATGGTAATGCTTTACATCATGGATAGTATTATAGTTAGGTTAGAGTTTATATTATGGTTAGGGTTTAAGGTGAGGGTGAGGGTTAGATAAGGGTTAAGTTTAGGATTATTATTGGGTTAAGGGTTTACATAATGGTTAGAGTTATGGTTATGGTTATGATTAGGATGAGGTATTAGGGCTTATGATTAGGATTATCGTAAGGTTTGGGACTTACATCATCGTTATTATTATGATTTGAGATAGTGTCTTGATAAGGTTAGGATAAGGATAAAGGTTTAAGTTTCTGGCATAGTTAGGCTTAGGGATGCATTCACGGTTTTAGTTAGGATTAGGGTTTGGCATTCAGGGTTAGGATTAGGGTTTAGCATTTAGATTCAGGGTTAGAATTGGAGTTCATTATATAGGGTGTAGCATCAATGATTAGGGTTTAGAATTAAGAATTAGAGTTTACCATTTAGGATTATGGTTTAGCTTAAGATTTAGGATTTAGGTGTATATGTTAAATGTGGCCTTATTATTTAACCATACACTTCAACATAGTCCTTGTTCATCAGCCACATATAGAAGTGAATATGAGTTATTCATCTTGCATGCCTGTATGATTCAACCCGTTGCCTTCTATCCAAACGAGGTTTTGAATGGCTCTCAGAATGAGAGTCTCACAACCTAGACCAATCCAAGAATGAAGGATTTTTCTCCATGAATGCAATGTAATGTAATGCAAGATTAATCTAAGAACATGAAAGATGAAAGATTAATCTAAATGAAATTAAACTAAGACATGATAAGAAATATGAGATTAATCTAAGAAAATGAAGCTATTCTATTGCAAATGAGCTTAATTGAAATGAGATGATGAATTCTAAAATGCAACAGCAATTCTGTATTCTAACAATGCATATCTTGAATGAGAAATGGGAGTTCTTTTATAGACTGAGAGTCTACTCAGAATAGAAAGTTTCCTTTTGAATTAAAACAGATAAAAAAGTCAGTTCAGATTAGCAAGTTTTCTTTAAAAGAAAATAATGAATTGTTTTCTCTTTGTTTTTAACTATTTTCTTTCTGATTTTAAATGTTTTCTTTCTCTTTAAAGCACAATTAATTCCAAGTTTCTATTTCTGAATGGGAGAGAAGATTTTTGAGAGAATATTTAATTAAATAAATAGAATATGACCTCATAAATGTGTTTTTCTCAATTATCTAAATAATTAAATTCAATTATTGAAATGAGGAAATTTATTTAATAATCAAATATTATTTAATTCCTTTTTATGTGTTTTAGCTAAAAGGGGTGAATTTAATTTAATTAAAGTGCTAGGAATTTATAATTAAATTAATTCAATCATAGGGTTTATTTAGCTAATTGATA
Source organism: Thuja plicata (assembly GCA_018584345.1). Lineage (NCBI taxonomy): Eukaryota > Viridiplantae > Streptophyta > Pinopsida > Cupressales > Cupressaceae > Thuja > Thuja plicata. Next base: position 2,501,895 of record MU226289.1, read on the forward strand.
TTTTAGGAATTAAATATAATGTTATGATTCATGTAGATTTAGGATTTTCTGCATTTGACACTTAGGTCGAGTAGAGTTAGTCAAAACTCAAAATTGCCTAGTACAATAGGACTTTGATGATTCAGAAGAATGACAAATGAAACAAAATAGGTTAGGGTTGCAAGATGCCAATTTTGGGGTGTTACATTTTGCCCCTCTTTGAATTGATGTGCAAGCAGCGCATTGATTCAAAGAATAGTCTGATGTCTGAAGCACAGAAGAATAGATTTTGAAAATTGATGATGCAAAGATCGATTGATGAAGATTTCAGAGCCATCTCTAGGAGAGATCTTGACTCTTCAAATTCTAGGTTAGGTTGCCAAGACACCGATCAAGTAGAGTTTTCAAGGGTCATCTCCAAAATGAAGCATGATCCTCAAGAATCCAGGTTAGATTGCCCCGATACCTAATAGATTAAGATTTTGAGAATCATCTCCATAACAAAGCTTGATCCTCAGGGATCTAAGTTAGATTGCGTAGATACCTAACAGATTTATATCTTTCAAAAGATAGTCCCCAGAATGAGGCTTAACCTTCAGGAGTCAGGGTTAGATTGCCCCGATACCTATCCATAAAAAGATCGTCAATAGAGATTTTTAGGACTATCTCTAGAATGAAGCTTAGTCCCCCAATATCTAGGTTAGATTTCCCAAACACTGGTTAGATTGAGTTTCAAAATCATCTCCAAAATGGAGCTTGAATTTCAGGAGTCAGGGTTAGATTGCCCCAATTCCTAATAGATGAGGACATTTAGGGAACAAAGATGCCCCTATTGATTGTGGAGTATCCAGTTTTGAATATGAAGTACAAAAAAATTAAACATGCCCCAAGTGATGAGATGCCCCTAGCAATGAGGACTTTTGAATTCAAATCATATTGATTGGAATAGATTCAATGATGTAATCATCCTACCCCATCGGGAGAGAAATGGAAAGATGACATGTCATAATGATGATTGAGAGTGAGAAATCATAGATGGATGTTGAATAGAAGATCAAGAAGAACTTGAGAATAGATTTTGGAAGAATCTGGAAGATTCAAACTCAATTTTGAGTGATTTCAAGGTCGAGTCGACCAAGTTTGACTAGGGTTGACCAAAGTTGACTTTTGATGAAAGGAGTTGAAGATTTGAGAAAATGTTGATTAGATATGATTCTGACAAGATAGCGACATCATAAAGTTGACTGCACAAGCGTCTGATCGCGTCAGTCCCAAAAAATTTAAAATGCGATTTTGAACTATATAGCAGTGTCAGATTTTGATTTTGATCCTGAAAATGGATTGAGCATATAGCTGAAGATAGAGAGTGAAGATCGAACACTTGTGTAGTAGTGATGAAGCCAAGAGGCTAAAAAAGAACCCCTCAATATACAAATTCAGGAGAACGCCATGAAGTGAGCTACGAATTGCTGCCACAATGCAAGTCTAGAATGAAAATGCAATCCTATGCTAGATGCAATTCCTAGGACATGGTTGTGAGACCCATCGTATAATTATCATCATTGAGCATTTTTGGAACATCAAAGTCAATACAATCCTTACTGGTGCCACTGCGGCCATAAGAATATGAATATGACTTTCATCAGATAAAATATAGGAAACAAATGTAAGCACCAGGGCACAAAAGCCAAGATGACCCAAACATTGTTTGCAGTTAATGTTGCAAGAGTACACTAGTGTCGAGGCATTCAAAGCCAAGATAACCATGAGTGTGATCATGCGTAAACAAAAAAAGAAATAACAGTCAAGGAGATAGTACCAACCTCACCATGGCATACAAATAAACAAGATCGAGGGATGTGAGGCTTTTCCACCTTAATGTGGGAGCTCTTATCACATACACCCTATTTATTTGAAGTTGTCAAATCATCGAGACTACACCAACAAGAAGTAGAAAAAGAAAATATCAATCAAATCCATGAGAATAGACAACATACAAAGAAAGATTCAATCATAGCTCAGCTAGTTTCAAAGTTTTTGAATATGTATGTGTATAGGGGGGTGTTGAAAAACATCGTTGTGCTTGTGAGTGCATTGTGTTTGATTGTTATCGATAGATGTTAACGTTTGAGATATCCAATGTGTGTTGAAAAAAACGTATGTGTCCAAAGAAAGTGTTAAGAAATACTACTGTAATTGGGGTGTTGAGAAACACCAGTTTGTGTCAGTAGATAGCTATCATTGAGAAGTGACAAGATTACTGACTCGGGTGTAAACCAAAGATGCGATCAGATGTGGGGACCCATGCCCCTAGTAGCGGTGACTGACTTGATGTATGTTGCAAGGATAAACTAAATTTGGTTTCCACCAAGCGTATGTCACTAAATTAGTGTCAAGTCAATAGGGTTCGTAGAGGAACCAAAGTGTCACAAAAGTGACTGAAAGCTATGTACAAACTAAAGCAAAGAATCATCAAGACTAAGTATCGATAGATAGAGTGTTTGAGTATAACTCCAACTATAAGGGATGTGAGCAATCTCAATAGTATGACAACAGTAGGCAGACATAGTGAGAACCACTGGCGACTGACGTGAGAGAGATGCTCAAGTGAAGAGATCATAGTACTAGCTAGACATCAGTAGGAAGATGCAGTGAAAACCACTAGTGACTAATGCGAAGAGATTCTCAAGGAGAGAGAACTCAGTATAAGTTAAGCGATAGTAGGCAGATGCAGTGAGAACCACTGGTGAATGTCATGAAGTAGATCACAAAAAATTAATAGGGCAGTGCCCCTAGACTAGGAGCGTTTCCCCGAGAGTATGACCAGTTTCAATCCATGTAAGTTGGTGTCTTGACGGGAATTGAGAGCATGCAGAAAAGCAAATGCAAGTAGGAAAGAAGAAAAGCAGCAAAGAAGGAAAGCAAATGTATAAAGTCAAGTGGTGTTGTGATAGATATAGCAATGTGGAACAAGAGGTGCATGTTTACCAAGTTTTCATGTTCTTGGCAGAAATTCTTTTTTTGCTACCATGACGCCTGTTTGCCAGGTTTTCCTCAATGGCACTTTTTCTATTTTTCTCTTTTTTGTATTTTTTAATTTTTAACTTTTTTTTGTATTTTTGGAATAAATAATTTTTTTGGAGATACATCAAAGTGCCTATCGCTAGGTTTTCACTAAGATGATCATTTTTTTAAGACATTTTTCAATTTTTAGAATTTTTTTAGGACTTTACTATATACATGAGCACACTGAAGATGTCTTGGTTGTAGAACCGTTTTAGATGAAGAGCGTTGATTGGCTCCTTGAGTTGATCCCCTTCAGTAGTAGAAATTTGATAGGTGCCAGACCCAAATATAGCAGTGACAATATACAGACCAAGCCAATTTGGTTCAAATTTCCCCTTCTGGACCCGATGTTGTTGATTCTTAGGGTTCTCCCTCAGAACGAGGTCACTCACCTGGAATTCCCTTGCTCGAACCTTCTTTTTATAGCTCTTGGACATCCTTTTCTGGTATGCTCTAAGGTGATCAAATGCCACTTTCTAACATTCATCAAGTTGTTCTAGCTCTTGTAGCCAAGATATTATGTTATCATCATTAGTAATGAGGCCTTTCAGAGAGACTCGTAGAGAAGGAATCTCAACCTCAATTAGTAACATAGCATCTGCTCCATAAACCAAAGCATAGGGCATAGCCCCTATTGGTGGTCTTATGCTTCTCCTATATCCTAGAGAGCTAGATTGATCTGGAGATGCCAATCTCATCCAAATTTGTGGACTGTGCAATGCAAGATTTTAAGGATTGTCTTGTTTTATGCTTCCGCCTGTCTGTTACCCTGAGGATAATAGATGGAAGACTAGTGCTGAGTAATTTTAAACTTAGAGCATAGCTCTGTCAAATCCTTGTTTTTGAAATGCCTCCCATTATTAGTGATTATTGCTAAGGGTACACCATACCTGCAGATGATGTAGTTGAGAATGAACATTGCTACTGATTTTCCATTGGCAACGGTGAGAGGGACTGCTTCCACCCACTTGGTAAAATAGTCTGTAGTTGTGATGATAAACTTATGTCCATTTGAGGACGAGGGATAAATCTAACCCACCAAATCAAAGGCCCATTGTTGAAATGGCCAGAAAGTAATGAAGGGAATAAGCTCCTTGGCTAGAGCATGAATCAGATTTCCATGTAGTTGACACTGTTTGCAAGACTTAGCAAACTGTGTAGCTTCTTTTTCCATATCTAGCCAATAGTAACCAGCTCTAATAAGTTTACGGGCTAGTGTTAGTCCATTAAAGTGAGACCCACGGATTCCTTCATGCACTTCTACTAATGCATGTTTGGACTCATCGGGTTCTAAACACCTAAGAAGGGTACCGTCTAGACTGCGCCTATACAATTCGTTAGCTATGATGACAAACTATGAAGCACTGCATATTAAGTAACATTTCTCAATATGGGTGTAAGTGTCTGGAACAATCTGGTCACAAAGGTAGGAATAAATATGATGGTAGTAGGATGAGTCATGTCCAATGACATAACAGATCATCTGGGACTCAGGGAAATCATAGGCTGGGTAGTGTAACGTCTCCACTAGGAATTCATGTCGAAAGTTATTTTCTGGCATCTGTAGCATGGAAGCAAGAGTAGCCATGACATCCACCACTTTATTATCTGCCCTTGGAACCTGTTGAAATGTGATATGAACAAAATATTTTTTGAGGTCATCAACCAACCATTTATAAGGCACCGTCTTGTCATATTTTATCTGATAGATATCATTTACTTGATTGATGACTAATTGTGAATCTCCAAGGACATTGAGCTCATCCACTCACCACTCAAGGGCAATCTTCATACCATTGATCAAGGCTTTGTACTCGGCAATGTTGTTTGTATAAGGAAACAACATCTTGTATGCTTTTGGTAAAGAGTAGCTTTGAGGTGTGATGAACAGTATCCCAGCACCTAACCCCTGTTGGGTAAATGAACCATCAAAGAACATAGTCCAAGATTGATGTGTGAGAAGTAATATGGACTCATCTATAAATTTGATGTTCAAAAGTTGATGATCTATTAGAGGTTCTTCCGCCAATTGATCTACAACTGATTGCCCCTTGATGGATTTTCTTTCTACATACTCAATATCAAATTCACTGAGAAGCATGACCCACTTGGCTATTCTACCTGTGAGCGTAGCTTTACTGAGCAAATATTTTAGAGGATCAATCTTAGCAATAAGGCGTGTAGTATGAGCTAGCATGTAGTGTCATAGTTTTTGTGAAGCAAATACCACTACGAGGAAAGCCTTCTCTATAACAAAATAGTTTGTTTCATATGAGACCAGAGTTCTACTAATATAGTAGATAGCCCTTTCTTTGTTGTTCTAATCTTCTTGAGCTAATAGGACACCCAGTGATGTAGTTGTAGCAGAGATGTAAAGTATAAGCGGCTTCCCATGAATATGAGGCATCAATATTGGTAGGTTCGCAAGATATTGTTTGATTTGTGTGAACCCCTCATCACATTCTTTGTTCCATTGGTAGGTCACACCTTTGTGTAAAGTCTTGGTGAATGCTTGTGACTTGTCCACCAGTTGTGAGATGAAGTGCTAGATAGACTGTAATCGGTCTTGCAGTCCTCTCATTTGTCTGATATTCCTTGGTGGCAACATTTCCATGATAGCTTGGACTTTCTTAGGATCCACTTTGATGCCTTTTACAGAGATGATGTAGCCAAGCAATTTTTGAGATGTTACGCCGAATGCACATTTCTCAAGATTGAGCCACAGACTGAATTGTTTCATGCGATCCAGTATAGGACCTAGATCCGCAAGATGTTTCTCTTGTTACATGATCTTAGCTAGAGTTTCATCAACATAATCTTACATTTTTTTATGATCATGTCATGAAATATAGCGGTGACAGCTCTCTGATATGTAGCACCAGCATTTTTGAGTCCAAACGGCATGACATTCCAACAGAAAGTGCCCCATGCACATGTGAAAGCATTTTTCTCTTGGTCCTCTGGCACGATCTTTATCTGGTTGTAGCCAGAGAAACCATCCATTAGTGAGTACATTTCATATCATGTTTTGATGTCTACAATCATATCAATATTGGGCAATGGAAAGTCATCCATAGGACATGCCTTATTCAAGTCTCTGAAGTTTGTGCAGACTCAGATATATTTATCATGTTTTGACACTGGAACAATGTTAGAGATCCATTCTGCATAGTCAATTGCTCTAATAAATAATTCCTTAAGAAGTTTCTCCAATTCAGCGTTGACAAGTAGAGCCACATGCAGATGCATTTTTTGAAGCTTTTGTTTGACAGGCTTGACGCCTGGTGCAATGGAAAAATGGTGCATAATTAGATCAGGGTCTAATCTTGGCATGTCTGAATATTTCCATGCAAAGTTTATCTTTTTTCTTTGGAAGAATGTAATGAATTCCTTTCTTTCTTCCTCAGATAATGATTGTGCCAAATGAATGATCTGAGGCTCATCTTATGTACCCAAGTTGATTGGCTGAGTTGGTTCAATTAGCACAGATGATTGTTCCTATAAATGACTAAGAAGCGTATCAAGTATCTCATCCTCGGGCACCTTAGAGAGGTTTTCACCCTTGGATACGTCCTTTATTTTGACTTTTTTAGGCTCTGACACTGCCACAATGTGGTTTTCACCATCAGAGCACCTATTTTTTCTTTTGATTTTGTGATTGAGATACTTGATATCAGCCTCAGTCATGTTGACACTTTCTTCGCTAGTGGAGGATGTTACAGGTTCAACAATGTTGAGGTAACAGGCAAGAGTGTAATTGTTCTAGAATGTAAGGACTTCATTAGATGGGGAGGGAGAGTTCCAGTCTATAAGCTCAGGATGGCAGAGCAAAAGAGAAGTGATGGGTTCAAGTGTGTTCATGGTATAATCATCAAAAACATGGACTAGCAAGTCGAGACCTAGAGCAATCTCATCCAAAGATGTAGTCAAATTCCTTTGACCCCTAGCGACCATAGTAGATGACATGTTAACATTGATGGAATCAAACTTGTTTGACCTTACACTAGACCTTTCACCTACTTCAAGAAGGTTTTCATATGTGTACACTACATCTATATCCCTGTCATAGGTGGCATATGACAAATCATCAAAATTGTACTCATGAGAGTATGTTTCATCATTAGGTGTCATATCAAGAACATGAGTGAAATCAACCCTTTGTCACCAGTTCATATGAGTTTTTCCTAGAACCTCTGCTATGGTCAAATGAGCACCTTTTGACCTAGGTACCTCATTAGTGTTTGTAGCATCATTTGCTTCTTGTTTAGTGAGAAGTGGCTGGGATTCCTGTTCAAACTTCTCTTGGAAGTGTGGTGGTATGTACAAATCACCCTGATGACCTAGATTTATAGTTTTCATTTCTTTCCACTATTCATAGGTTAATGGAGCAAGTGAAGTGGTGTCATCAGAGTCATTTTTAGTCTTGACTGTACTGACACAAAGTATGAAATCATTTGGCTCAGCAAAGAATGCTGACAGATCTGGAGGAATGGGACAAGGGAAGCAATATGCTTCAGAGTTGTCTTCTAACTCTTCAATTTTAGATGTACCTTCAGGTGTTGGTTGTTGATCTATTTGAGGTACAAATTTGTTTATCCCCAGTTGAAATGTGAGCTTCTTGAATCCTATACCTGTAGAGTCACATATTCATCAACCAATATCTTCAAGTGGTGCAAGCAATCCTTTATGATTTGCACCTATGGGACCATTCCCTTTGTAGCAAAAGCATTGCATAATAGTCAGACCCTTACCATACTGTTCAGGTTTTATGTCACAAGGTGTAGTGGTTTGTTCAGATGTGTCCTCTCCTTTATAGATCCAAGCTTTCATAGACCTATTTTCAGCTTCTTCTTCTAATGGTATTGTGGCCTGTACAAAGGTACCACCATATTTTGTTTGAGGAGGAACTGTAGAAGGTTTAGTGTTCTCAAAAGGTCTCCCAAAAGAACATGGAGACAAAGCCAAAGATGTAACAGATAGCATGGGTTCAATCTGATATCCTTCCATGTTAGTTTCCTTGAGTTTCAGACTCTTTTCCATTTCCTTTAGTTTAGTCTCAAAGAACTCAATAGACTCTCTGTTGCTGGGCACAAAGATATCAACAAATTTTGTGAGTGTGTTGCAATCATCGCGTGTATTAGCAAGTATAGTCACTTTAGATCGTTGGAATGGGAACTTAATGCACTGATGGTATGTTGAAGGGACAGCCTACATTTCGTGGATCCATGTTCTTCCCAACAGAATATTATATGCCAAAGGAATGTCAAGCACTTGACAATTAACATCCCTTTCAATAGGGCCAACTCTGATTGGAAATACAACTAGCCCCTTAGATTTTTGTTCTTCTTCATCATAGGCCTTAATGGTAATCTTTTTGCAAGCATCTATACAATCTTCATCATAGCCTAACTCATTAAGGAAGCTAGCAGAGCAAATGTTAAGGCCAGCGTTGTTATCTATGAGGAAACAACGAACGCGCTTTGGGCCAATCATGACTTCAATGTGCAAGGGGTTGTTGTGTGGGTGACTCAAAGAATGGTCATCTTCCTTAGAGAAAGACAAGTAATGGGAGGAGGTCAAGTGACCTACCATGGATTGAAACCGGTTGAGATCAAGATCTTTTGGGACATTTTCCTCGGTGAGAGATTTTTCAAGGATCTCCCTGTGAGAAGGGGAGATTTTTAGTAGCTCAAAGATGGTGATCTGAGGGTTAATACATTGTAATTGATCTAGTATGTTGTAATTGGTAGCATTACATGAGGAACTCAATTTTGGATTCTTGTTGGCAGAGCCAATAGTAGCTTTGTTTGTAGGTTGTGTTGGTGTAGACGTAGAAGGCTCAGGGCCTTTGAGAATGATCTTAGCATGAGATCGAGTAACAACGTTTGCACTAACCTAAGACTGTTCTTGTTCGAAGGGCTGAGGCACAGACCCTTGCAAGATGAAAGGAGTTTTGGGCTTGGGAGTATCTTCCCTTCCCTTGAGAATGACAACATTATAGTATTTAGTATCAGTAGGCTCAACCATATTAATGACATTGTTGTTATTGGTGTATCTATAGTTGACCTTGGCATCAATATTTTTTCCTTTGGATGACTCACCTTTCGCATGAGGAGGAAATGGGTCTTTTAAAGCTTGGTGGTATGAGTTCTTTTTGTGACCTCCCACAATAATAACCTCACTATCAATAAGGTCTTGGATCTTGTGTCATAATTAAATGCAGGTAGCCATCTTGTGACCCTTGTTCTAATGGCAATCACAATATGCGGATTCATTCCACCAAGATGGTCGAGGTTGTGGATCAAAAGCACATGACTTATCCAGAGTGAGTAAATGGTTGTCCAAGAGAGTCTTGTAAACTGCATCAAGAGGTTATCCTAAAGGAGTGAACTCATGCTTGGGTCTAGGAGCCCAAGGTTTAGATCTGGAAAAATGCGAAGTACTCAGTTTGGATTTTGTCGCAGCCTGTTCAGTGACTTTGGCTTCCTGCATAGTGGTAGTGAGATTAAAAGCAACCTTTGGAGGCTTGGGAGTCATATTTTCTACAACTCTATCATTCACAACATTCTGGTTCTTGTTGGGAAATTTGGATTTATCTTTGCTTGAGGAATAAGATCCTTGTTTGTTTTCCTTGTGTAAGGTTAATTTTCCTTTCTTGACCATAAATGTCTCAATACTCACAACTTGCTTAATCATGTCATCGAAGGTTAAAGGACCTTGTAGTTGTACTTGATACCCAAATTTGGGAAGAAGATTATCTAGAAAGATATCCAACTTTTCAGATTTGGGAATTTTGCGAGAATATCTGGTATAAAGTTAACTCCATCTTTGGAGAAATGTCAAGAAAGGTTCTCCGTGATTTTGTTTCAAGTTGCAAAGATCTCAGATGTGAACCAGATGTTGGATGCTGTGAGAATAGTGTTGTAGAAATAAGTTGGCAATTTTGTCAAAAGTTTTGATGTTAGTTGGTATCCTAGAGAACCATTCCATAGCTGGCCCTCCCAAACTACGTGGGAAGAGATGCATGAGGTAGGTTTGATCATGTATGAACTCCATAGAGAGAGCACAAAACTCTCTCAAATAATCCTGGGGATCATAGGTACCCAAGTATTTATAATACTTGGGAAGTTCAACTCCTTTAGGAAAAGGAGGCATGCATAGACTCTTATCAAACAGGAATGGAAAAATGCTTTCCAGCGTGAACTGTGTAGCGGCTTTGTTTTTATCCTTCATGAGTTGAAGAATTTGTTCTTGTATACTTTGGACTTGTTTTTGTAACTTGGAGTTTTCAGTTTCTTCCTCTTTAGTGACAAGCGTCTCTACATTGTAGTTGGAGGGTAACTTAGCCCCTTGATTGGCTATTTTGAGAAGGTATTTCTCTTTTTCCTTATCTAGGAGAATTTCCATCATCCTACGGAAATCTTTATTAGCACAAGAATTCACGATATCTGTTGGAATAGTCCCAAAGGATAACTGAGAGGGGGGGTGAATCAGTTATCAGCTACTTTAATTCTTTTCTTTACTTAGATATCAATTAACATAAAGAAAATGCACATGCAATAACACAATAGAGAACACAACAATTTTGGTTATGGGGAAACCAAATAGGTAAAAACCCTAGTGGGAATTAGCACCCACAAAGAGTTGTACTTGAGTATAATTATCCCTGTTAAGAGATCTTGCAACCCTGTTACGAGTTGTTCTTTACAATGTAATAAGTACAGAGACCTGGTTAAAGGTCGAACCCTGTTAGGAGTCTTTTATAAGTAACCCTGTTAGGGGTGAGGACTCACTGTCCAAAAGCTCACTGCTAAAATGATGAAGGCTGCAAACTTCAGTAGAACAGATATACACTGTATCTGATAGATGAACTTTTTGAGTAGACCTGCTATCTTGATCAGTTCCATTGTATTGTATACTTCCACTTCTTCTTCACATAGATCTTTTCTTGATGAATGAAATGTCTCTACTATCCCAAAACAACAGACATTTTATTCTATACTTTTGTTGTCTTTATTCTTCTCATTCACACTTGGCGTTCATCAAATGAACTACTATAAGTATCTTCTCCAAAGGATGTGATCTTTGTTGGCTCTAAGAGTCCCTTTAATACTTCTTTATTTGGCCACATCGACCATGCAACTTGATTAGAAACACGCAACTCAGACTGAATAGATGCGACACTTCACAAAGTCGGCTCCACCAATTAACTCCAACTTCACGATTTTGATAGAACATGTTTGGCGCCTTTAGATAATTATCTTTAACTCATAACTAAACATGAATACAAACATGCATATCCCAAAGATAGGTGCAACTCAAGAAATAATGTAAGTACGTTGGCTCTTCACAGATAGTCTTCAGTCTCTGTAACTATCATAAATGATTAGCATAACTCAACTAAAACTTCATATCTGACTCGACGTGAATGCACATAGCATCTAGAACATGCATACACCATGGAAATGAACATGCATAGCTCTAGAACATCTAACTGATAATTGCATATAGAAAATTGTTGTATATTATATGTTGTCATCAATGACAAACACACAATCAATTATTTGCACATAAGCAAATCTCCAACAATCTCCCCCTTTGACATTGATGGCAACATATGATGTTATCAACTCAAAGTGTCTTCCTTCTTTTTACAATCTTCTCAATATCCTCATCAAAAGTTCCTCTTCACTGTTGTTGCTCTATATACTCCCCCAGAGTATATGCTCCCCCTTACTAATACTCCCCCTTTGACATCAATGACAAAGGGTGTTAAACACCATTAAGCATAGGTACTACTCCAGAAGTTGAGTAGTCAACCATTCATCAATCACCAAGGACTGATGTTCTTGCTGCAAAATCTAATCAGACTCAAGAAAGGGAATTACTCCCAACTTCTCCCTGAGATACTCAAAAGTATCTTTTGATAATGGCTTTGTAAAAATATTTGTTAATTGTTGTTTAGTGCTCACATAATTCAACTTTACTTCTCTGTCTGCAAATTTTTCTCTTAGAAAATGGTATTTGATCTCAATGTGTTTTGTCTTTGCATGCATCACGGGGTTCTTTGACATATTGATAATACTAGTGTTGTCACAGTGAATAAAAATAGGATAATCAATCTAAATACCAAAGTCTTTAATCATCTGTTTGATCCAAACCATTGTTGAACAATTCAATGTTGTTGCAACATACTCAACTTCTGTTGTTGACTGATAGATACAATTATGCTTTTTACTTGTCCAAGTGGCCAATCTGTCTCCAAGAAATACTACTTCTCCTAATGTACTATTTCTTTCATCAACACAACCTACCTAATCTGCATCTGCATACACATGAAGTTGTATATTCTCTGAGTTAGGATACCATAAACCATATTCGATAGTCCCTTTTAAGTATCTAAATATTCTTTTTATTTCCATTAGGGATTTTGCTTGGGTTCAGCTGCAAATCTTCCAACAATGTCAATTGCATTAGAAATATCAGGTCTAGATTGAGTAAGATATATGATTTTTCCAATCATGGACTTGTATAGGGTCTTGTCAACTATTGTGGAATCATCATCTTTAGAAAGCTTGCTTCCTGTTATCATGGGGGTGATTACTAGTTTTCAATCTTCCATCTTGAAAGTCTTCAATATCTCCTTCACATACTTAGACTGATTTATGAATATGCCTTTCTCTATTTGTTTTACATTCAATCCAAGAAAATATTTGATAGGTCCAATCATGCTCATTTCAAACTCACTTTTCATTTCTTTGGCGAATTCTGCACTAAGTTTGTCATTACCTCCAAAGATAATGTCATCAACAAAAATAGCAACGAGTAGTAACCCTTCATCTGTCTCTCTTATGAATAAATTACAGTCTGTTGCTCCTTTTCTGAATCCTATATTTTTAAAGTAACCAACAAGTCTCTCATACCAAGCTCTTGGGACATGTTTAAGTCCATAAATTTCTTTCTTTAATCTACATACCATGTCTAGTTTGTCTGAAAGTTTGAATCCTTCAGACTACTCTATGTAGACTTCTTCCTTCAAGTCACCGTTCAAAAAAGTTGACTTGACATCCATTTGATATACTTTAAAGTTCTTGAATGTTGCATATGCCAAAAACAACTTGATAGCTTATAGTCTACTCACAGGGGCAAATGTATCAGTGTAATCTATTCCTTCTCTCTGCACATATCCTTTACATACTAATCTTTCTTTGTTCCTTACCACTGTGCCTTCTTCATTCATTTTGTTCTTGAATATCCACTTTGTTCCAATCACGTTCTTGTCGTGAGGTCTAGGGACCAGTTCCCATGTTTCATTCTTGATTATTTGATCTAATTCTTCTTGCATAGCACTTTTCCAATCTGAATCTTTGCACGCATCTTCAACACTTAAGGGTTCAATCTGTGAAAGTA
>MU226289.1:2564363-2595752 GCA_018584345.1 Thuja plicata
ATACAAGCTAATTGATAAGATAAGCCAAGAAGTGGCATTGAACAAGGTTAAACTCTCAGAACTTAGTGATGAAATGGAACCAATGATTACAGAGGCAATAACCTTAGTTCAGAAGATGTGCACACTTAACAAATTTGCAAAAGAGAACAGTGACAAACATACAGAAATTGATTCTAATGTCACTAAGAGTGCACAAAGCCTAACCTCAAATGCCGAGAGAATAAAGGCACATCATGACATAGTAATTGAGGCAAACAGGATAAGACAGGAAATATGGGATGCTGAGACACAATTCAGAGGAGAGATTACAGAATTATAGGCACACATTTTACCAAATCTCACAATAATTCAGTAGCATATCTCAGAGGCTAGAAATCTGATAGCAACCTCAGAGATGTCTATCGTAGACAACATCTATGATATTCATGTAAGAATTTCACTAGAGCACATGGCTCTAGAAATACTGAAAGAAAAATGGGAGAAAATGATGGAGGAAGTCAAATCCTCACATTCCCACCTTTTTGAGAAGTTGTAAGTACCTTTGTCCTTAGAATCAAAAAAGGAGGAAAGGCAATATATATAGCTATGTACAATACAAATATCCAGACAATACATATATCAAAAAAAGAAACAAAAGATAAAGGATATATATACTTACACTTACCGGCATATACATAGGGGGAGTCATTCAAATGACTAAGGCAAAAGTATACACAGGTGTACATACTAATATACTCAGTATGTTGCACATATCATGTTTTTTTGATACTAATGTCAAAGGGGGAGATTGATGAAATTATTTTGCCATTAGTATACTCAGAAGAAAAACACACACAGAAAGCATTACCGGCAGACAGCAAGCATCACCGGCGGACCACAAGCAGCACTGGTGAAATGCAAGCATACTCGAAAGGACAAAGAATTTTGAGAAAAATGCTAAGTATAAATGTGACAAGCTTCACTGGCGGACATAAGCATTACCGACGAACACAAGCTTCACCAGCGAACACAAGCATTACCGACGACACAGTTTCCAGAATCAACCCAACAGGAACAAACAAGCATACCCGACGACATGTTCAGAGAAAGGAACACCGACGACCAAGTACACCGACCGTCAGAACCGACAGACAAAAAAGCCACAAATTGTGGATCTGATTTATACACGGCGGATAAGACAAAGTTATTCTATTTTGTAGAATTGTTTTTTGTTTTTTATGGTCATGCAAGATTTATGTAAATGCTTTAAAGCATCCAAATGGATCTAAAGCATATCTAACTACAGATCAAGATCAAGTTGTATATCTTGAATCTAGAGTTAACATGTAAATGCATGAATCAAGAATTGAGCCTAGATTAGTATAAATAGATGTTCTTACTCAATTGTGAGTACATGATTTCTTTATAATTAATAGCCACGAAGAGCATCTAAGGAGCAGAAGGCAAAATTCATGCAAAGAGAAAAAACAAAATACATCAGTTAACAAGAACACACAAAGGCTACCGACGAGCATATAAAGGTAATACTCAATCATGGAAGGATGATTAAAAGTATTTTTGGAGCTTTATAGGATCTATTATCAACAAATTGGAGATTTTAATTTATCATCAGAACAAAGACCTATGTATTTGCATTCTACCAAGTGCGTCACATCTAAAATCCTTTTGTAGAAGGTGGACTTAACCGTCCTTTGTAAATCTCTTAACAGAGTGCACACTTAACAGTGTTGCTAAAGCTTCAAATGAAGTAGATCTTAACAGGTCTCTACTGTAATACTCCTAACAGGGTAGGTCATCAAAAGTGACCAAAATTGTAAGCCTTAACAGGCTCTTCTTATCTACAGATAGTGAAGTTTGTGGGTAACAATCCCCACCATAGTTTTTACTTCCTTAACAGAAGTTTTCTGTAATACCATATCTTGTGTTATGTGTTATCAAATTTCATGTATGTTTCTTTTTGCTGTTACACATCAAATGGAATGTATGATATGATTTCATATGCATAAAGAAAGATGAACAAATAGATAAGTTATTTTACAAACTGATGATTAAGGGTTAATGGGCTAACCAAGAAAAGTTTTAGTGGTACTGATTCACCCCTCCCCTCTCAGTACAAATTATCTCAATATAATTCCAAAACAATTTGGAGAGGCCTTCAAGGAGTAGTACTATACCTAGAGGCATACGGAGTACATGAGGCTACATGGGTAGCCATGGAGAAGGCTTGGGATGAGTTGGGCACCCGGTTGGAGGCGGTAGAGAGTAATTTGGTTCACCAGAGGTAGGAGTTGGTAACTCGAAAAGCAGCTTCGGAGAGGAAAGGGCCAAGTTGGTGGCCCAATTGGAGGCAGTAGAGAGACTTGGCTCAATGTACCCAGGAGTTGGAAGTAGAGCAGGCAGAGCAGGTGGCTATCGAGGTCAGATTGGCTAGGGCGACAGTATCGGTTGAACAGGAGTTAGTGTAATTCTTCTCAGTGATTTTCTTATTTGTGTAGTGTACTTCATCTCCCTTTTGTTGTGAGTCATCGGAGACAAATTTCCTTTTGGGGGGGATGATGTTGTTTGTAAAATTGTAATATATGAGAAGTCTTGTTAATTAAGTTGTTAGCCTTGGTCGTTAGTGGCCGACGGGTAAGTAGTTGTGTTGCGACGGTTCAGTCGCACCCCTTCGGGTATTATATGTATTCTCTTGGATGGAAGAGAAAGGGGACAGAAAATAAATATATGAATGTACTGGCAATTGGAATGATTAATGAAAGCTTCTATTCTCTGATATATTCTGTGCTATTTACTTTTCCTATATCATGTTTATGCATTAAGTTTACCCGTGACGGTAAACATCCATACCATTTGTTAATTCACTAGTCTATTCAAGTCATCTCTCCAATCTATTTGGTAACATGTCAATCAATCCCCTAATCATGACAACCAAACAGAGTTGAACTCCTACTCACTTTGAGTCCAAATCCTCAATCACAGCCAGTTAGTCCTTCAATCATGGATTCTTGGTTGAAACCCCTAAAATCTTATAAATATAGAGCCAAACCTTTGATTTTGGTAACCAGAGTTGCTTTGAACTCTTATGATGGCATACAATCGAGCACTCATTTATGAGAGCCCACATTGCATAAAGAAGGAGAGCACCAAGGAAGGATTTTAATATGGTTTGCATATTCATGTTCTTAGAATAATTTCATATTAATTATTGTTTATGCTTATTATTTTTCTTACATCCTCTCTTGAGTACAGGGAATACTAATTGCTTTAACAACCTCTTTGTGGTTGAGATTTTAGTGTTATTGTAGGAGTCTATTATACCTGATTACAATGTTTTACAAAATATTGAGCTCATTTTCTAGCTCTATATTCCCAATTTATGATTTGTAGCTTGTAGGTGAAGTGTACTCAATGTTCTTATTCAAAAAAGAATTTTTAGAGCCAAAATGAATCCACTAAGTCATACCTATATTTCAAAGACTTGCGAGACCATTCAGATCTTTCTGAAAAATCACGTGCTACAAAAAGCTTTTTTAGAGCTTAAATATATCCACTAAAACCATACGTATATTTCAAAGACTTTCAATGTATAGAGAATATGATTATGAAGTACAACCTAAAGCATGCACAACATCCTTTCTACCCTAAAACCAACTTATTTCCATTCACCAATAACATTGTCGAATGGAGCACGAGAGGGAAGGAGGAGGAGGAGAGAGAGAGGAGGTGGGAATTCAAATTTTGAATTCTGATTCTGGAGGGAAGCTGGAAGCTGAGGGACCTGCTGCTGGATCTTCGATAGAAGGTGAAGATAATGTTGTCAGATTAGCGAAAAAGGCAGGAGAATCAACGGTGCTTCTATCCAGCGGGGACAATGGGTCAGATATGGGACCAGAGGCAAAAAATCCAAAAATTTGAATGAAGGGAGAGATTAGTCCCAAGAAAAGTCATATGATCTCTCTGTGAATCTAGGGAAGGGCAAGTGGGCAGGCCTCTTTGGCATAAAACCATAGGGTAAGTCCATCTTCCCCAAAGTGGATATATTATCTAACCCACTGAAAGGCAAGATTGGTATTAAGATACCAGATTAGTTAGTTGACCACACGGTCTCTATCATGGCCTCTACCCTAGTAGGAAAATTTTTGGGTCCTAGACTGAATATTGATCTAGTTAGATCCTTTGTGGACAAAAAATGGAGGCTGAAAGGTCAAGTCGATGTTGCGGCTATGCCGAAAGGTTTTTTCTCCTTTGTGTTTACAAATGGGGAAGATCTTTCAAAAGTTCTGTGTGGGGGACCTTGGATGATGGGAAAATCTTCTCTGCTACTGCAAAAGTGGACAACAAGTCTAGACTATAATGAAAGCTTTTTCACAGTGGTGCCGGTTTGGATCCATCTTCCTGGGATGCCTTTGGAATACTGGCATGAAGATATCTTAATAGCTATTGCAGGTTCTTTTGGGGAACTCTTATCTATTGATCCAATGAATGAAGCTAGAACTAGACAAGTTTATGCAAGAATATGTGTAAACATTCAACAAAATGTTGGCCTACCTCAGGTTATATCTATGAAATCGAAACTGGGGACATGGAATCAAGAGATTGAATATGAATCGATGCCTTTTGCCTATTTTACTTGTAAGAAATTGGGTCATTGGGTGAAACACT
The DNA here is from genome assembly GCA_018584345.1 of Thuja plicata. Taxonomy (NCBI): domain Eukaryota; kingdom Viridiplantae; phylum Streptophyta; class Pinopsida; order Cupressales; family Cupressaceae; genus Thuja; species Thuja plicata. The sequence continues at coordinate 2,569,026 of MU226289.1, forward strand.
GCCCTCAGAAAACCCAAAAGGAAAAAAAGAAGGATCAGGAGCAAACAAAAGGACAAAGAATGGAGTGGAAAAGAAAAATAGAGGAAATGCAGGCGACCCTGAGCTTGCTGGAAGGAAAGAATGAGTCCTCCCAGTAGGAGAAAAATGGTGAAGATGTCCAAGAAAATGATAAGCAAGTCTCCCATGAAACCTCAATAACAGAAGAAAGAGGGGAGACCACCACATTTGAAACAAAACAAAATGATAAAAGAAAAGAAGACAAACTTACTATGGTAAAAGGAGAGAGAAAGAGAGGCACCATGAAGTAGAGAAGGAGATGGAAGTAAAGGAAAAACAATGGTCAGAAGAAAAATAGAAGAAGTCAAATGACTTAATCAGGGAAAGTAAAACTGACTCTCCAATAGACTTAAACCAAAAAGAGAAATAGAAGAAAGAGGAGGAAGAAGCAGAGGAAAAGTTGTGGTCAACCGTGGGTTCAAAGAAGGGATCAAATAAGAAAAGCCCAAAATCCCCTGAGGGAAGGCACATTACCTTTGAATCGAACTTAAGCTCTAGAAAGAAAGCTGAGAGTTCTTCTATGGGGAAATCAAACAAGAAGGCAGGAGGCCAAAAACCAAGAGTTCTAACTAGACAACATAAAGCAGATATAGGAACTCCAAACAAGAAAAAGGAAGAAGGTTAGAGAAAAATCAAAGGGAGGAGGAAGCAAAATAGAACATTGCTGATGGAAAACAATTAACTATCCATCAGGTTTGTACCCCAATCCTTAAATGAAGATTATCTCATGGAATATTCGAGGACTCAATAGTCCTCATAAGCAAGATGTAGTTAGGAATCTAGTTAGAGACTCTAAACATGATAGTCTCTTGATTCAAGAAACTAAAATGAGCAAGATAAGATAGAAAGTATGAAGCTGGTTAAACATGGAAAATGCATTGGCAGCAGTTTGGAAGGGGCCTCGGGAGGTCTGGCTATCTTTTGGAACCAATCTTGTTTTGATTGTAAGATCCTTAAAGAAGATAAAAATTTCATTGTTGCTGATCTTAGGAGTTTAAAGGACAACTTTTCTTGGACTTTAATCAATGTTTATGCTCCAAATACTAAGACAGGAAGACTTAAGTTATGGAAGAATCTGCATGAGCAGATGGAAGGAAGAAGAGGTAACAATTTCATCCTTATGGGAGACTTCAACACCCCTCTTAAGAAGGAATATAAAAAGGTGGTAATTTAGCCCAAGTGGAAAGCAAAGTTGAATTTATGAATTTCATTATCAATGAAGGGCTGATGGATGTTGATCTGGAAGGGATAAACTACACTTGGTCTAATTTCAGGGTGGGAGAGGACCCGATACAAGTTAATATGGATAGGGCTCTGAAAAATCCAGAATGGTATACCAAGTTCTCTTGTGCCCTTTCCTCCCTTACAAGAATTGGATCGGATCATTTCCCTATTTCCCTCAATGTCTCTCCGTTTGTTGGTAAAAGAAATGCTCCTTTTAGATTTGAGAAGATGTGGCTAGACCATCCTGATCTGGAAAATAAAATCAAGGAGTGGTGGAATATTGAGGTGGAAGGAACAACTATGTTCAAAGTGGTCAAGAAACTGGCTAATGTCAAAACTAATGTTAAAAGCTGGAATAAGCATACCTATGGAGATATTTTCAAAGTAAAAATAAAATCCCAAATGGAACTAAATGATATCCAGGAGGAAATCCAAAGGAATGGTTTATCAAAAAATCTGAGAAGTCAAGAGAATATAGCCCTTGTTGAACTTCATAATATTATAGGTAAAGAAGAGAATTTTTGGAGACAGAGATATAGATCCCTCTGGCTTAAAGCAGGAGATAAGAATACAAGATTCTTTCATCTCACTGCTCTTAAACATAAGGCTATAAACAAAATCCATTCTCTGTCCACAAGAAATGGAAAAATAACCAAAGATGAAGAAATAAGGGAAGAAATGGTGAGCTATTTTGCATCCCTACTCTCTAAAGATCAAAGCCTTGACATGGTTGAGCAAAGGAATCTTCTAGCTTCTATTCCACACATTCTGGATTCAACTACAAATGCTCTCTTAAAATCTATTCCTTTGGAGATTGAAATTAAGAAGGCTGTCCTCTCCTTTGAAGGAGAGAAATCTCCTGGCCCGAATGGGTTTCAGATGTTCTTTTTCCAGCAGTTTTGGAGTATTGTTGGGAGAAATGTCTGTTCTGTTGTTAAAGAATTTTTTGGCACTAAATCTATCCTCAAGGAAATCAATTCAATGTTTATTTATCTCATCCCAAAAAAATCTGGAGGGGACACAGTTGATGGCTTTAGACCTATAAGCCTGTGCAATTCTCTTTATAAAATCATTTCGAAGGTTATGATGTCCAGAATTTTGAGATTACTGCCAAATCTTATCTCACCTCAACATAATGGGTTTGTCCCTAGAAGACAAATTCTTGATTCTATTATGGTTGTACGTGAGAATATTCATTCCCTTCAAGCCTCTAAAAAATAAGTTTTTTTGATGAAACTAGACCTATCCAAAGCTTATGACAGAGTGGACTGGTCTTTCCTATCTAAAATTCTAAGTTCCTTTGGATTTGATAAAGATGTAATAAGAATGATAATGCAATTGGTTACAACGATGTCTTCCTCGGTGCTGGTAAATGGAGGATCCTCCATCTTCTTCCACCCCTCTAGAGGTCTTAGACAAGGTGATCCCATTTCCCCTATTCTCTTTTCTATAATGGCAGAAAATCTTGGGAGATCCATAAAAAGCTTGGTTTTATCAGGTTAGATTTTTGGTCTCCAACCTTCTTCGTCTTAGCATAAGTTCTTTCATGGGAAATTTGTGGATGATACTATTATGATGGGAGAGGCCTCTGTAATGGAAGCCAAGAACATGAAAAAGGCCTTGAACAATTACACTAAAGCTTTAGGTCAAACTATTAACTGGGAGAAGAGTTCCCTATTTTTTTGTAATACCCCTGAAGATAGACAAATGAAGATCTCCTCTATTTTGGGATGTAAGATAGGGACTCTTCCATCTACCTATTTGGGTCTCCCTCTTTACCTTAAACCTGATGAGGCCTTATGGAATGGCATTATTGACCGATTTAATAATAAGCTATTTGGATGGAAAGGTGCTACTCTTAGTCAAGCTGGAAAAGTTCAACTTCTGAAATCTACTCTTCAAAATCTTCTAGTCTACGCTCTTAGTCTGTTTAAAATTCCTCAGAAATATGATGACTTGATTGAAAAAATTCAGAAAAGGTTTCTTTGGTCTGGAGTGGAAGAGAAGAAGAGGTTAAGCCTTGTGGCCTAGGAGGTGGTGTGTAAACCTAAGAAATGGGGTGGGCTTGGCATCAGAAGTATAAAAAATACAAATAAGTCTCTGCTTGCAAAATAGTGTTGGAGAATCTTTGAAGAGAAGGAATGGAAAGCTATCATCAAGAGAAAGTACCACTTATCCACTCTGGAGGAAGTGCTTAGGGACCCTTCGGAGATCAATGGCTCTTTCATTTAGAACAATATAAGAAAAAGTAGGGATTTAATCAGAAAAGGGGCTAGATGGAAGTTGGGAAATGACAGGAAAATCAATTTCTGGACATATAAATGGCTGAAGGAAGAAGCCCTTAGTGACAAGCAGGAATGGATGCCAGCGATTGCAGATTGTATTGAAATTGTTGGAGAGAAGGTTTCTGATTACTGGATCAATGATAAATGGGTAGACCTTAGTTCCTTTGACGATTATCTTCATTTGGTTAGTAATTTTTTTTCTCCCTGGTTTATTAGACCTAATAAACAAGATTCATTGATCTGGGGGCCGAAGGCTAATGGGAAATTCTCTGTCTCTTTTGCCTCTGCTCTTCTATTCCAAAAGGACAACCACTCTTCTAGCTGTAAGGTATGGAACAACATTCTTATTCCTAAAATAAACATGTTCTTCTGGATTCTTGTTCAGAATAAAATCCTTACAGTGGATAATCTTTGCAAAAGGGGATTCAATATGCCTAATAGATGTATCCTATGTTGTTCTGAAGCTGAAAATTGTAATCATATAATGATTCATTGTCCCTACTCCTGTAAAGTCTGGAATTCAGTGCTCAATGTCATTAACCTGGAGTGGGTCAAACCTTATAATTTCCAGGACATGGTTAAACAATGAAACTGTCCCCTTAAGGGTAAGGAAGCCAAAGATATTTGGAAGCTAATTCTGCCCCACTTCACATGGAGAATATGGAAGGAAAGAAATAATAGAATCTTCAGAGAAAAAAGTTCCCCCTATCAAATTGTGGCTAATAGTGTGTGTAGAAGTCTTCTAGAAAATTTTAAAAATCAGTTATCTAGCGACTCCCCCTACAAGAACACTCTCTGTATCATAGATATATTTATGAACTCTCAGGTGCAAAAAGACAGTAACCTAAACTTGAGGGAAAATACCAGATGGAGTGCCCCTTCGAGTGGTTGGGTCAAAGGGAATTTTGACGGGGCTGCTAAAGGGAATCTGGGGATTGTTGGAGTGGGAGGCCTAATAAGGGATTCTGCTAGAAATTGTCTGGGAGTTGTGGAGGCTCCGCTGGGAGTTTAGACAAACCATACGGCCGAAGCTATGGCTGCCCTTCACATGGTTATGTTGGCCAAAGATATGGGCTTCTCTAAACTATGGTTGGAGGGAGATTCTCTGAATATAATTAAATGTATAAAAGGCACTCATGAAGCTTCATGGACAATAAGCCATATCATTGAAAAAATCAAATCCATTTTGTCCAATTTTGAAGATTACCATACTTCACATGTTTTCAGAGAAGGTAATATGATGGTAGATGGCCTAGCAAACGTGGGAGTATTATCTGATGTCATGCAATCATGGCGAGGTGAGGCGGATTTTAAAATGGAGATGGTTAGTCTTATCAGGTACGATAGGATGAAAAATATTGAAGGAGTTATAAATAATCATAATTAATGATGAGGTCATCTTTAATTATTAAAAGTAATGTGTGCTGCCATTCGAAGGAAATGAGATTAATGAGAATTGTGACACCACACGCTTTCTGGGTGTTAAACTCAAACTGGAACAATCACTATAGTAAAGCTTGCCAGAATCCTGTGTTCAATACTGCAAAGTATAGGCATCTTTAGAAAGTGACAAGAATAATGGGAGGAGGTCTGAAGAGGGAGGAGCTGATTGACTGCACCAAATGGAAAGAGAAGAAGAAGGTTTGGAGAAGGTTGAAAAAGGGAGGTGTTTCTCAGTATCTGGAGAAGCTCCATGGTTGGGATACAGAGATAACAAAAAAGTTTATAGAGGGTTGGAAGGATGGAAAAGTGAACCTATGGGGAAAATATTTTACTCTCTCCATGAGGGTTATTTTTGAAATTACGGGCTTGTCTTGTGAGGGCATGAAATTCTATAGGGACAATAAGAGGGCAGGAACTCAAGCTTTCAAGATTTTCCCAAAAATTGAAGATGAAGAGGCCCTTCTTAATAAAGGGACGGGGGATTATGTTGATATCCAAAAAATTAAATCTCACTAGGCCGACATTCTCACAGTAATGATCGAGTATTTTACCTTGGACAGTAGATACTCTAAAATCTACAATCTGCACTCCGTCCTGGCTAACCATTTCAGGCATGGTAAAAAGATTTTGTTCCCTTTTTATCTCCCGAGTTCATTGCATAATAGCGTGATGGAGCATAGAAAGAAATCGAGCAACCCGGTGCTCCATGTGGGGCTCATTCTGTTAATTTATGAGTATGTCCGCAACCATATCCCAGAACCTATCCCCAAGAGGGTTAAAAGGATTGCGAGGCAGGTTAAGCAGGAAAGTAAAAAACAGAGTCTGAAGAAAAGGGTTAGAACAAAGAAGAGGGAAAAACTGGAAATACAGGAGGAGACTGATGATGAAACCCTAGAGAATCAGGGAAAAGATAAAGAGAAGCAGAATGATGAAGACTGTGAGACTAATAAAGAGAGTCTGGAAAAAGAGAAAGATGATCAGCTGAGTAAGGAGTACTCTTAGATGGAAGAGGAGGAAATGCCTATTACTGATGAAGAGGGAAAGGGAGCTGAAGCTAGTAACAAAGAAAAGGAAATTGAGGGAGATGGAAAAGAGGGAGATGAAAAAGAGGAGAAGAAGAATGAGGACGAAGGTGAGGAGGGTCAAAATAAGAATCTAACTTTAAAGGCTGAGAAAAGGAACAGTAAGAAACAGAGAATGGGCCTAGAAGAGGTCAGTTTTGATAGAGATGACAAAATCCCGAAAAGCAAAGTGGACTATGGGGTGAGTATGGAAGACTAGCTTAGTGAGGAGATGAAGATTATGAAGCAACAATTGACTGAGATGCAGGAGGCAATGGAGCCTTTCAAAGCCAAGGTTGAGAAAATGGAGAAAAATATGATGTTTATGGTAAATGACAGTAACAAAGATAAGGAGTTCACTACTAGAGTTAATGAGGCTGTGGAAGAAAAGATAAAAGAAATGAAAGAACAAATAAGCCACAATGGGCACATGATACAGGTCATCCTTAAGCACAACAACGATGGGCTTCAAGTTTCGGTTCAAAACCTAAAAGCGTTATACGCTTATCTAGAAAGAAGTCTGCTAGAAAATACAACAATTATCATTGATGATAAGGCAGGAAGTTCGGGCCTTGGTTCTAGAACCCGAAGTGGTATAAAAAGAAAAGTCCCTAAGATCCCGAAAGAGATGCTTGAGCTGAAGGAGTCCATTGACAAAATGGAAGAAATGCAGAGGGAGGCAGAGGAAGCCTACCATAAAATGATGTAATGTTTCTTCTTCAGATCTGGAAATTTTGCTGGAAATTTTGCTAGTCTTTGTGCTAGAATTTGTGCGTTCTTTTGGCAGTTTTTGTAATTTCCTATTTTCGTTCTAGGGTGTCTTTCTGGGTCCTGCCTTTTGTACGATGCATGCTTTCTATGTTTGTATGTGCCTTTGATGCTTATCTCTAGTAGCTTATTGTAAAAGGTTTCGGGGTCCTTTCAAAACCTGTATTTACCTTAATCAAAAACTAAAGATAGAATAACAAACAAATGGGTTAACAATAGGAGATTAGGTCTTCTTAGTTGCATAAACATAAATCAAAATTATAGTCTGAGGAAGCATAGTTCCCTTTATACGAGAAATGAATAACTCGTAAAAAAATAAACAAATAGAAGATATAGCCCCATTTGAAACTGCAGAAAATACTATTGTACACAAAAAACCAACTAATGGTAAGAATCCATATACAAAATAAAACAATAGGGGACATGATTCCCATATTGAGCTCGGGAAAGTGAATCTGAAGAATTATTGTCTACACATAACACAATTTGGTTTCTGCTTAACAACAAAAAGTAAAATGCAAGATCCAAGTAACACAAAAACATTTAATATGATGTCCATTTGAAACCTTAAAAAATGAATGCCCTGTATAGCCTAAGAAGCCCTAGTTTCCTTCCTAACTATAAAAAAAAGGAATAAGAGAAACCATGAGAAACAAGACCAAAAACTTGAAAAAAAATAGGGAACATGAAAACAGAGTAAGAAATACCTCTAATGGGTGTTTGTTCCTGCTTGGTCTATTTGTTATTTACTTGGTTTGGCTTGACAGACTGACAATTTTTACAGATGGGTTTCACATAAATTGCATTAATGTTGGTCGAAGAAAGGTTTGCTTCTGGCACGATTTCCTCATCTGTAAAAGGAATTGCTTGACCTCCATTCTTAGTGTTCTCTCCATTGGGGTTGAGGTTTTTGCTGTTGGACATGAGTAACAGGCTGACTGTGTATTGAGTTTCAAATACTAAACATTAATGTCCCAAAAGTGCATAATTGAATTCAGGAAACATGTAATTTTTATGTTGTGTATTGTCGATATCGATGCTTTTATTTTGCCATCAGACGGTTGTGATTTTATCAATTAAATTACTGAATTTTTTTGCCCTTTTTTGTGGATGTAGGATTCCAATCTAATTTGCTGGGTCTTTCAAAAGAGGGGCCCTGGTCCCAAAAATGGGGAGCACTTTGGTGCTCCTTTTATGGAAGAGGATTGGAATGAAGATGCCTCTGTGGTAGCTAAGGTAGGATCTTTTTTAGAAAGAGTTGATACTCCACCTGATCCAAGTAATTCAACTTTGAGTAATGCCAATGAGGAGGTCATTGCATGACCTAGAGCAACTTCGACATTGGACAATGTGGTTCTTACCCTAGATGAAGAGTATCTTTCTTCAGAAGATGAGCATGATGAAATAGATAGCTTCCGGGCAGAAAATGTTTGTTACCCAGCTAATTTAGAGCCAAATCCTCAGAAAAGCTTCCGCAAAAAGAACTTGTAAACTTATAGGGGAAACTTGTAGAATTTTATTTATAAAGCTTTTAGACTTTTTCATTCTTACGATGTTTTGATTTTTTGTATTTTTCTTTTAAAAAATTATTTTTTCTACTTGCTTTATCCACTGAAAAAAATAAGAAAAATCATAATTTTTAATTATTGAAAATAATTATTAATAACCAATTATAATGTTTACTGCGTACTAATAATGACAATAATGTGAAATTTCTATACATAATAAAAATAAAAATTATAACAACCATGACATACCAAACAAACACTTGGCATTAATGTGAATCATGACTAATTAATGCATAAACATAAACACCTCGACACTATTAAAGAAAAAATGTGAATATACTATTACAATATAGAACACAAACAATGACTTTCCTATAGTTAGAGATACCGACACTTTGTATTCTTATGCCTTCGTTGAGAAAAGAAAGCATTTTTCATGGAACTGTGGGCAATCTAAAGAACAGTTTTCATGGAATTGTGGGCAATCTATGTGCTTTTACAAAGACAAATATGTCAATTTAATACGAAGTGTCCAATATGCATCTACCTCCCAAAGAAATATTCTCTTTCCACCACACATCGAAGAATATTCTCTTTCCATAAAGAATATTGAACAACACGTGAGAAAAATTCAGACCGAAGGGAGGGTGAGTTCAAGCGTGAGGAGTTTGTTGATCCCACCCACCCTCCGGAGGTTTCATGGGCTTTTTACTTTAAGGTGAATATACTGTGAATATATATTACATCTCCTGAAATATACTTTGTGAACATAGCACAACTGTATCCCAGCTCAAGGGTCTGCAGCAAAAACAAGAAAGATGTTGTCTGCACATTTGCTCCTGGAAGAACCCATTAGAATGATCTCCATTTTGGAGCCATCCAAACAGGTAAGTGCTTTTAAACCCTGTATTTGTAGTTTGCTTTACAGACACAAAGATCAAAGAACAGCTTGTTAAATCCTGCAACTATGTATTCTATGCTTTATAAAGTTGTAGAAATTAAGGTAGGCAAATTTGTTTGCTTTCAATTTCATGTTAAGTCAATGACGTATTTTGTGTGAATTTACAATGTACATTGATCAACTGGCTTCAAATTCCAGTTAAACTTAGATCTTCGTTCCTCAAAGTTACATAAGGATCTGTTAAAAGGATAAGTTACTGAACGTTGTTCGTTTTAAGCTGATTTTGGATGTACATCTGCTTTCAAGACACTTTTATCATATTAAGTCTCTGACATGGTTTTACCCGGAAGTTATATTTGTTTGGGCCATTGAATTATATGCTTCTGTTTTTTTCTTCTTCTTTCAATTCCTAAAATTGAATGGTCACTCCCTCACTATAGCTGCAGTAAAACGAAAATTATCGTGTAGGGCTACCATCAGATATAAGATTTATTGGAAGGCAACTTTTCCATTATTTAACTTTTATGTATGAGCCAGGACAGAAATTTAGGACCTACCGTTTGCTGCACTAACTGTATGTTATCTCAGGAGGGTGGGTTGTATCTGACATCCTCTTTATGCTACACTTCTATGCTTGGAGCTATTAAGTTGGGCTCTATACCATATTATTTTCCATGGAACAGTCAATGTTTAAAAAAATAAATCTATGATCTTCCCATGATTATGCTTGACATGTCGGGTTGGGATGTTCTACTATTTGACCTACCAGAAGCGTTGTGGTTCACAGACTGGCTTGTTTTCTTCTCCAACTTCTGTTACATCCACCAAATTCCTAATTGTCTGGGACTCCTGCCAAAGTTTTGAATTTTTGTCATTACTTCTGCTAGCGAGATTACCATCAGATTATGATATGGCATACATTAGTGTATGAATTATATTACAAATTATGGGCATTGGGGAATGGTATGTTGAATGACTAACCAGCTGCTTTTATTTTATTAGTAAATCTCAGGCAAGTATGGGTCACCTTAAAACTGATGTTGGGGAATTTTAGATTGCTTTATTGTGACACATTTAAATGTTTCCCATGTTTGGTACACCACAACCTTGCCTCATGTCTTCTGGGGTTATGGTTTGCCTTAGTTCAAGGAAAGAAATTTGAACCCGGACTGTCCTTATAGAGTGTACCCCATCACCAATGCACCACAAACCCTTAGTCAGCTAATCTGTTATGCAGTCTACTGAAATTTTGGATTGTATGCAAAATGCCAAAACGCTAAGTAGAATGCATGATTAAGATAATTCTAATTGAAAGAAGGGTCTCCTTGTACATGAGAGAATATCCACTGAAAAATGGAGAAATAAACTTGATTTATTTCTCTCAATGGATATTTTATTACATCTGTTTTAGTTAAAAGAGCAATTTCAAATTTGCATTGTCTTTACCTTTTTTGACGAGGGTGAGGGGGAGATGGAGAAAAGGGGACGTGGAGAGGGAACACCTAGAAGTATCCCAAATATACCATGAATGATATTTGAATAGGTAAATATTGCAGGGATGGATGGAGAGTGTCTGAGCTCCATGAGGCAGTGATGTATGCCCATAGAGCATAGGAGATCATGAAGCTATGTAATGTCCTCAAATTGAGGTGTACCTGATTTTTGCCCAAAATAACATTTTAACAACATAATTTGTTTACAAATAGTATTCTATAATTAAATCATATAATAGCTATTGAACTTATTAAGGTAAATAAGCAATTAAGTTAAATGATATCACACACTTTTATCTACAGCTTCATTTGCAATATTTAATCATAGTATGAATTGGAGAGGAGAGCACAATAGGGTGCCTGGAACTTTCGTCACAACTAAGCCCAAGGGTGTGATATAACACCCCTTGGCCCACAAGTGGCAGGAACTCTTGTCTATCCAACATGTGGTGGGCTTCTTAGACGGGGATCCCGTTTCTGTCCTCCCAATTGTGTCTTCTTACTAACCCATGCATGATTGCTTCTATTCTTTAGTTTCACTTCCAACAACCAACCATTGTAGGAATTGGAAAGGAACACACAATAGGGTGCCCGAAACATTCGCCGCAACTAAGCCCAAAGGTACGATATAACAACCCTTGGCCCACAAGTGGTAGGAACTCTTGTCCATCCCACATGGGGTGGGCTACTTAGATGGGTAACCCGTCTCTGCCCTCTTAATTGTGTTTTCTTACTAACCCCTACATGATTTTTGTAGGGGAACACATAGATTAAATAAATAACTAAAGAATCTGATTAGATTAGCAATTCTCATTATTAATTATATCAAAATACATATTAGTTTATATATTAAAGTTTTAAACATTCTCATCACATGGCATAGGGCAACAGTTGAGATCACAAGACTGCTGTTTTTTCTGAATGCAGTTCACTTAATTTTAAATCTCCTTCTCTTCTCTCCTTTTCTCCAAATGAAGTTCTTCCTTATATTGCCCTCAAGGGAAGGTGGGTCACAACCCTTGCTAGGGATATCCCTCTTCATAATGAGGCACTCCTTCTAAATTAATCGCTGTTTCTTCTTAACTCGTGGCTGCTGGGAATTGATGTTATTAAGGCTTTGTTAAGATAACAACCCTTTAAACAAATCCCCGATCATGCTTTTTTATTTATTTCTTTCTTTATTTTTTTTCACTTTCTTTGGATGGGTCATAGAGGTTGGTTTAATGGTGGGGCATGACGGCTTACTCCATCCTGGCTGTCTTGGGATATGCAACTCAGGTATTTGTAACTTGTCATTTGATAGAATCAGTACTTCAACGAGGCTAGGAATTCACATAGTTTTTTGAAGGAATACAGTTATGTATGTTGATTTTCCATCTCCCTCCATGTATATGGTGGTTCAATATTGTGAGAGAACCTCTGAAACCTGTCCGCTATCATGGAAAGGGTCTTCAAAGTTTTACTTCTGATCTGGAGTGTAATAATAATATGCTTTACATAGTTTTGTAATGCAATTTTTAGTAACTTGTCTCAGAAAGTAGATCATTGCTCTGAATCTTCTAAATGATTAGCTGAATTTGAAGGAGCCATTCATAATGACAGAGGAGTTTCCACACAAATTCGGGCCTCTTTTCTTCATTTTTATTGATAATCATTTTCTACACCCATATTTCGTAATTTTTAATGCAAAATCTAATTCTGTAAAATCTGATGGTGCGCCATTTCATGGCTCATTGGGTTATTTGTTACTGACAACAGAAATTTTGTCCACCATTGTTGGCTAGGGTAATTTTGTACCAGCGCGTAATTTAAAAATGCAGATGAAAAATACTTAATATAGTTTATATCCTTCATCTGCCTGAGAAAAATTTGATGAAAATGCATGTCATCCATATGACTTAGCCATGAATGGACTTGGGAGGGACAAGCTATCACAGAGTGTTTTGCTGAATACACATTAATCTGTGAAGCTTGGTTTTCCTAAGGTGTATTTTCTTTTCTTTAAATGTTGTGTTTGACAAGCCAGTGCTTGGAATAAATATAATCCATTTCTACTTTCTTTCCATTTCAAATTTCCATTATATTATAGTTTGAAAGTTCTGTAAAACCTTTAGTAGCATTTCATTGGATCTAGATCTCAGTCACTAAATTTGTACTGTTGCAGGCTTTCTTTCCCGCATTGACCAAGATAGTTGGCACACTTGGGCCAAAATCGCGGTCCGTAGAAGTGATTGAGACGTGCCTCAAGGCTGGAATGTCAGGTTAGTTTTTTAATTTTTTTTTTGAACAACTTCTTTGTTATAGCTTTTGCTTTATTTGGTACAGAAAACATTTTGATAGAATATTTTGTCACCTAGTCAAATGTGCTAGGTTTGGTGAATTTTAAGTAATGAATTTATCTGGGGCATTGGTATATTAATTCTTACTGCAGCAGCTATTTGACTATGACAGTTGCTCGTTTTGACTTCTCCTGGGGAAACAATGAGTATCATCAAGAAACACTTGAAAATCTAAAAAAAGCTGTGAAGAATGTGAAGAAGCTTTGTGCCGTAAGTTTACCATTATTTTCCATGTGTTTCCTTTCTTGAAAATCTTCTGAAAATCCTAAGATTAGGGTAACATCAGAAAGTTAGGGCTATCAACAAGAATTATGTTAACTTTTTTATATATTGGGCATTGATTGGAAAATAGTATGCATTTATATAATAATATTTACTCTGGCATGCATGTTCAGTCAACTTCAATATGCCACATAGCATTTCAGCTTTCCTTAGTTTTGAGTGTGCATGTATGGTTTTTTGGTATACATTTCTGTTTTAGCCTATTTGTCTGCTTGAATGTTTACCTTTGAGGATTCAATTTTCAACATGGATACATGGTATGCAGAGAAAAAATTCTAATGATAGGGTGCGCTCATTAGAGGAAATAAGACACAAAGGTGCTGCTCTAGTCAGTGCAATTCTGTCACAGTTCAGTTACTCTCCCAAAAAAGCATGCTTTCTTATATCATAGCCTACCAGGAAATTGCAATAGCCATAAAGTTTAGCAAGTTAGTTTATAAAATGAACTCATTTATCATTTTGTAACCTGTGTGGCCTCTTAATGATGCCCAATGCAAAAATTAGGATTTTTTTCAGTTTAATTATTAATGCTTTTCTGATAACATCTTTCAGGCTTGTTTTGATATTAGCTGGGTTCCAACTGAACTCCTAAATAGATTTAGGATGGAATACTACATATGACCTCAATATAGAGAGCGGAAGCTATCAAACAATTAGTAGAGTAGAATCCACTGAAAGTTTAGTTTTATGGTTCTCTCCAGTCTTGACATTTAGATATATGCGAGTCAAGGATTTCACCTTGCCAGAATATTAAACAAAACTTATTGTATCTCTTATTAACATTAAAGTTTTTTGGTTCTATTCTCTGGCCGCCTCCACCTACACGAGTCTTGCCATTTTATACCTTTCGATCCTCCTATACCTATTCTCTATCATCCTTTAGCTTATCTTCAGGATTTGCACCCTTTGTTCACAACATTCAATTTCATTCAAAAGATTCTATTCATTGCAATATGAATTCAAATCCATCATAGTTGTTTGCAGTTCCTATTTTATCAACTTCTAGCTCTTTCAAACATTTTTTTCTGACTATGTGCTATTGCTCCATACATATTTGACAATGAAAATGTAAATTTCCAATCAAGAACCGTTTTCCCTAATTCGGCTTCACTCTTTTAAACCTTTAAGGATTCTAGATTGTGGCCGAAGCTCCTGTTGTTTCTTTTGTTGCAAGAGATGCTACCTCACTTGCCTGCAATGTGAAGTTTGTAGCCATAATTAATTCTTCCTCATCAAAAGGAGTTTATTAAAGAAGCATAATGTTTATTTACTCCTGTATCAGATGACTAAAAGGCAACCCTTTTATTAAGGGCTTTGGAGGCCTATGTTATCCCAAATTAAGATTTTCATTGCTGGTGTGTGGAAATTTCACCCCAACTATAGTAATCTTTAATTTCTTATGAATCTGATGATTTCTGGTTGTGCCTCTGTAATTTTGGGATTTATTTTTCTTTGTCTTCTTGCCTTTATTCCTGAACATTTTAGCACAGTTTTGGCTGGTGTGTGTTTTATTCAATTTCTCTTGAAATTCTGTTGGTTTAACTCTATTGGGTTTGCTCTTTCTGTGCTTGATTTTTGTTAACTCATTTCAGCTGGTTTGCTTTAGACCTGATTTCTAGTCATAATTCTTTGTCGGATTAACTCTTATGGGTCTGTTTTTTCCTCTGCCTTCTCTAAACTTGATCTCTAGTTTCATTTGTTCAGTCCTTTCCTCTCTATTTTTCAGATGTTTTGTTTTTCTGTCATTCCTCTTTGGAAAATCGGGTTTCCAAATCACGTCTACATTTTCATTCTGCTCTTTTTTGTTTTTTTCTCTTTTATTCTTTGTGATTGAGGCATTCAAATTTCTGTCTTTTTCCATCTGAACTGTATTTCTGTATGTTATGCAGCCTATTACTAACATATTTTGATCTTATTGAAGCTGGTCTTTCCTTTCAGTTTTTCAATATCATAGGTCTTATTAATTTCCTTCTCTTGGTTATCTGTTTGCAATTATTTGATTATTTTCATAATAGCTTGTCTCCTTGATTGATTCTTCTTGTGCGATATCACACTTTTATCTCTCAAATATTGGTTGAGGCATTTGTCCAACTCCGTTCTGCTATTTGCAATATTATCCTCCTTTAGTGCCAAAAAAATCTTATGATTGCTTTCAAATTTTATTTCTTTAACCTTGGTTTTTTTTTATAAAGGGTAAATGCTTTTGACCTGGAGCTATAAACTGACGATGTCACAAATGATTGACCTCACCCCCAATATGAACATTCAACAATAGCAACCCGGTGGGGTTTGAACCTTGATGGCAAGAACAACACCACCACAACTAACACACCACAGCACGCCAATATCAGCAAGGGGACCCTTTTCCTTCTTTCAATAATTATATGGGTACCCAATTATTTTTGTTTTCTATCATTGTTTACTTTGCCTTTCTTGTTGCTGTGTGACACCTTTAAGGTCTCTTTGGAGATGCCTAGAATGTCTGGAATAAGTTTCCAAGATCTATTACTCACAAAGAAATATTTCTGTTCAATTTTGTAATCCTTAACCTTAGAATCCCATCTATCCTTAAGTTTGGTAGCCTAAGTTCGATAGTACAGTGTCTAAATAGGGTTGATCTGTTGGTCACCCATCTTTTCAAAAGTTGATATTCGGCTGATTTTGAATGTTCCAAAAAACCGTACTCTCTATGAGGCTTTTACTACCTTTCATTCCTTTCCACATGGCCAAACCCTTTAGGGGATCGTGCATAAAAGAACGGGAAAAAATTATTACAAGGTAGGTACTTTTCTTTTTGGGATAGTGCACAATGTGGTGGCATTGATAGCGATGATCGTATACACCAATTTAGCCACTAAAGCTTGATTGAAGAGACCACTATTTCTGAAGCTAAACCCCCTTTGTGAATGCTAGAACAGATCCTATCCCAGGAGATAAGGGGATGCATGAATTTTAATCACCTGTTTCTTTCCATAGAAAGGATTTCAAGATCTCAGTTATTTTGAAAAAGAAAATTCTTGGGAACTGTTGTCAGAGAGTTGTAGGATATTGGAGTAGCAGCTTGGAGCACAGACTTGAACAACGCCACTCTTACAGTTGGAGACAACCATCTTCCATTCCAACCTTCCAAATTTCTTGAGAGTTTTTCCAAAACTGAAGTCCAGATATGTCATTTGTTGTTCCTATGAAAGAGGGAGAAGTTAGTTTGTAAAACATCCTTTAATAGAAGATAAGTAATTACAAAGAAAAGCTTGTTCATTCCCATTGAGATTTACAGAGAAGATTTTAGTTTTTTCTCTATTGAGTTTTTGCCCTGAAGCCTATTCATATAAGTCCAAAAGATCTTTGACAGCCCAAACTTCCTGATCAGAAGAAAAACAAATAGAGTTGTCATCCAGAAATTGCTGATGGGAGAGGGCCTTACCAAAAAGGTTGAAGCTTTCAAACTTTTGAGAACACCCTAGTTGTTAGGAAAACCAATTTTGTGATCCATGGCTTCAGGCACGAGGATAAAAAATGAGTTGAAGGGTCTACCTGTCATAGGCCTCTGGATGAAGGGAAGAGACCTTTCGCTGATCCATTAATGAAGACCTAGAATGTGGCAGATGAATAACAACTCCTAAACCAGTTCCGCCACTGAAGCCCAAAACCGAACTTCTTGAGCACTCTATTGAGGAAAGTCCTATCTTCAGTCTTGTCTCGACCCCTGAGCTCTGGTGAAGAATTAACCTACTCATTCCTTCTTTGAAGCAATTGCGGGCTTTCATCTACTCTTTCATTCATGAAGCTATCATTCCTCAGGGTCTTTGGTGCCCAACATATTCACCGGCAGGAAAATATGAAACAGGAAAGTTTTGGAATTGTTTGTTTTGAGCTGGTTGACAAAATCGCAGGTATATAAAGTATGCTCTTTTTTAACAAATCAACTACATTACCATTTACTTAATATTCTGTAAATAAAACATGAGAGGAATAGTATGCTGGGGGCATAGTTCATGCATAATTTTAAGTAATACTATGTAGTATGTACTGTCTTAAAAAATTCTGTTGATAAAACATGACAAATAATATGTTGGGGCATATTAGAGTTCAAGTAAAGAGTGGATTGAAAGATTTATTTAAGCATATTTAATTTGCTCATTGTATACTTTTACGTTATTGATCCTTTCTTTTTTGCAGCTGTTTTCTGGTATGTTGCACTTTGAAATTTAAATTGTTCAATGCCTTTTATATTGCCATATCCCTTTCCAACCATCAAATTCAATATAGAATGTTGGTTTTTTGAGGAATTGATAATGCTTGCTTGGGAACTTGCTTTATCATTGGTTTTTTGTCTGGTTCTTCCAAGCATTGGTTTCGAATTTAGAATATTTACTATTCCTTTTAGTTTGGTAATCATTTCCATGCTTTTGATCTGTGAAATTTTAATGCTTTGCATCTCTCAGGTGATGCTTGATACAGTGGGTCCAGAGTTGCAAGTTGTCAATAAGAATGAGATACTGATTGAGCTGCAGGTTGATGCTTTTGTGACTTTGACTCCAGATTTAAGCAAAGAAGCTTCTTCCCAAGTTCTGCCAATAAATTTTGGAGGACTTGCCCAAGTATGTGTTTAATTTTCATAACATTCTTTTAGCCCACCTTTCAATTGAGAATTGATGATTACGTTGTAATCTAATTCTATATAATTTTTTCTTGTGTTCATTATGGTAAATATTTTTAGGTCTCATCTTCTAAAATGCCATCTTCCATGGGCAAATGAACAAGACTAACATGGATATTAAATCCGGGTCAAACCCTTTTGTGGAGCTGATTTCTAATCTGGGTTTTTTTTGCATCTGATGGGCATTTAGTTGGAATTAGATTAAAGACACTTTGATATGAAACCTGCAAAGAACAGGGGAAGCATCAAATTGACCCCCTTTCAGTTGCATAAATAACTTTTGGGTCCGAGTTTTAACTTTTTAAATTGTTGAATGAAGATAGCTTACAGATACAGAATTTTCATCATACTGTGCAGGGCATGTGATAATTGTTTTGCAACAGGACATGCAAATACAGCTCGTTAGGGCTTTATGTAGTGGTCATGTTGCCAAATCATTGCATTGTTAATAAGCTTTCTTTATCCAAATACTTAGAAAGATGGACCATGATAGTCAAAACGCTTTGGATTTGATCCAAATCCTCTCTGTACCAATTTGTTTTGGATGGGGCAGATCGATTTGATCCAATTGAATGTCTAAATTTTAAATATAAAAGTACAAAAACCTGAAAGTGGAATTATAAAATAAATAATATAAAATCCGAGAGCTATTTAGTATTTATCTCTGAATATTATTAAAATTCAAAACTCTGATGCAATTGGATTTTTTGCATATTTTTTTCGTTGATGGCCATGTATTGTTATGTATGTGTCCGCATGTTAGTAACAAGAAAAGGGGGAAAATGGGTCTACACCCCCAAAAGTCTTGATGATTGGAGCAAAAATATGAAAGTTATACATCTCAGAGGTTGTGCCCTTGCCCTTTACCTTTGCCTTTGGTTCTACCTAACATTTATCACCATTTTCATATTCAGTGCTCTCTCTTTTTGACCTCAAATGGAATTATGCACTGGACCCTGAGCATGGGCAGCTGACAAGCAACTCATATACTATATTAATTACAATTTCCATGTGTAAGGGGTCTAATAAAAAAAATTGAATTCTGTTGGACCTTGCATTCCCTTTCAATTTCTAAGCTTTGTAATAAATATGGTTGGTTTATGTATTTATTCTCAAATTTTTTAAAGTATGTTGCAACATTTATCTTTTCGCTGCAAAATAATGTATATTCCATTGGTGACATCCTTGCATGTGAATACATAACATTCAAAATATACGACTTATTTATGCTTTTGTCTGTGGTTGTTTTTATGTGAGTTCAGGCAGTGAAGCAAGGGGATACAATATTTGTTGGCCATTACCTTTTCACTGGAAGTGAGACCACATCTGTGTGGCTTGAGGTGAGAATCTACTTCTGTTGATTATCTTTGAAATTGTTTTCAAATGTATTTGCTTTGATGCATTCAGTTTCGAAATCAAATTTGTGCTTAAAATACTTGTTTGCAGGTTTCAGAAATACAAGGTAAAGACGTTGTCTGTGTTGTGAAAAACAGTGCTACTCTTACAGGTTCTTTGTTCACAATGCACGTTTCCCAAGTCCATATTGATCTACCTACACTAAGTGACGTGGACAAACATGTAAGATTCTTTGGACCTTGTTAGTAATAATTAATAGCGACTAAAAGTTATTCCATGATAGAGTTGTGGTTATAGTTTCCTTGTAATTTGAATTGAAGAGTCCTTGAAGAGTTAAAATATAAATAGTTAAATCCAAATGATTCCTATGGAAGAGCCAAGATAAAATCATTTGGCACTGAGACAAATTCCATTGCTTCATTGTTTATGTCAGATCACAAGCTTTGGACTTCTGCAAATTTATCATAGTTGCAAAAAATTGTTGAAATAAAAAAAGAATTGTGTTTTGGCCATACTTATAAAAGAACCACTTTTTGAAGAGACTGGGCTGACATTAATCCATTCTTGAGCTCTAACATTTAATTAAACCTTCAATGAAAAATTCAGTAACAAGGAAATTATCTGTTGACTTGCCATTGCTACTGGTATTAATTTCAGGCATTCTGATTGGACGTCTACCATGGTATTTTGGATTATGGTATGATGATAATGGTGATCACTGTTTGTGAAACAAACAAGTTTAGAAGAAGTATTACTTTTGTCAAATTTTCAATTATATGTATAGCATAGTTATCTGGGGACTTGTACTCTGTCCTCTGGTACTTATCTGTCATATTAAAAACATGTTTCCATCTTGAAAACCCACATGTGGATGTCTTCAGACATTAGGAGACTTAAGATAAAGCTTCACTGTGCATGTAGGGAACTTTTGAGTGAATACAGAGAAAGAATTTTTACTTCTATGGAATTTCCAAGTTCTCCACCATTAAGTCTATTGTCATATCCAATGAGAATTAGGCCTGCATATTGGAGGCTGTATGCATCAATGAGGACATTCCATCTCTTCATTGTGTCGTCTTCTTATGAAATCATGGCAACTTGTGTGAATTCTTGTTCAATGGTTTAATCATGTACTCTATGCTGTTCTATTTTATGACTAGTAGCTACATTTTTGTAATCTATGATATCAAATTAACATTGTACAATTTTTTTTGATTAATTGACCTCCACTATTGAAATTGTCTCTAATAATAGAAGGTTTAAATATTGAACTTGTGTTGAAGACTGCTTCCTCCTGTAAATGGGTACTTTATAACAATAATCTTCGCTACGTGGTTAGCATGAGGTGTGGCCTTACTTTGTCAACCGACATGTGTAATGGTTACACTTTGCAAAACATAATAACATAAAATCTATACCATATGAAAGGTGTGACAATTATCATTTGATCTTCTCTATTGTTTCTAACTTTCAGTATAGGGTTGCTATTTAATGATTACCAATACTGTATAACTAGAAAACTGGAGGCAGGTCAATCTGGCTGTCTGTAGTTCATTATAGCACCACAGGCTCATGCTGGCTATGTTTAGTGCTTTAGGGCTTTGCTTATTATTAGAGCAAGCATAGTGTTTAATGCTGAAAGCACAAAGTTCTTCCCTCCCTCTTGGCTGTAATTTTCTTAATGATATCCTTCAGCCTTGTGATTCCATTTAAAGTTTACTTTATTTCTGCTGTCTGAATCCACAAGCTCTAAGGTTGGACGCGGAAAATATTCTTTTCTACTGAACTAGTGATTGCCATGCAACCATGAGTGACCAACTAAATCCACTCCGTGTCATTGCTTTAGCTTTCTGTGGTATTTTTGAGAGGAAATACATGGTTTGTGCTGAATGGACGGTCATCGTTCTTCAGCAATCCTGCCATCTTTTCATTGTAAATGAGCGATAGGGGTGATGCTTATTCTGTTTATATTCTATTATCACCATTTATTTCAGTTTTTTTCTTTGGTGGATGGACTCTGGAATTTGTTCTTGTTAATGCATTCCAATTAGTGAGAGATTAGTGAAACGCTGTCCAAAGATCTCTGTAATGGAGCTTCTGAGTGCCTTTTGTTTGCTTGATTTCCTGGTGTTACTGTTTTCTGTGTGACCAATAGTGAATCTTTTAGTAAGAATAGTTGCAAGGGACTGAATGGCATTGCTATCCAAGATTTTTTTTTAAGATAGATTTAAAGACAAAAGTGGCATAATAGACTGAATTTGTGCAGGTACTTGAGAGAAATCTGTGCTTTAAAAATTCTAGTTTATACAGTATATGAATTGTATTGATGGTGCTAGTGTTGAAATTACTGACATGAAATCATTGAACATAGCTGGTAAAAGCATAATGGAATTTGAGGTATTCTCTTTGTCTATGTTACAATCATTATGTCTATTTCATGCTATGCCACCATTGACAGGCCATCTCAACTTGGGGAGCACATAACAACATTGACTTTCTTTCTTTGTCATATACTCGTCATGCAGAAGATGTTAGACAAGTAAGTTCGTATATTTATTTTTGGCATGTTTCATGTTATTTTTCAATAGAAAAGACAATCCATTAGGAACTTGAAAATGTGCTGATCAAAATATTTACAGTGATTTCAAGAAATTCTTGTATGAGGAATTGGAACTTATAGCTATAATTATCACACGTGTCTTAAGCCAATAAGATTATCACTAGCTGTGTATTCCTTTGATTAGCCTACTGGTGAATGAGTCATATTGGTGAAGGGAGTCCTATAAAATTGTTATGCGTGCGCTTTCTGTAACTAAAGCCAGATCTTTATTGTTCTGTTATTACACAGGCTCGTGCTTACCTTTCTAAGATTGGGGATCTTCACCAGACCCATATATATGCCAAGATTGAAAATATAGAGGTGATTCTGCTGCAGAATAAATAACCAATTCATTTGTTATTGAATTCTATGCTTTTCTACGATCTTTCATTGTGAAAAAATGCATAAAAAATTCATTATGGTGAGATGAGTATGACAAAAGGAAGTTCTACTTCTTGTACATTTCTCAGGGTTTACATCACTTTGACGAGATTTTGCAAGAAGCAGATGGTATCATTCTTTCTCGTGGAAACTTGGGGATTGATCTTCCACCAGAGAAGGTCAGATGCTTCTGCATTTTATTACTTTGGGTTTACAATTTAAAGGTTTTAATAGAATGCTTTATATTATCCAAAATTCTGTACCAACAGAGATCAGAACATAAAAACATGTTTTTACTTCTTTGCACTGGTGATATTACACTTCCTTACCTGCATGAACTTTTTTTCTGTCATATTTGCTCGAGGGTAGCTTTTGGAGAATGAACAAATCATTTAGGGTCTAATGCTATATTTGCACTTGTTCTCTTGGTTTTATAACGAAAGAAAGGTTTGCACATGTCTCTAAAGTTTGATTTGTATTGTGGAACAGCACTGTTTTCAGGATGAACACAAGTAATCTACAAGATGATAGGTATTAGGAAGGCATATTAGAAATTTCTTTTTTTCTGCTTTATGTATCATGAAGCATTTTTCTTTTCCTTTGGTTTGTAGAGTTAGTATATAGAACAGATATGGTCAGTAGATCTTATAATGGAACAAAATCCTTAACTGGTGGGATGTGTCACTTTGTTTGAAACAAGCATGTAACCACAAAGCACACAAACACCTCTTAATGATGCTAGAAGTGAAGGGAGGGTTTCAAACACATCAGTCTGGGCTGTCTCGATTGACAGACTAACTTAGTTTTTTATCTGTCTCGATTGTGTCACAATTATTGTAATTGGAACAAAAATAAAAGTGAAATCCTATAATTTATATTCTTGTATGCACATTGTTTAGAATAAGCTTGTAATTTGTAGAACAACACTTACATTGGCAATATCAAAAGGCAAGGGCATCCACAAAGCACACAAGAACCTCTCAAATGTTAAAGAAAATGAAAAAATAGTTCAACATTAGTAGAAAGTAGGTATGCCGAAATATGTTTTTAAAATCAGAAAATTAGAAACTGAAATTCAATATTAACAAACAAAAAGCTTCACTATAAGGTTTGAAAATCTAATATTAAAGTTGAGCCATAAGCTCTGTGCTTTACTAAATTAGCAAACATAGGCGAGAACATACAAAGATTGAATCCTGATGCAAAATAATAGTTGCAGGATAAAACTAATGCAATTGCAAAAAAGATAAGCAGTCATGTAAAATACAAGAACATATGCTATTTGTAATTTTGTAAAGAAGAGATTGTTGGTGAGCTGCCTCCTGTGAAAATAGAGTCATGCAACAAAACTGAACTGCATTTTCTCCATGGATATGTCAAAATCATGTTTTGTCACATAATTTATTTGATGATAATAGATATTGGGAAGGAAGCAATTTTGAGGCAAATTAATTTGTCAGCCAATCATCTTCGTTTTTCTTTGAAATGATCTGTGAGAATACAGAAACTACAAAAGGCTTAATGTTATCAAAACTTGTTGTAAATTAACATTATGATGATGCCATTTTAAGTTAAATATGATTGCAATTCTTCAGAGAAAAGGAATAAAAATCACATTAGAAAATCAAAATCTTTCTCTAAATTGTTATACATTATAACTTAAATTGAGCTGAATAAAAATTCCTAATCATTTCTGTGTGCATATCAGGTCTTTTTGTTTCAGAAAGCTGCTGTTTACAAGTGTAACATGGCTGGAAAGCCTTCAATTATCACTCGTGTAGTTGACAGTATGACTGATAATCTAAGACCAACTCGTGCTGAAGCAACTGATGTGGCAAATGCTGTCCTTGATGGTATGTATGGGCGAATGCTGGCTTCCAAATATTCTAATTCCATCTTTGACTTCATTTGTTGGGGAATGTAGTTGCTTTGTTGTTCATTTTTACCGCAAGAAGTTTGTGACTTTATGTTTTTAAGGTAATCAAATTTTGTCTCTCTTTATATTTGGTTAACTAGTCTGAGACCTTGATTGCCACAGGCACAGATGGAATTTTGTTAGGAGCAGAAACTCTTCGGGGACTATACCCTGTTGAGACCATAACAACAGTGGGTAGAATTTGTGCAGAAGTAAGTTGTCATACTCATTAATTATTAGCTATTATGGATTCCTTTAGTTGGAAACAACTTTATTGATTTTGTTGAGAATGACTTAAAAAGCAAAGATGTTATCTAAGAGAGTGTGAAATCCAAAAGAAACACGTAACAAAAATCATAATGAAAGAGAGTAGCTTTATGGTTTGTAACAATGAAATTTTGATCCTGTATTCTTTTCTATTACAAATAAAGTCCATTAAATGTCTTGTAATGAGCTGTAGACTTATTTGACTTTTCAAATGAATACAGGCAGAGAAAGTTTACAACCAAGCTGTTTATTTTAAGAAAACTGTCAAATATATTGGTGAACCGATGACTCATTTGGAATCTATAGCATCATCAGCGGTATGTTTTGTTCCATTGTTAGTGAAATTTCCATTATCAAATTGTCCCTTAGAGTGCAATGAATTTTGCTTTTATGCAATTATGGTGTGGTGGACTATTTGTTCTCAGTATTTTGTTTCTTATTATCTCCAAGACTTTGATCACTAATCCAAGGATATGTATGCTGGAATATATGATTTACAGGTACGTGCAGCAATCAAAGTGAAGGCATCTGTTATTGTAGTTTTCACATCATCAGGACGGGCTGCAAGGTACCCATAATTTTCTGCTTTTTGAATGATTGGTATAAATTTATCTCGGAAATTGAGCACAATCTCAATATCATATCTCCTTTGCTTTGTATATCAAACAAAATTTTGACTTTCAAATTTCTTTTTATTTTTTCAGGCTGATTGCAAAATACAGACCATCTATGCCTGTTTTGGCTGTTGTCATTCCACGGCTTATGACTAATTTGCTAAGGTGGTCTTTCACTGGGGCATTCCAGGTATAGTTCATAAATGCTTTAACTTTTTTTGCTTGTAGATGTTCTTATCACGACAATAAGATCAATTCAAGGTTCCGCGTTAATGATATAATTATCTTAGGGTTTCACTGCATTTGTCTTTGTAAGACTTCTGGAGGTGCCGGGAAAGCACTTTCTAATCTTGAAAGATTTCATAGATGTTTTCTGGCAGTTTCCCATATGCCAAAGTGTTTCTCTGCATGGAAAATGTTTTGAATTTTTTTGCGGGATAGGTTAACACACCTCTAAGTGAGAAACAAGAAGAAAACACAAAAAATTTGAAAAAGACAACAGTATTGATTAAAGTGAAAGGATTTAGCTCCCACAAATATGACACACTGGGCAAAAGAAAACCTCACGGGAAAATGTAATGCCGTTTTTAACACAACAAAACGTTAACATGCTAAGACAAAATTTTGG
This sequence comes from Thuja plicata, assembly GCA_018584345.1. Lineage (NCBI taxonomy): Eukaryota > Viridiplantae > Streptophyta > Pinopsida > Cupressales > Cupressaceae > Thuja > Thuja plicata. The sequence goes on from MU226289.1 coordinate 2,594,807, forward strand.
TATGCTATCTATTTAAATCTGCTTTCTTAAATTAATATGCTTCTGATAAACTCAAATGCATTTTCACTGTATACACAGAAAATGGCAAGCTATACTTAATCTGAAATTTTCTCTTCTTACTTTGACTGGGATTCAATTAGAGTTCACTTGACCATTATTATTTCAAGAGGGTTTTGACTATTATTCTTCAGTGTTCGATCCATCACATGGAGCTGATTCCTTTGTGCATTTTCAAGAAGATTTGTCTGCCTAGCTCCCTTGAATTTTTTTCAGGATTAGTTATATATATTCACAGGCTTAGACACCTACGTGATTCAGCTTTGAGTCATGAAATGTTCCCATATTTGGGACCTTCTTTGAAGGTAGTTGTCTCTTTGTGTCTCACTCGGTCATTGGGCATCAACAGTGTTGGTATTAGGAGGCCAAATTTGGTCCTTAAATTGTCAATATCCACATTGATTTTCTTCCACCATTCACACGCTTCTTTGATGCCCGTTTTTTCCTTACTTTCAAACATGCGACCAATTAAGCTTTTGAGAGGACATTTTTCCTGTGCTCTCTTATTGCTCATCCTGATGATGGATCACGGAGTGTGATTTGAAACGTGGATGCAAAAATTCATAACACAATCAAATCCAGAAATTGTTAACTTGTTAGGACATGTACTGCCCACACATTTTAGTGACACAGATTTCTTCTGTCGAGCCTCTCATCTCCATGTTAGTTTCATATGTTGCACATTTCATGCACATTATGGATGATCCCATTACTTAACTATATATCTTGAGCATCTTCTTTTGGTTGTCGACTGTTCTACTGTTTCAAGTTGAGATGGATCACTGTATTCCATTTACTGAGAGAATTTGTCATCTTGTTTCCCTCTAGGAGCTGGATATGAAATAACATTTTATCTTATGTGTCCTAGACTTCTACGAGATTTATGGGA
>MU226289.1:2595852-2607989 GCA_018584345.1 Thuja plicata
TTTCAAGTTGAGATGGATCACTGTATTCCATTTACTGAGAGAATTTGTCATCTTGTTTCCCTCTAGGAGCTGGATATGAAATAACATTTTATCTTATGTGTCCTAGACTTCTACGAGATTTATGGGAGGAATTACTTTGTTCGAACAGTTTGGCATTTCCCTTTGCACTTTCCAATGCTACCCCTGTTCGAAGGTGTCTGGTTTGTTTTGTTCCAGAAGTCATCACTTTCATGCAATATTACACAGGGCCTCTAGAACTACCTAGCTGATTACTCCCTTCTTTAATGCTTTTACTAATATTGAACTTTGAAGGCATTAAGCACCCTTGAAACGCTGCTGATTGATACAGGTGGGGAGAGGTCAGTAAGACTACCAGTGCAACTAGTAGGGCATCCTAACTTGCTCACTCTAATCCTAGGCATTGTGGATTTATGCCCTTTTTACATTGAGTGCCTTCTAACCTGCCTTGTCGGTAGTTCAAGGCTTTACTGTTTTTCTGTGCCTTTAGAGGTCAATTGGTATTTGGTGATATGAGAGGTTCTAAGGGAAGTGCTCTGCATCTCCACTTCCTCCTGGGATTCTTCAGCCTATCTCCCTTAGCCGTAGATATTCCCCATAATATTTTTTTAGATAGTCTGCTTTTGCCCACTCGACATGGTTGATGATGTCGTTGGTTATTCTAGCTGTCACCTTTCCTTGATGTTTGACAATGGTAGTTTCTTGTCTTGAGCTTTTGCTTTGATTTTCACCAAATTGATTTTCATTGTGGGATCCATTCTCTTCTTGATAATATGTACTTAAGATTTTATTAAATTGCTTTTTAAATTGCAATTAGTGATCATTGTTTAGTAATTCTCCTCTTGATTTTTTAAATTGCTTTAGTGATCAGTGTTTAGTTACTTTATAGGTTTTTAGAATATGAGGTCCTCTTAACCCTATATCATTTGTATCGACCTACTTAGACCATTTCTGTATTTAAATGTAGTTTTATTTCGTTCTCAAGTTTTTTAGGATATAATACGCAGATATTTCTCTTAATGTTTAGCTAAATTTCAAGGAGAATTTTTTGTAGCATGATAAGATATGATAAAATTTGAATTTCAAATATAAAATATTGTACAGAGGCAAATATACAAGGCGATTTTCGTTAACACTTATATTTTGTATGATTTAATTTCATTGTATTTGAATACTTTTAACTTATATCTATTATTATTGAAATTCACTGATTGTTTTACTCTTATTTTTAATTATCTGTATACGTACATGGAAATATTTGAAAATATGATACTCTTTGTTATGTTATATAAGTGTATTTTTTGGAGTGGCGTTTCTGAAACTTTTATCCATTTTGGAAACTCTTACCATTTCCTTCGTATTATGTGACTTAATTTGGAGGGAAATTAGTAGGCATATCATGCGGACTAGTTGAATGGGCATTTGAGGTCTAATGTGGTTGACATGGTTTAGCTACAGTATCAATGACATGATGGACACCTTTTCTTGTGTACTTTGTTTATATTCTTTTACCACCGAGCTTGATACATTTTATAATTATGTGATTATTTCTAAATCTAACATCTAAGGTTTTTGTTATATATGGGCAAGGAAGTATCTTTCAAATGCTGTTGATTAACCTGAATGTGGAAGCTTGATAATGAATTTTCTGTTTCGACTTCAAAGTATGAGTGATATTTATTTTTAGAAAATGGTTATTGACTATTGTCATGTTTGGTGGTAATTCTGGCTACTTAACAGATAATTCATGACACTAGTTTTTTCAGTGTTGTAGAGGTGCATGCTTTTTCATCACATTCTGCGCCCCATGTACACCTGGTGCTTAATTCATTTGGTTTGTCTACCATAATTTTGGATGCATGCTATTAATCAAACAATTAAAAAATTGTCAAAGAAGAACTTGAAGCGTATTATTTTATGAGAAACTTACATATACGATGTTGTCTATTCCTATTCCCTTGATAACTATCTGCATCAGCTGATATTCTCTGGCACGAGTCTCAATTTGCAGTTAAGTAAGACAATGATGTTAAAGCATTTTGCAGCTTACGTCTGCTGTAGACATTTAGTCTTTCAGCAGAGATATATTGATCCTTCAGTTTTTTTTTAAAATGGAAATTCGATTACCATAAAGAGAATGAGTCTGGTTATAATATATCTGTGACTAGGGTAGTCACATTAGGATAGGCCAATCAGGCAGCATATCAGATATTACAAAATATAAATCATTGAGAACAGTTTTAACTGTACATCACATAACAGCACCAAAACAGTCTGCTAGCTGCAGTTCTTATCAACATTGCTCTGATCTTTATTGACAGCAAGTCTTACTAGCCTTATAGGAATCGACATGAGGAACAGTCCCAAAAGGGGGAGAAATATTCTCCCAACTGCTATTCTCAAAGTTCTGTCAAGTGATCTCTAGGTCTCTAACAGCATCATCTCTCTTTAGTTCATACTGGTGGAGTTTGCTGTATAGGTTCTGGAAGTCAATGTATTCTTTTTGAAATTTATCATCAACCTTTCGCAGGTCCTGTGGCCAATAATCAGCTTCTTGTAAATCGTTCTTGAGCAACTGTACTGATCCTTCATCCAGAATCTTCATGAATCTATCTGCTGGTAACTTCAGTGTCAGGGTCACTTACTCAACAATCAATAGAAATGCGAGTAGACTCAATAAGGCATCTTCTTTTGCCCTGGTAAAATGCTCATTTCTCCTTCTCTAGATAGGCCACATGACTTCAGTAGATAGAACAGACCAATTTAAATTAAGATCAGCATTCAGACCTTTAACATAGCCAGACAAAATCTCAAACCAGGTAACACTATCCCTAGTCCTACCCCGCTACATTATCCATAAAGATAGACCAAACAACAGTGCCAAAAGTGCACTAAAAAACTATATGATCAATATCTTCAAGACAATTGTAGATTGAACAAACAGATTGGGTGGGACTAGTCACAAGTTTTTAAAGCAATAACAGCTATGTGAAACAACATTTATTTTGATTGATTTTATTGGACCAGTAGAGCTTCATAATTGAAGACCACTCATTTTTCTCAATTTTAAGATCCCAAACCTGGTTTACATGGTGAAGGACTTCATGAGATACAGTCAACAACTTGTACAGACTATGTGATTGATATTCAGGAGGGGAGTGACATCTTCCCACATAAAATTTTGAAAGCATTGAGATCAAACTTAACTTTGATAGGAAATTGAACTAAATTCATTGCTCTTTTAAGCATAGAGAAGGATCTCTCATTAAAATCAAGAAGACTATTCCTTCTTCAACTGTGACCAACTTCTGATTTCACTGTTAATCAGAATATCATTGAAGGAAGATACACCCTTGATGTTCCATTTTTCGCAGAGCACCCTTGATTAGGGCAATGGGATTATTATTGTGATTCAAGTTCCACCAAATAGTTTTGAAACCAAATAACTCATTATTACTTCTGCTTATTGCATCACATCCACTGACTATTCTCCTACTAGCCTCCCGGGTCTTCCAAATTCTAGTAAAGACAGCAGACCCTGAGGGCTTAACATAGAACTTTCCAAACAAAATATCATGGGGATGAAGATTCCTCCATTGCCTAGCAACTTTAGGCACAACATCTTGGACGCTTCTTCTAATGAGCACCTTCCATTGCTCCTGTCCATCTAGTGCTTTGAAATCCATCTTACCAATCCCATTTGATTGCATGCTTTTTGTTATTCCTTTAATCATTTGACCAGAGAAATTCCGTGATTAATTTTTGCACGCTGTTAGTTTGCAAAAAAGTTAAAAACCAAACAGAGGTAGGAGGCAAGAATTTTTTGGCACACTTGCACCCTACCTACAAAGGAAAGGTAGTTACTGTTCCACCCCTTCAATTTTTTTCAGTCTTGGTATACATCCAATTCCACATATCTCTTAGAGAAGGATCGACAGAGATGGGAATGCTCAGGTACCTACCATCTTATTTGGCCCACCTCATTGCCAACCAAATTTTGAAAACCAACCTGGAGGTCCATTTGACCAGCTCATCATAATAGATCTAGAATCTGAAATTTTAGAGTCAGAAGCTTGACAAAAAGTTGTCAATCTGTTCACAAGATTATCCATATTACTTTCAGTAAATACAAGGATTAAAGCAGTGCCGTCAACAAATTGAACATTGAGTTAAGAGAAACTATTAGGAAGGACAACATTAAGAACCTTAGGCCCAAGAAATATAGTTCTCATATATAATACAGAGCTTCAGAAGCAATGACAAACAAGGTCAGAGCCAGAGGACAGCCTTGCTTAATGGATCTTTCAAATAGTAAAGAATCAGAGAGGGACCCATTATCTTCCACCTGTGTATTAGCATCTTTAAACAAGACTTTAATGATTCTGCAAAACCTATGAAGGAAGCCAAAAGCTTCCAGGATAGAAATAACAAAGGACCATTCTACCATATCATATGCCTTCTCAAAATCTAGCAGTAGCATACCAACATTCTGGCTACCTATTTTAGCCCAATCTAAGGACTCCCAACTAGTAATCAAATTTTCTAAAATATACCTCCATCTGATAAACCCAGTTTGGGTATCATTGATGATCACAGGTAGAAGCTCAGTTAATCTCAGGGTAAGCAATTTGGTAAATATCTCGTATGATACTTCCAATAATGTTATGGGCCTCTACTTCTTAACATTACTTATATCCCGATCCTTAGGGAGAAGTTTAATGATGCCCTATTTATAATTTTATATTTTTTCCTAGAGAGCCTTCCTCAATAGCTTCTTGATACACAAAATAAAATTATCAACTATCCATTCCATATCAGCCTTATAAAATTCAACTGCCAGACCATTGGCCCTTAAGAGATTTCACATTTTGAAATGTCAAAATTGCAACAACAATTTCATCTTTAGTGATCCTCTGATCAAGATCATCTGCCATATCATTGGAGATCTTCTCACTCTTAGGAATAATCTTCTTACATAGCTCTTGTGCTTGGACACAATAGGCTGTTTTATCCTCAGCAGTAAAAAGTTGCTTGTAGAAATAAAAAAAGACCATCTTAACATTCCCATTGTCATCATACCAACTATCATTAAACTTAAATGGCCCAATAGTTTCCATTGATTGTTTCACCGTCAGCATATTAAAGAAATACCTAGTGCCTCTATCTCTATCGTTGACCCAATTCACCTTTACTCTAATTCTATCCCCTTGTGCTTTTCCGACCTAAAACTGACGAAGCCTATACTTGATATCCTTAAGATATTGAATGCGGTCCTCATTGAACATGTCTTTCTGAATCTCTTCTTTTGCACTCAACAGTTCATCTCACAACAAACAGTAAACTCTTCATCTCTCAGTTGCAAGCTTTTTTGTAATTGTTCTCAACAAGGTCTTGAAGTTAGAGACCAGCTCATCTGGATTCTCAATAGTCTCTGTCGGATTTCCTGGGAAAAACATTTTATTAATATATCTAACAGTAGCAATACCTTCCAGGAAATCAGGGCACTTCAAGACCTCAATATTGAGTTTACACAAGCCATTCTTCCTAAGAACTGTATTAGCACAATATTCTTCACAATAATCCTAGCTTCAATGGGTTAATGATTAGACAATGTTTCCACATGGACACAATTGGAGTCTTTCCTGTTGTCTAAACAAAAGGTATCTTCCTGAGCAGACCTATCAAGTTTGTTGTGGACTCTTTTACTATTGCTTTGATTATTGCACCAGGTGCACCAAATACTTTTATTATCTTTCTACCTCCCTTCAATAAGATCAAATAGTTTTAACATTTTCTTCATTCTAAATTTTTAAGCCAACAGAATTGCTTATTCCTTTCCAAGCTTGTGGGGATCCTCCAGACTTCTCATTCTCAATCAAATTGAAGTCACCCCCTATAATCCTGGGAATTCTGGCTAGTTCAGAAAGAGTCCACTTCCACACATCAATTTTCTCCCTATAGTCATTAGATGCATAGATGGAGCAAAGCCCAATTTTTTTAATCATTCCTGTCAAAAGTGATCCACAAATATCTATTGCAGGGGTAACAACTAGAGGAAGAAATAAATTTATGCCATTTCTGACTCACAAGGATGGCAATTCCAACCTTCCCTTTGGAATCATTAGTGTGGAACACTGCTGAGTTCTTCCAAATAAACCTCAAGGTATTGTCAAGATGGAACCCCACAACCTTAACCTTTTGAATAAGCAGGCAGTCCAAATCTTTTCTATTATAGCAGAGAGCTCTTCAAACATATTTTCTATCAGGAGATTTCAGTCCACTACTGGGCTTGATAAGTGAACTCGGCTCGCCTACCTCTATAATGGGGGTAGAAGATGCGGGTTGTTCAGATGTTCCAACTGGTACAGTTTAAATTTCCTTAGAAGCTCTGTGATTCCCTCCACTCCTGGCTACGGATCTAGGTAATTGTTACTTCTACAGGTCTACTCACTTGTTTCCTTTTCTCGTACTCGTCATCCTTATGGCCAAGCCTCTCTTTAGTCCCTTGATCAATCTCTTCTTCTTGAAACAAAGGATTCAAACAATTTATCTTTCTAATCTCTTCATTTAGTTCACCTCCTCTGTAGGGTCTGAGGTTTTTTTTTTCAAGCCAATCATTTTTTTCCTTTTATCAGCTCTTTTAGTTTATTCAAAACTAATTCTTGAGCGTTTTTCTTACGAGGGACAATTTCATTAGCATTTAGAGGGGAATTGATAATGTTATTATTAGCACTACCATTAGTCACAATCTCATTAAAAACAACAAGACTTTGCTCAGGGCATACAGTTTCATTAGAAACAACATACTGTTCAAGAGCAACATACTATCCTAGGGGTGTTCTTGACCATCTTGAGGAAGTCCAAATTGCCCACATTTTCCCTCAGAAAAAAAAAACTTTTACAATTTTTATTGAGAAGAGGAGCCTACAAGCTCCCCAATTCTGCTTATAAAACCCTAAAACCTCTTTATTACACTGAGAGGCGTAACTGGAATGGCAGCAATGGATGGAGTGCAATGGTGTGTGCGTATTAACAAAAAATATTAAAGAGCCTACACAAAAAACATAATGAAACCAATAAAATATATGAAAGACAAAGAAGTCTCATAATTCTACAAAATAATTTAATGAAATAACTGCGTACTTTAGTAAATAAATTATAAAACAGTAAATAGCTTGCACAGTAAATATAATATTAAATAGCTTGCACTTCAGTAAACAAATTTATAAATTATTAAATAGTAGATAATACTTTTAAAATAACTATGTGATTAAATATGCAATAAATAATCTATTTGAAATTACTGTAGAATATCTTTTAAATAAGGAATGTTAAGTAAATAAAATAAAATAATTTTTAAATAGTGACAGTAAAAAAAAGGAAACTCAAATAAATTAATTTAAGATTGATATCTCTTGGAGTGTTGTAGATAGATCAATTTAGGATATCTACACCAGTAACTACCCCACCCGTCGATTTGCAACTCAGAATCTCACGACCACAATCATCTTGTATTTTGCTCGTGGTAATGAACATTGAAGACGATAAAATTTAAGTTATTGCTGCTATACTTGAATTAGTGTATGCATATAATTTTTTATGTGAACATTCCTTTCCGTCCCCAAAATATGGTCCTTTGGACTGATCTCCCCTGCCATCCCCAAAAATGGTCTTCAGGACTACCACCTCCATCCTGGAAATACCATGGAACATATTGATTATCTAATTTTTCAACTTTCATGTTTGATATTTTAATAGTTAGATCTTAAGTGTGCAAGATGATGAATGAACCCAAGTTTTGTGAGCCCACACTCTTCAAAGTTCGAACCACCTTACCATTGCAACTGCTCAGTTGTGTTTGGGGATTCACACCTAGTGTTGTGAATGTGAACCTTGCATTTTGTTTAATACCCATGTATCCTTGATATTTATTATTTATCAGATGTTACTTACAAAACAACACTATGAGTTATTGAAGAAATAATGAATGGAAGGTATAGGCTTTGTGGCGACTTGAGTTAGATACAATATTGAATGTAGTAATTCTTTGTAGCAGTTAATTCAAATTGGGTGTTTCATCTAAACAAACATCAGTTGATTCATTCTTGTAATTTAGAAAGCTGATGTGGCTGATGATTAGGACAATTTGTGTATTAGAATCCCCTCTGCTTGTAATTTATCAATTGAGAAGTTCTTAGAATTATGCAGAAAAGAATAATACTAGCATTTTTAGTAGCATGGGACCCTGGGAGTTACACATGCTTGGATATATAAAGTTGACTGGCTACATAAATAGTGCTATTTTAAATCTTTTAAGTTATCAACTACGAAGCTTATGGGCTGGGTTAAGTCCTAAACAAAGTAAAGAAATTAAACCTGTAAGTAAGATATTTGTTAATTGGAACTTTAACAAACATGGAGTTTATTGAAGAGACTAAAATATTGATTGGGAATATATTGGTTGGCATGGTGCATTGGTCTATATTTTTACAGATGCCAAACATGGGCATTCAAATTTGCTATGTTGAGTGCAACCAAGATGTGATTATAGTTTGTTCAATAGGCATTATGAAAGCTTAAATTCCCATAACTTGTTTACTATTAGTGACTAATGTTCATTAGCTTTATTTCAATTTTGTTGTGGATGGGGTATTTGGAATAGTATATTGTGAATGTCTAGATATCTATCTTTGAAAAATCTTCTATATCCATCCTTTTCCTAAAATGACTGCTCTACGTTTGGTTGACAACTAATGGATCTCTAACATAGTACATTGATGATTTGTAGTTATTGGAGAGACTAAGCATCCTGCACGTACAGTCTAAGCAGGTGTTGCTTAGCAAACAAAAAATTAGCTATTAATGGACTCAAAAACTACACAGTTGAATCCTGATAGCAATATCACAATTTGACTTGCTGTGGAAAATATCTCCTACTTATCTATTAATGGACTGCTTAAGCATTTGTTTATTAAAATCATTTGTACTATATATGATGCAGTCTTCTCTTATCTGTGGATATTCTGTCCTTCTTTTCCCAATGCATTATCAACATAAACTACTAGGCATCATTACAAAGTCAAAAACAATCTAGGAGATTCAATTGCTTTGAATTTATTCGAATAATTGATTGTCTTTGAAGTAAATGTTGTCAAGGTGTTTATTTATACCTTATTAGATTGAATGGGTTGTTAAAAATGTTTCATTGCCACCGTGAAATTAGTTTGGGGTTACATCTTTTTTTGATTGATTGCTTATGTATTTTTTGGTAGGCAAAGAAGAAAGTTTAGTAATATAATATATTATAATAAAATAAAAAATTATGAGCAAGCAAGACGATGCCAGAGTTTTTAAACATGTATAGAGAATTTGGTATTGTAGAGATCATTTTTTGTTCAATATAATTCATTTGCATGATATATCTGTGTTCAATTGTGAACCTTGTTGAATTAGTTAATTTTGGAGCGCACCTTGGGTTTAATAGAGAATGAATGTTATTCTTGACATATTTAAATCTTTTATTCCCCTTTTCTTTCCAGACCAAAACTAAAATATTTACACAATGGTTTAACATGTTTACCTGTGGAAATCTTGATCATTTATTTGCTTCACCGTTTATGTGTACGCTAAGTAGCATGGGGTGTTGGACCCCTGGGAAAGTGGACAGTTCAAGCAAAAGGGTTTCTTTATGTTTACATCTCTTATATATTTCTGTTGGATTTCCTTCTCAAAGGTTCATTGTATTTAAAATTGGAAAAAGCTAATCAAGAAAAATAAATGGTGCAGGCAAGACAGTGTCTTTCTGTGAGAGGAGTTTTCCCAATGTTGGCAGATCCTCGACATGCGGTAAGATTCTTTGGCACAGTTGCAGGGAAATTGCATATTAGTGGAAAGCTACTTGAAAATTTACAGCTGTTAGATTCGCCTGAAATCATTTCTAACCTTTTTTTAACAAAATTCAGCAATCCTTCCTTGAGAAATTGTAAATTTGAATTACATTTATATTGTATCAAATGTCAAATTGATTGCTTGAACTCTTAAAAAACTTGACCATTTCTGTTAACTGTTAGCATTCTCCTTAACAAGTTATTTTTGCATAACATAAATGTTTTTTGCAGCCTTCTCAATACATAAAATCTGTGCCACAGTGAAGAATATTCCTTTTTATTACATCTTTTATTTTATTTCAGAATTATTTTTTCCAGGCTAGCTAGAAAATTTGCATCAAAATTCTTGAATCTGTTATATCTTATTTTCATTTGGATTTCATGCAATCTGTTTTTAAGTCGTAGCCTTTGATTCAGAGTCTTAATTTTAAGAATCTGATTAAGTTTTCATTAAGCGTCTATCTTTGACAGCCATATCTCAATATAGAGTTGGTACCATCACTTCAGATTGAATGACTGAACAATAAACCGGAATCAACAGTTCTGTAGGAATTTTTCCAGATGATTTATTTAGTATGCTGTGTTGAATATTTTCTATGAACATTGACATGTTTGGGAATATATAATATGGTGTCAAAAACAGGAGACTGTCATATTGATCTTCCCTTAATGGATGCAAGGGGCGATTAGCCTATAATACTCTCATTTCTGATAGCAAATTGATAAATTCAGGTCATTTTATAGGGTTTAAGCCATATTGTGTATGTATCATCTGACAAACATGACAAATGGATAAATTAATTTTTAGTGTTACTAATGGCTGTATGTACTATACAGGCGGAGTCTACTAGTGCTACAAATGAGTCTATATTGAAAATAGCTCTGGATCATGGAAAAGCAGCAGGAATTATCAAGTCTCATGATCGTATAGTTGTTTTCCAAAAAGTAGGTGATTCATCGGTTGTAAAGATAATTGAGCTTGAAGAGTAATTTTCAAAAAATATGTTACACTTAAGTTGTAAAGATGGTTGAGCTCAGAGAGTAATTCGGACAAAGACGATTGCGTGAAACATTTTGTGTCTGCCAAGGGGAAATGGGTTACAGTTTGAATTCAATTTTGCAGAATACTTGGTCTTAAATTTTTGTGGGCAGTCTTAACATTCATTTTTATACTGAATTTTATTAATTGATACAACGAGTCCAGCAACAAACCTGGATTCAATGTTTTTATAATCCCAATTCTATATTACACCTCTTTCTGTAAAGTTTTTTTTATGCCTGCAAGTTATTTTCATTTGTTTATTTTAATATGATTCATCTAGGAAAAAAAATTAGAAGTGGGTTCTTGGCAGCTTCATTTAACTACACATTTGCTATGTACAAATCATGACAAATAATGTCCAAGCATGGAGACCTTGTTGGAAGTTGAAAATTCTCTTCCCAAGGACATGTCATTCAACTTCCATTTATCTATAAGCCTATGCTGACTACCTGGTATGTTTAAATGTGCATTAATCAGATATTGTTACCTCTTTTACATTGATGGTCTTTCATTTGTTCAAATTTTTTATTCATTTTTTATGTGAACCACACATTGTCGATTTTTTTGTATGTTAATTAAGGCTAGACATATAATTTAAATAATCAACATGCATGTGCCCTACCATTCCAATCATCCTTTATGTGAAATTGTAGCTCTGATTTTAATGGCACGGGCTAAGCTCTAGACAAAACGCACCAAAGACAAAAAAATGTCAGAACTTTTTTTTTTTGAAATCTGTGAAAACACTGATTTTTTTTTTTTAATGTGGTTTTCAACCACAAAATATGCAGATCATGAAGAACAATTGCTGAAAATTTCACGAAAATCTGTTAGGTTTTCTGGTTTTTGAAATTTGGTCAATGGTGCATTTTGTAGGGAGCTTAGCCGCGTCCGATTTTAATAGGGTGTTATGAACTTGTTATCCTAATTTATAGCATGCATCAAAATAACCGCAAATAGGGAAAAAATGCATTTTTAGAGGAGTCCTATTAATACTATCCTTCAGATATTATTAATCAACATTCCATCATTCCATCCATTTTCAGAAGTTATTATTTGTACTCTAAGGGCCCGTTTGGTGCATGGCATTAACTTATCCAGAATAGGCCTATTCTCGAATTAATTAATTCTAAAAATGAAAGCTGGAATAAGCTATTCTCCGTTTGGATCCCATATTGTAAAATTGGAAT
>MU226289.1:2647102-2659154 GCA_018584345.1 Thuja plicata
TCTCTGGGACATCTTTTCCCTTTATGTTTTGGGTACCTGATCAGGCCTAGTTGCCGGGACCCTTCTTTCCTGCTTTCTGCAGTAGTTTAGCAGTTTTGCTTCTCCCTAAGTTACACTTAAGGGGGGGTGTTAGAGTAGTTATATGTTAGCTAATAATTAAATCATTTAATTATTAGTCTATCATACTCTAGGCTTAAGTTTCACTTAGGCAACGCTTTATGATTCTTTAGGGTTTTAGCCTTTAGGGTTTCGTGTTTCCTTTTATAAGGATTCACTTCTTTCATTTCAAAAAAGAGATTGTATTGTAATTTCATTTTGTTAATAGAAGCTTATTTCTGTCAAGATGATTTTCCTGTCTCTGCCTTTATGGCCGCCATAGCTCTCTTTCTCTTCTGTCTTGCTTCTTCTCGTGACAATGTTTGCATGCAGGTTTCTTGGGAAGATTTGCAGTTCAGCAAATCTAACACCTTGATGTTGGTTATACGAGTTGCGATGAGACTAATATTGATGACCCTTATATTAATACTTGAGATACTAATTTTCCCTAAGTAGCTTCCCTAGTTTATGCTATATCTAATGAAAAAGAACAAGATGCCAACTGTAAATTATCATTCTTTATTTATGTTGACATCCACATTATTTTTCTTTGGTTTATAGACTTTTTCATATTTTCAAGAAACTCATGAGAATCTCATGGATTTTGTAGATTGGAAGGAAGCTAGATACAACTTTAAATAAATTCCTAATTAATCTTTAGATAAGATAAATGCTAAATAGGCTTGGATCTAATAATTTTAGAAATAAATAACATACCTGTAACTATAGAAAAATTACATGACAAAATAGATGCCTAAGGAAAAAACTTTTAGAAAAAAGCAAGCCTATACACAATATAAATTATCACAATAATTATAATTATGTAGTCATAATCAAAGGGTCCAATGAACAAGTATCTAGCCATACATCCTAAAATAAGCACAACCTAGAGAGATCTCATAGATAATAACAATACATTCTTTCTTATTTAATATTGCACAATTTTCACCATGATTATAAATTTTCAGTACATTGGACCCTCTTACATGCTAGGTTATAGTCGTTTCACTAACATTTACCAAAAAATTCAACCACAAATTACATTACACCATAACCTTAGAAGTACACACTTTTCTAGTGACATCCACTATGTTGCATTATTATCTCCTCAATGATTGCACTCCACATCTTGCTATTTCTCTACTCATAATTTCCATCTCAAACCTCATAACCTCTCTTTTCTTCCAGTCTACCTCTTCACTTACCTATAAACAATCATCAATCATGTATAAATAAAACTCACAAGCCTCCTTTATGATTTATATCAGCTACAAGGTGGCAACATCCCAAACCACATGGAACATTTTGTTGGCTAGAAACAAAAAAATTTCAAAATATATAGATGATGGAGAACCACCACAAAGTACACAAAATACATCCTCAATGGTTTATTAAATTTATTCAAATACTCCTCTATTTGTGCACACCCTAATAAGCTTTTGTAAATGGAACAACCACAACTATGCTCAATTGAAAATCTATAGATGCTCTCAAACTAGTTTACAATCTCATGTTCATCCAAATCTCCTCAAACATTGACATAAACCCATAAAAAAACATTATAATTATTTTAACATTTACAAAACTTAAGCAAATTCCCAATTGCACTGAAATTGGCAACTTTATTTGTCACAAATTGGTAGCTACAAAACTAAAAAATACACAAATGAATGAAAGAAACCTAAAAATACTTTTCTATTGAATGATAAAGGATTTATATGTTAGCTAAAGAAGCTCCCATATCAAACATCTAGGGAGGATAAAAAAGGAGTCCTTCATTTTTAAAGACAGGCCACCCTTGCCTAGGAATTCCAACTTGTGGTTTCCTCAAATTTCTCTTTCCACCTCTTCAGTATGCCTCAAGTTATCAACCTGGTACATTGCTTTGTATTGCACTATTTCCCATTTCATCTAGCTTCCTATTTTGTGTTTGTGGTAATATTTACACCAGCCATCTTTAAAAAATGAACCCCTCATTTTCTAGGATAGGTCCACTCTTGCTTGGAAATTCCAACTTGCAGTTTCATCAACTTTCTTTTTCCACTTCCTCATGTATGCCTCAATTGATATACCTTGTCCATTGCTTTTCCTTGCACTATTTCTCATTTCATCCACCTTCCTCTTCTATAGTTGTAGCATCCTTTCTACAAATCATCTTTAGCATTACATTTTTTGGCTTGCTTTTAGTCACAATTTTCTTTCATTGACATCTTTTAGCCTCCTTTGTTGCCACATACATTTTTGTTGAATTTTCCAATATTTCACGTCTCTCAATATTCTCATTCACCTACCTTATCATCTGGATGCATTTTATATATTCTTGGTGACCTCTATATTCATAGATTATCCCCACTTTATTACCTTTTTTTTTCTTTCATTTGGAGTGTTATCGACCATCTAGAAATATTGCACATCCTTAGAATCAACGAAAATAAATACCATTTAGTGCACACTCAAACATGCTATATTATAAAAAAGCATCCCTTACTTCTCCTTATAAACATCCATCAAATTTCCTTAAATCACAAAGCTCACATTGATCACAACCTGTAAGATGCCACTTGGTGACAAGTCTCAATTCTTTTAAAGCTCTTATTTAGTCTCAACTATTTATCTTCAAAATCTAATCCTAACTATTGCTCATCCATCCTAAAAATATATAAATAACACCTCTTAAAGATATCTTCAAACAATCATTGAATAATAGGGCATGTTGTTTGAGTAATTATCCACTTAGCTTCTATTCCACATCAAAATCTTGATCAAATTCACACTCATGGTGTGAAACAAGAGGTTTTGATAGGCTTTCTTTCGAGCCTTTCAAATTAGGTGCAATGACCTATTGAATTCAAATGAAGGTGCAATTGGGTACAAGAAAAAAATTAATTCCTAATGTTTAGATCCTATTTTGAATATTTGTGCTATCTTAGGTGTAATAGTTTCTTGTCCCACTAGGTATGTCAAAATGTGAAACATTGGATCAAATATTTGACTAATTTATAATCTGAATGACATTTAATATGAATGATTTGAGTGAGCTAAATTATTTTCTTAGTTTGAAAATTTGTAGACTACATGATGGATTGTTTGAATCTCGCAATCACAATATGCAATAGATCTCTAGAAAAGGGCTAGATCTCTAGAAAAGGTTAAATTACTTGTTTGCAAGTCTGCTTGTACTCCTTTTAGTTTGGGGTTAAGCTTACTAAGAATTATTCTAGAAAAAAGTTAAATGTCATCGGATGCAGGCAACATGTTGGTAGCTTGGTTTATTTAATGCATTTTAGAACAAATAAATTTATTTTGTAGTCAATTTAGTATCTATATATTTATGCAAGAGCCAAGAAGAAGTCATTAATTAGATGCCAAAAAATTGTAAAATATTTGTGAAACAATTCACTTTTACATTCATTTTGTCTGGTAGATCACACAAATTTAGATTGAGACACTAACATAGAAGACATGTAATCTACTTGCAGTGATTAGTTTTTTCAACTTACATCAAGCCCATTCCATAGAGTAGCAAAAGCAACCAAACTAAATTCTGGTCTTCATATAAAGTAGAATATTGAGCAACAAAGGAATAGGAAAGAAAACTATTTGGACGTGCAGTCTTTTATTTGAGCTGAGTCTTGCTCAATGCTCTACCAATTGATTGGAGAAGATTATATTACTTGAAAACAAAAAAGGATATTATGCTAAAATAGAGATATAGAGATTGATGTCCATTACATCTGAAATCTTGTTCAAGTTATCAATTTGCATTATTGCTTCAGTAATGAGCAAAAAGTCGATATATAACAAGAATGTTTTAAAAAAAAAAATGCTTGGGTCAATATATAGATGGACATTGAAGGGTAACAAGAATAATGTCCTCCTTTTCTTTTGTTCTTGGATTCCCTTCTAATTAATATAAGGGGAGAAGGTAGTAGAAAACTCTTAGCTAAGAAATTTTAGAAGTCTCTTGAAATATGGAATGTTCTGGATCTGAGATTTTTTTAGATCTTGCATATCAAAAAACTAATTTATTTAATGTAATACATTGTATTATACAAAATGCATGTTACACTGATTCCAATTAATGTGTAGTACTTCAGCCAAATACTCTGTTTGTTATACTTTGTTTTGCTGTTTGTCACCCTGTTGTTCTATTGTATTCCCACTGCTGCAAGGTTTTGGGCCCGTTTTATACATAAGTTTTAAGTGTCATTGGACAATGTCACCTCCTATCTTTAAGAATAAGAAATACTAGAATTGAAAATGTTTAACTCAGTTGGCAATTGGCAATTGACAATTGAGATCGAAGGTGGAATTTCAACTGTTATCCACTTCCAAGAGATAACTGAAGGAATGAGAGTGGTAATATGTGGAATTCTTAGGTCCAGTAGATCTAACATTTTATATTACATTGACCATGGAAATTCCAAAAGAACATCTATTGTTTAACATGATCGTGGTGGAAAATCTCATGCTCTTGAGTCTCCATGATTGAGACTGGAAATATTAAACACAATATTTTGTTTGGGTACATATTTTAAACTGATTGCTAAAGAAAATGCTTAAATAGAGATTGAGGGTTGTTTAGTATATATTTTAAACTAATTTGTAGATCATTAGATTGTGTAAGCTTTTTGAGAAAGTTATATAGAAAACAGTATTGATTCAAAACACTTACAAAGTCTAACCTAAAAGTAATATTGTAAATTGTAGAAAACTCAAGTCATTAAGACTTGATAGAACAATTATATATATATATATATATTAAAACAAAAACTGACAAATACCATAGCTATAACACTGAACACAGAGAAGTTTGACCCTGAGATGCTGAGAGCAACATATATAACAAAAGGTCTCAAAGCTCAAATTCATCAACAATAAGCCATTCCTTATCTAGGCCAGCATTAATGGCAATCTGAATGACGGTGACTTGCACATTGTTCAGGTTCTAGAAGTTAGCTCTTTTGATTTTTCCCTCATTGTACAGAGAGCTGGAGATGGGACTGAGTTGGGTAGATTCCTTCATGATGTGAGCAATTTTGGATTTCATATCGTCATGCTTTCCTTCCAACACTTGCAGCTGGGATTGAAGTTGGTTAATTTGTCTGACATGTTGGCAGATATCATTTGAGTCTCAATCTCTAAAGGAAACATACAGTTTGAAAAAACAGTCAAGTAATTAAAGAATTTTCATGTCTATTTGATAGAAAGAAAAATATTTTTTTAGTGTACAATATAAGGCAATAGACTACCTCATATTCCTTGCAGAAGACATTTAATTGTGCGACAAATTAGACTTACATACCTTACATCCTGTGAGATTTGAATTTGAGAATCAATCTGTTTCATCAACAATGATCATTTATATCAGAACTAGTATGCTGGATGTATTCAATTTCTTCTATTGAATCATGAATATGTTGAAATATCTTTTCAATTTTAAGTTATATCATAAAAAGTTATTGATTTCAGGATTGACATCTTTACAACAATCAAATGATGAACATCTTAAAAAATTATTGCATCAAATAAATTTTCTCCACATTAGTATCACCAATCAATTAAGCAAAAAATTATATTATAATTTTAAATAAAATATTTATTATAAAAAATATGAAATTTAATTTTAATATAAGAAAATGTTAAATATAGTTTAAATCTTTTATAAAACATAAAAATATAAATATCATTTTTTTTTCTTTTTCATCTAATTTCTCTAAATATTAATACATTTAGATGAATTAGAAATCAAGAAAACTATTTATATAAATATAGAATAATATGGTGCATTCAAATTAAAGGTGATATACAAATTTTAAATGTTTATAATTATGTTATTATTTAAGTGAAATATTTAAAGATCATTCTAAAAATTAATTGATGATGAAAATTTTGGTTAAAAATAAAAGTTTAGTAACATTCAAAAATGATATTAAATGATACTTAATATATTATAAAAAATATTCTTATACTTTAGTTAGATGATAATACATATACAAAATAAACATTAATAAATCTTTTAGAAAAGTACCATTTCAATACAAAAGCATTATGAAAGAAAAGTGAAGAAATAGAATATCTGAAGTTTGAACAATAGAATGTGCTCCTTGAGAGTGTCCACCTCCATTCATGTCTTGTAACCATAACATCTTGATACAATTCTATTATTTTCAAATATTCATTTCTTTCACAATCTCTTACATAATGCCTTTGTACTGCATAGCCTTCTCTTAAAAGATATATTCATATTAATTATGTATACATATTACCATCTAACAAAAGTTTAAGAATTTTTCCTAAATTATAAAATCATTATTAAAAATAAATATAAAATATATTTTTATTAAATTCTGTTCTTATTAATAATATAATCAAGTTTTCCTTCAATAACTATTTATAAAATATATAAAAAAAATGTCAAATAAATTAATATAAAAATAAAAAGAATTTATATATAAATATTTGAATATAATTTTAAATATTTCTTATTCTCATTCTTATTATATATATATATATTAACATTCTTAAAATATGTATATCATAACTATTAAACAATTTGAATACATCAAAAGTTAATAATTATATTAAATATTAATTTTGAAGATTTTTAATACATTATTATTAACTAATTTGAATGCATGAAAAATTTAAACTGGTTGCATAAACATAACAATGCAAAAATCTATAAAAATTACAAATAAGATATTCAAAATTTAGAAACAAATCTAACAAGCAAGAGTCATAAGTACTTATCTGCATAAGACTTTAAACACTGATAAGTTGTTTGCTATTTAAAGATTCAAAAATGTTAGTATACAAAAGACAAGCAGGCTATTTCTTTTCAATATGTATAATGATCCCTTCTCTAGCCATGGAAGTACATCTGCACCAAAATATAAACAACAGTTTTCTGTTAAAAATCAGTGCAGTGTCAATCTAAAAACACTCAAAATCAAAACTTAATCATCAAATGAAGTTCTGCAGCAGAGACAAATAACTATAAACAGAAAGAGAAGTCATGAAAAGAAAACCCAAGAATGAAGGCATGAAACTACGTTCAGTAAGAGAATCTCTGTTCTCATTTCAAGCATATACAGACATATCTAAACATAAAAGCTTCTAACAAGCACGGCTTTTTGAAAGCCCTTGCTAATACAAACTGGTTATGCCATGAACATTACGAAGATCACAAGTTATATAGAAGTTTGTGGGGAATCTGACCTCCCTCGAATGCCACCTACATTTTGCAAGTTGGTATTAAAAATATATGTTTTAATGGTGTACTCCTGCAACCTGCAACACCATTTACTTTTTCTATAAGTGCAGGCCATGGCTGTCAAATGGCAGGTAGTAAAAGTAGGACACAAATACTAAGTATATTATACAGTACTTGGTTCTCATTGCCCAGTAATAGTAATAGTAAACCATGAGTGAGAGAGAAAAGGACAGTATGCAGGGCAACTGTGACTTAAGGCGAATAGAAAGCATTAAGAGAAAAGTAGTATTAATATGAAGTGCTAAGGACTATACTATTTTTAAACAAAACTTCAAAACATAACACAAATAGTATAGTTTGGAAAATGATCTGCTCTGAAACATGCCTTCAAAAGAAAAGTATTCAACTATCATCAAGATCGAAATGTAAAAAAATCTGGTCCTTTCCTTGGATTCGGTGGAACTTGGGATAGACGTCAAGACCACACACGAGATGCATCTATGTAAGGCTGTTTAACACATGACAATTTGACATGGTATGGAAAGCCATTGTTACACCAAGGATTAGAATGGCTGTCTTCTTCATGATATATATATATATACTATGAAGCACCTTTTCTTATGGTTTTGTGCCCATTTCTTAATGGGTGAGATATACTTGTAATTATTTGAGCTTGTTATTTCTAGTATAGAAAAAAAAGATTATTGGTTAAAAAAATTAAAGTGATAAGATTGAAGTTTTTAAGGTTATGAAATATATATAAGTTAAAGAAAGGAAATTAAAGTTTGAGTATTTCAAGAATATCATTTTTTTTTTGATGTATAAGAGGCCGAGCCCGAAAGAAATATATTAATATAAAGCATATACATAAAAGTCTAAGTTGTACTCCAAAATCAACCAACATCTCTAATCTAAAACCAAAATGGAGCTTGCATATGCTCCAACCCACTATATCATATCAATTTACATCTCCTAGAAGCCACACACAAGTAATAACAAGAATATCTTAGCACTGACATAACAAAAAGGCTCAGAGTACACTTAGCTCTATAGTCTAGTTCGATGATGAAGAAGAGCCATCTTCATTACTCCCTGTCGAGTCAACACTCTTTGTTCCATAGTTCTCTCCTGAATTCTGCAAGTTAGCAGATTCCTGCTCCTCATCTTCCTCTTCTTCATTAGGCTCTTCATCCCTAGCATCCTCTTCTGCAACGTCTTCATCTTCCTCCTCGTCCTCTGCTTCTTCCTCTTCCTCTTCCTCTGATTCTTCATTGTCTTCATCATTATCAGAGGAGTCCTTGCTCAGATTTTCATTGGTCTTAATCAATCGTGTAGATTTTAAATATTCAAGTACCATTTATTTCTATATGTAAAAAGATATGATGGTTTGCATGTCATAAGGTCTAGTGATCAAGCAATACCATACACTCTCTAATTGATTAGTTTAACAGTTTGACCAATCTTTCAAAAGAACATTAAAAAATTAATTTAAATAGAATGCGAAGCAATATCTAATATGATCAATCCTACTATAATTGGAAAGAAAGCACAATTTCTACTATTAATTTGTTGTCTTGAAGTCTTGTGATACTAGGACTAAAATTGTACCATTATCTATATCTTAACTTTCTTATTTACTAGGTTTCATTTAATATTTATTTATCTTTATAAATTATTAAATTGAACTTGGCTTTCATTACTTTTAAGGTCATTTCTAAAATTGTAAACTATTGTTTTTAGCCATATTGTTTTTTTTTAATAGATTGAAGCAAAGTAGAATATAACTAATGAAACAAAAGCAACAAGCAAAACAATTGGAAATTGAAAAAATAAGAGGAGGGCCACAATACCCTACACAATCTTTTACACAACCCTAAATCTAATCTCACTATTACAAGCATGCTAACCAATATTGAAAAAAGGTAATGAAAACAAGCCATGTACACAAGAAGAAACAATGGATTTACAAGGCCCCATATTTATTTTTGTATCCTTTTGATTTGTCTTGTTCACTATGTTCCACACGAATCATCATTTTGGAGTTATGACGGGTTCTTCACTTATTTTCTTTGTTAATGTTGGTGTACGCTTAAATTTACTTAGGTTGCTAAATTTTTTCATTTGTTTGTAATTAGTTTTTTGATTAGAGGAAAATATGTTTGAATGGGAGCTGAAACCCAGTACAATCAATTTTTAGTTGGGATCTGAAACCATCATATGACATAAAACTTCTTAAAGATAGAACATAGACAAACTACAACCAACCAATAACAAGACACAAGTGAGTTTTGAAGGGCACTCAAAATCCTTTACAAACAACAGAAGACCAAACTGAATATTTATTAGTAATTAGTTACCAATTAGTGCATTTTTTATTTTACTGGTTGAGGTAGTTGGGTGACGGTTGTTCCTGTACATCCCTCTGCATCCTATTTATATTCGGGTGTATGTAGTGTATGTATCATCACTGATTAGATTATTCACTATTGGTGAAATATAAACTTTGTGTTGATTCTCTTTGTGTTGTGAAGGTTGATTTGGTTCGCGGTTTGAATTTTTGGTTATTCTAACATGGTATCAGAGTAAACTCTAGCATTACCCTTTTGTACATTGAGTTTTCACTAGTACTTTTCAGTCATTTTATTTTTCCTGGAGAATGTTGATTCATAAAGTTTCAATTTTTTTGGTATCTGTCATTCCATCGATTTGGAGGTTTTATCTACTGTGTGGTTGAGTGGATTTGAAACACTTTTCATTATTTAACAGTTACTAGCCAATACCCATTGTTGCACCTAGGCTGTGCTTGGTATTGGGCGGGTAAAATTGCTCAATATTGCAACATAATAGGGTAAAAGTACAAAGCTGTGTTGCACTAGAGGACAATTTTCATGGTTTCGGCCGAAACTGTTTCGACCGGAACATTTTTGGCCTGACATACGTGGCACACACGCGGCGCCATGTGGCATCAATGTGGCAAACATGTTCCAGCCAAAACCGTTTTGGTCAGAACCCTTAAAAAGCATATATACCCCAAAATTTGCCTCAAGCGACTCATTTCAACTTGGCGCCTTTCGAGATCTGCAGAGCGGGTTTGGTGATCTTCGGCCTAAAATAGGTAGGTTTAAAAAAATTAATAATTATCATGTTTTTTAAAAAAATGTTTTGAGTTTTATTTTTTGTTAAATTAATGTTGTAGTTGTATTATTTAATGTTTTTTGTTGTAATTTTGTTATTTTTAATTTCAGAAAATAAATAATATGGTTTTATGTAGATTTATTTATTAGTTAATATTTGATTTTTTTTCCAATTAAGAAAATATGTTAGTTAGTTAGTTGAATAATTTATTTTTATTACATATGTTTCAAAACATTAGGAAAACGTAACAAAATATTAGGAAAATGTTACAAAACATTAAGAAAACGTTATAAAACATTAGAAAAATGTTACGAAACATATTAAACATTACTTTGTAAACATTAGAAAAATATTACGAAAACATTACATTAAATTCATATACATAAAAACATACTTTAAACTAGGCTAGTTGTAAATATAGGCTAGTTGTAACTCAAAGCGTTTACAAAATTGGACACTTTAACCATATTGAACCTTAATTTTAATCTTAATTTTCTATATGTAATCCTTACCCTAACACTAAACCAACATGAACCCTAATCATAATTAATTTAAAAGTAGATCCCTAAACCTAATTGAGAAATACACCCTAACATGAAACCAACATGAACCCTAACATGAAACCAACATGAAACTGAAATATGAATCAACACAAACCCTAATACTAAATCATTTTTATTTCAAACATGTTTATTTGTGTTTTATTTTATCTATTTGTCGCACTTGTGTTTAAATATGCAAGTAAATTAGAATTGTCACATTTCTTAAATTTGTACATATATATATTTCATTTAAACTAGATGATTATAATGTACATGTGCAAATATCTATATATTTTAATCTTGTTTATATTTTTGCATATATCTATTTTATCTATCATGACATGGCATCAACTAGAAACCAACATGAAACTTGAACATGAACCAACATAAACCCTAACACTAAACAAACATGAACCCTAACCATGTAAACCTAATTTAAAAGTAGATCCCTAAACATAATTAAGAAATAAACCCTAACATGAAACGAACATGAACCCTAACATGAAACTAACATGAAATTGGAACATGAACCAACATAAACCCTAAAACTAGAAACCAACATAAACCCTAACATGAAACCTAACATGAAACCAACATAAAACTGGAACATGAACCAACATAAACCCTAACACTAGAAACCAACACATGAACCCTAACATGAAACCAACACATGAACCCTAACATGAAAGCAACGAGAAAATGGAACCTGAACCAACATAAACCCTAGAACACTAGAAACCAACATGAACCCTAACCAAAAACATTAACCCTAAACCTAATTGAGAAATAAACCAAGTTGATCCCTAAACCTAAACATGAAATATTAATCTACATTAAACTAGGCTAGTTATAAATGTAGACATAATTGAACCATAACTCAAAACCTCTTTTCATTAGAAAATATATACATGTACATATGATTTTAAATAATTTTTCTTTCAAATGTATATGTATTTGTGTTTTCTTTTATTTATTTGTAACACATGTGTTTAAATATGAAAGTAAATTATAATTGGACCATGTTTCTTAAGATTGTGTGTGTGTATATATATATATATATATA
>MU226289.1:2686751-2706174 GCA_018584345.1 Thuja plicata
GATAAAGAGGAAATTGTGTGTTTCACACAATGGGGGAAATACTCCTTTTATGCTACCAACTTCCTCTTTGACACATGTCACAACATTTGCAAACCATTGATTATACAAAGGACGCCAATTTACTTGATGAACCACAAATATTTCTATTTTACATGACATCTTGTATGATTTTGTTTAGTTTATCAAGTTTGAAAAGGAGAGTAACACATACATGGGCAATTTGACTGTCCAATACCTTAAACAACATTTTAAAACAACTGAAGAATGAGAATACAAACAAAAGAAATGGAATAAAAACTAACATCAGAAGAACGTCTTTAACTTTCCCTATCCATCAAAACATTGTCAATGTTTCTCATCAATTTAAAAATAAGGATCCATGAAATTTTGATCATAATATATGGAAAACATTTCTAACTGTTGTATAAGCATAATTTTAAGCACTTCCAAAGCTGACAAACAAGCAAAATTAATACATTCCTAGCAACCATGTTGATAAGACTAACAACCAAGACTACAAAATGTTATTACCAACTTACATGTCAAATATAGTAATGACTGTATTGAACAAGGTTTGCTTAGATGCTCCTGGATTCCCAAAATTTGAAAGAAAATACACAAATTTTTGGTTGCCTATGTAAATTCATCTTTTGACGGAAATAATTGATATTGTAATTTTTGACATGCTTTAGAGATTTAAGGCTCACGTTATCGTTGGACATGTTATAATTGTTTGATATCATTTTTAGCATAACCTAAGTATGATTGCATTGTGTCATCATATTTCATTATAAGAAGGCAAAAAGCTTCCTAAAAAGCAAACATAAAAAACAACATATCCAGCTACAGCTATGAAAATATTCCAATGGGCAATTATCTAGTGTTAAGGCAGGCAAAATTGCTACAAAAAAAAAAGTTCAACCTAACTGACATAGCCTCCACATTGATTATGCAAGAACGTGTTACAAACATAATACTCGCTTAATGGGAGACATTTCAGGAGTAGTTAGTGCAACCTTCCCTCTATGCATTCATTCATAAGATAGATCAACTATATTTCATATGCAATTCTCTGTAAATTGTTTTTCTAACTGATATTTATTCAGGTTTGTAGATGAGCCATTAGCTACTTCCAGGTGGATTTCCCCCTATTTGAATATTATGAGGGGAAAATTTTTAGTGTTATTTGTGTGTACATTCAGAACAATCTCACTTCTACGGCAGTACATTAATCATTCTAATTAGAGAAAGCAATAAGTTCTTTGTGATTTTTAGTTTCAAAAACCTATTTAATAAAATTATAGATCAACCACCAAATGATGGTCAACAGTGAGCCTAGAATGATGGTCCTTTTTGATTCCTCAATGAATGACAGAAGTAGAATCTTACCAAATATCGTGACTTCATATTCAAAGTGTCTACAGTAACATTGGATCAAAGTTAGATAAGCTTCTTAGCAAGTTATGAAACACAAATATTGTATTATACCACTGAACTATTTATCTTAAAAGCTGGGCATGCACTGTTGTTTAGACTTGTTATTTGTCATGGATCTTTATCTTTCTCAGTAGTTTAATCATCTGCAGAGAAAGAACAATGACCATTAATGCCTGCCAATCATCTAGCTGCCAAAGGAACACAAAACATACCCCTATAATTAGGCAGAGGAAATGTTCATGCTTAGGCTTTGTGTAAAAACCAATAAATTGCTGTTGCAGGATGTATTGACCTTATAAATAGTGAATATTAGAAACACATGTATGGCTTGCATATGTTGTGCTTGGTGGACAAGCATTAGCCAGACTAAAGCTGCTAATGTCCTAGGTAATAGCAACTTTAATTACTTGAAATGGAAGTGAATGAAATTGTCTTAAACTCATGAAGAGTGCCTTGTCATGTCTCCCAATAGGCATGCAAATTTCCTTGTCAACCATTCTTGCATTATGTTCCTCTACCTTAGGTGTGGTTTAAAAATGATTGAATGTCAATTCTGCGTGATGAAGATTGTGTCAAGAAATGCTCATCAACTTGATCTTCTACTTTTTGAAGGGTCATTTGAGAATACTTCAAGGAATCCATGGAAAACTTAAGCTCATAAGCGAGCTTGTCTGCTTCATCTTCTCTTCTCCTTAATGTATCAAAATAAATCTCATTGAGTTGGAGGAAATGATCTCTATCAGTGAGTAGGTTTTGGGAATCTGACTTCATCACCATCATAGATTATCTAAGCACCTACAAATCTTCAAGATATAGCTCACCTTCTTTCACTTTCCACAAATATTTTTAAATTATTCAATGGGTATCATCAATGTAAGTGAGAGATGCAAAAACCACGTCTTCATTTATCCTCAAATGTCCTTCCAAAGTATGTGACTTATGAAGCAAAATTTCTGATTTTTCTGTAGCTTCATCCACAACATTTCTTCCAACACACTTGTGCTCAAACAAATGATTATCAAAATGATTGTGAATAGGGTTTTTTTACCTAATGTTCCTCTCCATCTGTTATTGTAAAACTAGACCATGGAAATCAATATTGCAAACCTCAACCATTTGTTTATCAACCCACACTTGGCTGTCCTCTATGTATTTCTCATGTGATGACAAGGGATTGCTGGTTGAATTTTGAAAATTAGAATTACGTTCCCTTGGAATATCTTCGTCATCTCTTATTGCACCTTCAATAAGTTCTGGTCTATGATGCTAAAAGTCACATGTTTCCATAATTTTCCTTGAATCGATCCACACTTGCATCTCAATTATGTGAACTTTATCTCCAACCAATTCCATGGTGAAGTATCCATGACAAACCAAACATTATCATTTTGTAGGACCTTATTGTTAGGACAACTCTTAGTCTCTACAATCAACTCTCTAAGACAATATGCCTCATCAAATGCAATTGAATTACTTTATGATATCATAGAATTATAATAAGTGTAATAACATTATGATCAAAATTCATCTCTTCATTACTCTCATCAATATTGATTTCTAACCCGCCCACATAAAAACTTGAGCACCCATTATCTGAAGTAATAATTGATTCATTTTCATTTAAGAAGACTCTGCCATTCTGCCAAAATAGAATTATGCTAGTTCTATCTTCTATTTTTTTGTCCAATCATCCTTGGTCGACTTAGTGAGACTAGATTCTATTATCTCATTAATGCACTTATTTGTAATAGATGAAACACATGATGATTCACTTTCATGCTCATTGGAATAAAAAATAATTTCTTCAAATGTATTACTTTTCAAACTTATTGAAATGAGGGTTTAAGTATATTGGTAGCCTTTTGATCTTTTGAGATCTTTTTAATTTTACCAGTGCATAAGTGATTAGGCTTCGAAGACCCATTGCAAGAAAAAACATAATTTTTTCCTTCATAATTTTTTCTTGCTTTCATCATGATTTATTATATTGGAATAACCTTTTTCTGATTTCTTCTTAACACCAAATAGAGACTTTACCCATTCAAGATGCTTATGCACTTCCTTAAATGCAATTACTTTAAAGTCCCTTCATAAGTTTTCCAACTCTCAGTATAGCTTTGACAACTTTGCTTCAATTCTACAACCCTTGCTAGTATTTTCTCCTCAAAAGTCTTCATCTTTTTAAATAGAATAAACCAACACATTATTGCAACCTTTTAGAACCAATTCTAAAATTTATAGCTTGTTAGGTTGACAAGATGCATAGCTCTGATATCTTTTTCCCTACCACTAGCTCTCATAGGAAATGCTCAAACTCGACATGTAATAAATGTCCATACCATTCAAGGCTCCAAAATGGCATGCAAGCATATAGATACTCTCAAAATATAGCATACACCCAAAGGAAGCAACATGTGTGACCCTGGGTCTTCTCCAAACTGAAATGAAAGAGTATCAAAGTCACATGCAACTGATAAACCCCAACAAGCTAGTAGGAAAACTAGCTCTGATACCACTATAATGACTACCCCTAATTTTTTGCTTTTGAAATAAATGAAACAAGATATAACTAATGCTAGATGTTAGCTTCAGATTACATGCATGCACAATAAACCCGCATATGAAAATGCTCTCATGGACAAACTAATTAAATGAGTGGGGGTTATTTGCGGAAACTCAATTCGTATAATAATACAAAATTAACATGAGATTACAACTATCTAGATATGCGAAGGTTTGTCACCATCGTTACTTAACTAGTACAATAATATGCATGAGAAAATGAGTATGCAACTATCTAAATGTGCGGGGGTTTGTCACCATCACTGCTTAGAAAATTACTTGTAATATGAAATAAGTGTGGCAATACAATAAATAATCTAAATTGAAGATACTTTGATGGTAAAAACTAATTACAAACATTAAAATCACATACCTAGTTATTCATAATGGTAAATAGTAGACAAGCAACAACAAAACCAATAGATGAGGGTTTCCAAACCCTAGCCACCTACACCAAACAAATCCAAATTGGACGACAAAAAGAATGGAGAGAAGAAGGGAGTAAATATGCCAAAAATCTAGTCAAAAACTTCTAATCAGACCCTCCAAGAAATTCCACCCCTGTTCTCAAGCAAAGTACAACCCCTTTGAAGATGTATGAATAGCCCTAGAGTGTACACCCAACAATAATCAAACCCACCAATGTGCAATGAACTCTACCAAAATTCGTCAATAGACCCTAATGAATTATTTCTAACACTTTGTAGCTCTTGAAACTAAAGAAAATATATCAAACACCATTGAAGCTCAAATGTGATCTCTATATGAAATCGCCAATCATGCATTTGTCAATCATGCTTCCCTACCTACATTGCTAAGTCTGTGATAATTTTATCGACTTCCTCTATCATTTATTTTACCATAAATTAGGGCAACTCCCTCATTGATGAGATTCTATTGTAAAATCTGCGGTTTTCGATTTTTAGTTTGGAGATTGCAATTTGTTTGAAAGCCTCCAAAGATGTTTCAAATCATCCATTTTGAATGCATGCTGCAATCATGGCAATGCTTGATACCACATTTTATTGAGGGGTTGTGTCAAACAGAACATTTCATGAGTTAGACAGTTAACATGTCGGGCCTAAGCTTCCACGTTTTGCATATATCACTGCCATGGCATCCATTGTTTTGATGCAGTGATTTCACCTACAAATTACATTGGCCGTATAGAAGTTTCTAGATATTATTCAACAAATCCATGGTCTGTGCATCTCGCTACCTAGTCATTTCCTTGGTTTATAAACTCTCTATACCTGTGCGTGTTTATGGATGCCCATAAATTACTATTACTAAACCTAGAGATGTGCATTTTAATATACATATATGAGCGTGCATACATACTAGCGCTCCAGCTTGTGACATGCCACTGGGTGATAACTTGTAATGATCCCGGCCGCCCAATAAGAATCAGATGTTGTATACTAGATTGAAGAGCATCCAACACTTGAGGTTCCAAAATATCTGAGGCCTCTTCGCGCAGTAAAATCCTTCCGGTCTCCCCTCTGCACAATGATGCCCTAGTCCTTTCGGCCTCCGCTCTGCAACACACAATTAAAACAAAATAAAATCAACAATGAAAGCGATCACCCCTTTTTTTTAGTTATATGCTCGGGTTCGTCGGAATTCCGACAAACACGGGCATGGATTAAAAAAAAATGAAAATTTTCCTTCAATAAACTGACAAAGCAAAAGCATTTTAATGGTTCGTGGGAAATGTTGGTCGATTTTTAGGGTATAATGTATTAGTGATTGCTTTTCCTTGCATTATTTTTCATTTCATCCACCTTCCTCTTCTATAGGTGTGGCACCCTTTCTACCAATCATCTTTAGCATATCATTTTTTGGCTTATTTTTTGTCACAATTTTCTTTCACTGACATCTTTTAGCCTCCTTTGTTGCCACATACATTTTTGTTTAATTTTCCAATATTTCATGTCTCTCAATGTAGCTCTCAATATTCTCATTCACCTACCTTATCCTCTAGATGCATTTTATATATTCTTGGGTAACCTCTATATTCATAGATTACCCCCACTTTATTACTTCTTTTCTTTTGGAGTGTTATCGACCCATTTATAAATATTGCACATCCTTAGATTCAATAAAAATAAATACCATTTAGTGCACACTCAAATGTACTACATTATAAAAAAATGTCCCTTACTTCTCCTTATAATAATAGTGTTGGAGTGTGCATTGAATGCCACATCCATCAAATCTCCTTAAATCACAAAGCTCACATTGATCACCAACTGTAAGATGCCACTTGGTGATATCTTCAAAAGATATCTTATTCTTTTAAAGCTCTTATTTAGTCTAAACTATTTATCTTCAAAATCTAATCCTAACTATTGCTCATCCATCCGAAAAAAATATAAATAACACCTCTTAAAGATATCTTCAAACAATCATTGAATAACAGGGCATGTTGTTTGAGTAAGCATCAACCTAGCTTCTATTCCACATCAAAATCTTGATCATATTCACACTCATAGTGTGAAACAAGAGGTTTTGATAGGCTTTCTTTCAAGTCTTTCAAATTGGGTGCAATCGCCTCTTGAATTCAAATGAAGGTACAATTGGGTACAAGAAAAAATTAATTCCTAATGTTTAGATCCTATTATGAATATTTGTGCTATGTTAGGTGTAATAGTATCTTGTCCCACTAGGTATGTCAAAATGTGAAACATTGGATCAAATATTTGACTAATTTATAATCTGAATGACATTTAATATGATTGATTTGAGTGAACTAAATTATTCGCTTGGTTTACAAATTTGTAGACTACATGATGAATTGTTTGAATCTTGCAATCAAAATATGCGCTAGATCTCTAGAAAAGGTTAAATTACTCGATTGGAAGTCTGCTTGTACTCCCTTTTAGTTTGGGGTTAAGCTTACTAAGAATTATTCTAGAAGAGAGTTAAATGTCATCTAATCCAGGCAACATGTTGGTAGCTTGGTTTATTTGATGCATTTTAGAGCAAATAAATTTATTTTGTAGTCAATTTAGTATCTATATATTTATGCAAGAGCCAAGAAGAAGTCATTAATTAGATGCCAAAAAAATGTAGAACATTTGTGAAACAATTCACTTTTACATTCATTTTGTCTCGTAGATCACACAAATTTAGATTGAGACAGTAACATAGAAGACAAGTAATCTACTTGCAGTGATTATTTTTTTCAACTTACAGCAAGCCCATTACATGGAGTAGCAAAAGAAACCAAACTAAATTCAACTAAATTCTGGTCTTCATATAAAGTAGAATATTGAGCAACAAAGGAATAGGAAAGAAAACTATTTGGACATGCAATCTTTTATTTGAGCTTAGTCTTGCTCAATGTTCTACTAATTGATTGGAGAAGATCATATAACTTGAAAAAAAGTGATATTATCCGAAAATAGAGATATAGAGATTGATGTCCATTACATCTGAAATCTTGTTCAAGTTATCAATTTGCATTATTGCTTCAGTAATGAGCAAAAAGTCGATATATAACAAGATTTAAAAAAATAAAAAAAATGCTTGGGTCAATATAGATGGACATTGAAGTGTAACAAGAATAATATCCTCATTTTATTTTGCTCTTGGATTCCCTTCTAATTAATCTAAGGGGAGAAGGTAGTGGAAAACTCCAAAATTATGAAGCTACTAGCTAAGATTATTTAGAAGTCTCAGGATATATGGAATGTTCTAGATCTGAGATTGTTTAAGATCTTGCACATAAAAAAAACCAATTCATTTAATGTAATACATTGTATTATACACAATGCAAGTTAGAATGATTCAAATTAATGTGTTATATTTCAGCCAAACACTCTGTTTGTTATGCTTTGTTTTGGTGTTTGCCACCTTGCTGTTCTGTTGTATACCCACTGCTGCCAGGTTTTGGGCCTGTTTTATACACAAGTTTTAAGTGTCATTGGACAATGTCACCTCCTATATTTAAGAACAAGAAATACTAGAAGATGCAATTGAAACGTTCCATATGTTTAACTCAGTTGAAAATTGGCAATGGACAATTGACAATTGAGGTCGAAGGTGGAATTTCAACTGTTATCCACTTCCAAGGGATAACTGAAGGAAATGAGAGTGGTAATATGTGGAATTCTTAGGTCCAGTAGATCTAAAATTTTATATTAAATTGACCAGAGAAATTCCAAAAGAACATGTATTGTTTAACAAGATCGTGGTAGAAAATCTCATGCTCTTGAGTCCAGACATTCAGACTTGAAATATTAAGTTCACAATATTTTGTTTGGGTACATATTTTTAACCTGATTGCTAAAGAAAATGCTTAAATAAAGATTGAAGGTTGTTTGGTATATATATTTTAAACTAATTTGTAAAACAAATGCTTAAATAAAAATTCAAGGTTATGATGTTTGTAGATCATTAGATTGTGTAAGCTTTTTGATAAAGTTATATACAAAACCGTATTGATTCAAAACACTTACAAAGTCTAACCTAAAATCAATATTGTCTAATATTATAAATTGTGGAAATCTCAAGTCATTAAGAATTTCATTAGAACAATTGATAGAACAATTATATATATATATATATATATATATATATATATATATATAAACTAACAAATACCATAGCTATAACACTGAACACAGAGAAGTTTGACCATGAGATGCTGAGAACAACATATATAACAGAAGATCTTAAAGCTCAAATTCATCAACAATAAGCCATCCCTTATCTCGGCCAGCCTTATTGGCAATCTGAATGACTGTGACTTGCACTTTTTTCAGGTACTAGAAGTTATCTGTTGATTTTATTTTCCTCAATATTGTACAGAGTACTGGAGATGGGTAGATTCCTTCATGATGTGAGCAATTTTGGATTTCATACCATCATGCTTTCCTTCCAACACTTGCACCTGGGATTGAAGATGATTAATTTGTGTTTCCAGGTCTTTGCTGACCTTCTGCTAAGATTTGGCATTTGTGTGACATGTTAGCAGATATCATTTAAGTCGATATCTCTAAAGGAAACATAAAACTTGAAAAAATAGTCAAGTCATTAACGAATTTTCATGTCTATTTGATAGAAAGAAAGAAATATTTTTTTATAGTGTATAATATAAGGCAATGTGGGGCTACCTCATATTCCTTGCAGAAGGCATCTAACTGTGCTACAAATTAGACTTACATACCTTACACCCTGTGAGATTTGAACTTGAGAATTTCTCTGTCTCATCAACAATGATCATTCATATCAGAACTAGTATGCTGGATGTATTCAATTTCTTCTATTGAATCATGAATATGTTGAAATATCTTTTCAATTTTAAGTTATATCATAACAAGTTATTGATTTCAGGGTTGACATCTTTACAACAATCAAACAATGAACATCTTAAAAAATTATTGCATCAAATAAATTTTCTCCACATTAGTATCACCAATCAATTAAGCAAAAAATTATATTATAATTTTAATAGTTTTAAATAAAATATTTATTATAAAAAATATGAAATTCAATTTTAATATAAGAAAATGTTAAATATAGTTTAAATTTTTTATAAAACATAGAAATATAAATATCATTTTTTTTTCTTTTTCATCTAATTTGTCTAAATATTAATACATTTAAATGAATTAGAAAGTGAGGAAAACTATTTATATAAATATAAAAGAATATGGTGCATTCAAATTAAAGGTGATATACAAATTTTAAATATTTATAATTATGTTATTTAAGTGAAATATTTAAAGATCATTATAAAAATTAATTGTTGATAAAAATTTTGTTTAAAAATAAAAGTTATAGTAACATTAAAAAATGATATTAAATGATACTCAATATATTATAAAAAATATTCTTATACTTTAGTTAGATGATAATATATATACAAAATAAACGTAAATAAATCTTTTAGAAAAGTACTATTTCAATACAAAAGCATTATGAAAGAAAAGTGAAGAAATAGAATATCTGAAGTTTGAACAATAGAATGTGCTCCTTCAAGTGTCCGCCTCCATTCATGTCTTGTAACCATAACATCTTGATACACCTCCATTATTTTCAAATATTCATTTCTTTCACAATCTCTTACATAATGCCTTTGTAATGCATAGCCTTCTCTTGAAAGATATATTCATATTAATTATGTATACATATTACCATCTACCAAAAGTTTAAGATTTTTTTCTAATTTGTAAAATCATTGTTAAAAAATATATATAAAACATATTTTTTTTAATTCTATTCTTATCAATAATAATAGAATCAAGTTTTTCTTCAATAACTATTTATAAAATATATTAAAAAAATGTCAAATAAATTAATATAAAAATAAAAAAAATTTATATATAAATATTTGAATATAATTTTAAATATTTCTTATTCTTATTATTATTATTTTTAAATGAATATATATATATATATATATTAACATTCTTAAAATATGTATATCATAACTATTAAACAATTTGAATACATCAAAAGTTAATAATTATATTAAATATTTATTTTTAAGATTTTTATTACATTATTATTATTAACTAATTTGAATGCATAAAAAATTTAAACTGATTGCATAAACATAACAATGCAAAAATCTATAAAAATTACCAATAAGATATTCAAAATTTAGAAACAAATCTAACAAGCAAGATTCATAAGTACTTATCTGCATAAGACTTTAAACACTGATAAGTTGTTTGCTATTTAAAGATTCAAAAATGTTAGTATACAAAAGACAAGCAGGCTATTTCTTTTCAATATGTATTATGATCCCTTCTCCTGCCATGGAAGTACATCTGCACCAAAATATAAACAACAATTTTCTATTAAAATTCAGTTCGGTGCCAATCTAAAAACACTCAAAAGCAAAACTTAATCATCAAATGAAATTCTGCAGAAAAACAAAGAACTAAAAACAGAAGGAGAGGTCATGAAAAGAAAACCCAAGAAGAAGGCATGAAACAACCTTCAGTAAGAGAATCTCTGTTCTCATTTCAAGCATATACAGACATATCTAAACATAAAAGCTTCTAACAAGCATGGCTTTTTGAAAGCCCTTGCTAATGCAAACTGGTTATGCCATGAACATTACGAAGATCACAAGTTATATAGAAGTTTGTGGGGAATCTTACCTCCCTCGAATGCCACCTACATTTTGCAAGTTGGTATTAAAAAATGTATGTTTTAATGGTGTACTCCTGCAACCTGCAACACCATTTACTTTTTCTATAAGTGCAGGCCATGGCTGTCAAATGACACGTAGAAAAAGTAGGACAGAAATACTAAGTATATTATACAGTACTTGGTTCTCATTGCCCAGTAATAGCAAACTTTGAGTGAGAGAGAAAAGGACAGTATGCAGGGCAACTGTGACTTAAGGCGAATAGAAAGCATTAAGAGAAAAGCAGTACTATCATGAAGTGCTAAGGGCTATACTATTTTTAAACAAAACTTGAAAACATAACACAAATAGTATAGTTTGGAAAAGGATCTTCTCTGCAACATGCCTTCAAAAGAAAAGTATTCAACTATCATCAAGATCGAGATGTAAAAAAATCTGGTCTTTTCCTTGGATTCGGTGGGACTTGGGATAAACGTCAAGACCATACACGAGATGCATCTATGTAAGGTTGTTTAACCCACAATTTGACATGGTACGGAAATCCATTCTTACACCAAGGATTATATATATATATATATATATATATATATAACCTTTTCGTATGGTTTTGTGCCCATTTCTTAAAGGGTGAGATAGATTTAATTATTTGAGCTTGTTATTTCTAGTATAGAAAAATAAGATTATTGGTTAAAAAAATTAAGGTGATGAGATTGAAGTTTTTAATGTTATGAAATATATATATGTTAAAGAAATGAAATTAAAGTTTGAGTACCTTAAGAATATCACTGGTCTTTTTTAAATATTCAAGTACCATTTCCTTCTATATGTGAAAAACACGATGGTTTGCATGACATAAGGTCTAGTGATCAAGCAATACCATACAGTCTCTAATTGATTAGTTTAACAATTTGATCAATCTTTCAAAAGAACATTCACAAATTAATTTAAATTTAGAATGTGAAGCAATATCTAATATGATCAATCCTACTATAATTGGAAAGAAAGCACAATTTCTACTATTAATTTGTTGTCTTGAATCTTGTGATACTAAGACTAAAATTATACCATTATCTATACCGTAACTTTCTTAGTTACTAGGGTCCAAGACTTCCTGATAGACTCGATGACTCCTGCCGCTGCAACTTCCCGCGCAAAGGATTTTTGAAAGAGAATTCCAATGCCGCTTCCCGCTTGCCGGGTTTTGCTAGTCCGTTGGCAGACTACGGCGGGGGAGGGCATTTCATGGTGTGCCCTCAGCCTTCTGTGGCTAGGGCTTGTGGTTTTGCTAGTTCTGCTTCCTACGCTGATGTGGCAACTTTTGAAGCAGATATTAACACGACATCATCCTTTGTTCTTCCTCTTCTTGGGAGGGGGGATCGCCGCCCCAGATTCGTTACGCCTGTCTTTGTAAGTGACCCTTTAGTGGTAGATCTGGAAATGGATATAGTTGATGAGATTTTTAACCATGCAGAGGACTATTCCTCTTTTACTGCTATTTTTAGATTCAGGGGTTTTTGGCCCTCTTTTTCGGATTTGCATGCCTAGATGTCCAAACATTGGGAGCCTTTTTTGTTTGATTCTATTCAGATATACCCTATGGAAAGGGGCTTTTTTATTGTGAAATTTGACAATACAGAAGATCGGGACACTATTTTGCGTAGTTCTTTCACTTGGAAGGAACATTTTCCCTTGATGGCCAAACCTTGGCATAAGGATTTTGTTCCTTCTACTGAATCTTTCAATAAGATACCCTTATGGGTGAGGCTTCCGAATATTCCCCTGCATCTCTGGATAGATTCTGTCCTAGAGGCTGTGGGCGAGGCTATTAGGGAGTTTCAGATGGTTGATTCAGGTTCTTTTAACATCTTTCACCCAACATACGCCCGTATCCTTGTGGAGGTTGATGTCTCTAAGGGTCTCCCTGAGATGCTGAATCTGGCCTCTCCTCGGGGCTCTTGGATCCAGACCCTTGATTATGAGGGAATTTCGTTCAGATGCAGAAAGTGTCACAAGACTGGGCATATTGTTGTTGGGTGTTTGTCAGATAAGGTAAAATTGAAGAAATCACCCTCTTGGTGGGTGGGCGTTGATGACCACTATTATACGGTTCAGAAAATTTCTAAGGATGGGGGTATGGTTGACTGTCCATCTCAGGTTTCTCCCGCTACTAATGCTTCTAATGTCCCTGTTACGGATGTTTTCCCAGAGGATGTTTCTTTTTCTGTCCCAAACGTTGTCCTAGGTTAGAATGATGTTGTTGTTCTGTCAGGTGATGCGGCTGCTGTCCCTGCCCAGATGACTAATGTTGTCTCTGTTTCTGCTGTCCCAAAAGCTGGTGCTGTGGTTTCTGGTGCCCAGTTTCCTCTGGGGGGGGGGGGGTTGTTGTCCCTGTCCCTGTCCCTGTAGGGATTGCTGGGGCGGACAACCCTGCCTCTCAGGTTGTGGGTTTCTCTGCTAAATCTTTGTCTTGGAAGAATGACGCGTTGTTGATGGAGGAAGGATGAAAAACTGTCAAAGGAAAGAAATTAAAGTCTCCCAAGCCTCCTTTTGATATGAGTTTAAGGTCACATAAGGGTGGGACCAAATGATTATCTTGCTGACCTTTTTTTGTTGACTGTTATTCTGGAAATTAAAGTCTCCCAAGCCTCCTTTTGATATGAGTTTAAGGTCACATAAGGGTGGGACTAAATGATTATCTTGTTGCCCTTTTTTTGTTGACTATTATTCTGGTCTCGATTTCTTTTTTTGTGGGAGCGTATGCTTGTTCCCTTTGGTGTGCTTGGTGTTGTTTCATTGCAGTATTTTGGTTCTCTTAAAGCTCTATCTTTCAATTTTTTGTTGTAAAAGGTTTTAGGCCCTTTCAAAACCTGTTTTTACTTAATCAAAACTTTCTTAGTTACTAGGATTCATAATAATTATTTATCTTTATAAATCATTAAATTGAATTTGATTTTCATTACTTTTCAGGTCACTTCTAAAATTGTAAACTATTGTTTTTAGCCATATTAATTTTTTTTTAAATTTTATAGATTGAAGCAAAGTAGAATATAACTAATGAAACAAAAGCAACAAGCAAAACAAATGGAAATTGAAAAAATAAGAGTATGAGGGCCACAATACCCTACACAATCTTTTACACAACCCTAATTCTAATCTTACTATTACAAGCATGCTAATCAATATTGAAAAAAAGGTAATGAAAACAAGCCATGTACACAAGAAGAAACAATGGATTTACAAGGCCTCATTATTATTTTTGTATCCTTTTGAATTGTCTTGTTCGCTATGTTCCACGTGAATCATCATTTTGGAGTTATGATGGGTTCTTCACTTATTTTTTTTGTTAATGTTGGTGCATTCTTAAATTTACGTAGGTTGCTAACATTTTTCATTTGTTAGTAATTAGTTTTTTGATTAGAGGAAAACACGTTTGAATGGGAGCTGAAACCCAATACAATCAATTTTTAGTTGGGATCTGAAACCATCATACAAAAAGCTTCTTAAAGATAGAACATAGACAAACTACAACCAACCAACAACAAGACACAAGTGAGTTTTGAAGGGTGCTCAAAATTATTTACAAACAAGGGAAGACCAAATTGAATATCTAGTAGTAATTAGTTACTAATTAGTGCATTTTTTAAATTTACTGGTTGAGGTAGTTGGGTGATGGTTGTTCCCGTACCTCCCTCTACATTCTATTTATATTCAGGTGTCTGTATCGTATGTATCATCACTGATTATATTGTTCAGTACTAGTGAAATATAAACTTTGCGTTGATTCTCTATGTGTTGTGAAGGTTGATTTGGTCTGTGGTCTGAATTTTTGGTTATTATTCTAACATGGTATTAGAGTAAACTCTAGCATTACCCGTTTGTGCTTTGAGTTGTCACTAGTACTTTTTAGTCATTGTATTTTTCTGGAAGAATGTTAACTCATAAAGTTTCAAAGTTTTTGGTGTTTGTCATTCCATCAATTTGGAGGTTTTATCTACTATGTGGTTGAGTGGATTAGACACTCTTCATTATTTGAGTTACCAACCAATACCCATTATTGCACCTAGGCTGTGCTTGGTATTGGGTGGGTAAAATTGCTTAATATTACAACACAATATTCTAGTTTGATTGGTGGTTCACCTGACATACATGTAAATTAGTGATTAAATTTACTCATTCAGATCAATATTTTTTTCTTTGTTGCGTGCACCTGATTACATAGATGATCTAAAGTTTTTTTCCTAGAAGGATCCATTGCCAACTGCATTGAAGCCTTCTTATTGGCCCAAATAATTTTCATTGGGTGGAGTTTGAAAGTTTGAGGAGGTGATAATTGCAGTGATTAGGGTTTCTCGCACATCAAATAAAGTGGGCCTGAATTCATTTAGGACCCGTTTGGTAGCTGGAATATGCCTGGAATTGGCATTATCTAATTCCTAGTTTTGTTTCTTCCATGTTTGTGTTCATCCAAAAAAACTGGAATTGGAATTTTGAAATTCCAACTTTGCCCCAAAATGGGCATATGCATCTTCCACCCAAATAGGTGGAATTGGAATTTTGAATTCCAATTCCAATTTTTATAAAACCAAATTTAATATCTTGTCGGATCCGTGACTTTGCCAAACCTTCATTCCGAAACACATTGGTATATTATATTTCTATATACACACGCATGTGTGTGTATATATATATGTGTGTGTGTGTGTGTGTGTGTGTGTGTGTGTGTGTGTACACATATGTGTGAATATACACACATGTGTGCATGTGTATATATACACATGTATGTATATATACACATGTGTGTATATATATTCAAAGAAATTAAGAAATAAACAATTAAAAATTGTTATGCATCTTCTCAGTCATCTTCTAGGTGAACCAAATGGGTCCAGCCCATATTCCAAAAATTATTTTCAGGATAAGTATCTTCCAGAATTGCAGCATCTTCTAGAATTGACTATATCCAGCATTTAGTATTCCAACACCCAAACGGGCCCTAATAATGCAATAATGTGGGAAAGGATTTAGACTTTAGTCACACATGCACACAAAAAAGGTTTTATTTCCTATTTAAATAGCCCTTTCAATAGATTGTGACTCATGGGCAATCTATAATACAGTTGTTTAAATCCCTTGTGTGGGTGCAACAATATTGCCCGATGGTTTGGATTGCTAACGTGGGGTGCGATGATTTTTTGATAAACTTACTTATGTTTATTTGCTAATGTGTCGTGTGGTGAATTGTTGAGGTAGTTGGGGGTTTGAGTCGAAGTGCTGTCGTGGTGTGAATACTTTTCATGTGGACATTTGAGATTCACTTGGGCCCATAGAGCCCCATTTTTTCCTCTCTTGCTTATTTATGATTTGGTGGTTGTATGGTGTGATTGAGTCCTCTAGTGAACTTTGAAAGAACCAAATTAGGCATTTTTTTCAAAGTGTAATGGAAGAAATATGGAGAGGATGGAAAGGAGATCACTAGAATGGATAGTCAAAGTAGGAAGCTCCACACCCCAAATTTGTCTCAATACATTATGAAGGAAAACAATCCAATAGGCGTAATAAGACTCAATCTTTGAATGGGTGTAGGGGTTTTCCTTTGCTACATAGATTGTTGATTGTGTAAGAGGAGTGAAGAAATGCAATATAGAGTGCAAGAAGGGTTTTATGTCATGCAAAAGAAACAAAAAACTGAATAACTAGATTCCAAATTCATATATGAGAAGCTAGCATAGACACTAACTTGTAGAAAAAGTTTTAGCCCAAAATATCTGTTAGGGGTGATTGGACTCGTTCCTGATGCTAGGAGGCACCCTTGTTGAAATAAAAGGAGATGGAGAAGCTATGGATATGAAGAAGACTATCGAATCTTCCTATAAATGAATCAAAAACTCCATCACCTGTTACCTACTCATAGAAAATGAAAACAATGTTGGGAGAAAGGGGTTTTCCTTAGTTGAACCCCTATTTAGGAACTAAACTTCAAATTAAATTGAAATTGAATGAAAGAAAATGAAGTGTATTGTCAGTAGCAGAGGCTTGATAAGTGTCTTATACCTTGACGATGCAAGTGCTTCTTGAAATGAGATCACAAGTGTTGATGCAATATCATGACTCCATAAAGACCTAAAAGGACATCACAAAAGATATGCTTGCATAATGATTTCTAGGCTTGTCAACGTGATGAGATGAATTGCTTAAATAATTGAATATGCTTGACTGCTCCTTTAATGCTTGATAGGGATGAGATGCCTTACAAATATGATTGATAGAAGATCTTATGTGTGTGTACAAAATGAGAGAGGTAACATTTTTTTATACCTTTGTAGGCCATTTTGGGGCACAATAATTAAAGGAGGCTGAAAAGGATCTGAAATGTTGCTCAAAATCAAAAGACTTAGCTCCAATTCAAATTTGAGGCCAACCTATCATGTAAGGGGCACCTCCCAATGTAGGGGGAGGATTGGGCCACCAAACACACTTTGAGGCACCCTTTACAAGGCAATTAGAGTTCAAATTTAAATTGGGAGTCCATACGGACATGTGGATATAAAAAATGTCCATGAAAATGAGGTGTGATAAATGGAAACATGTAAACGACCACTAATAATGGAATAGGTCCTATGTACACAAGAGATAATGATTTACTGAAATAATTAAAGATGGTGATGGGGCATATTAATGTCATATTTTAGATGCCCTGAGATAGCTTTTTCTAGGACCTTTTCCCTATTTTATCATACTTTCTCAAATACTTTATACTTAGATTTTCTATTATTTGGCATGCTACCACCATACCTATGCTATGGTTAAAACACACTTAATATGCTATGCTTGGATGAATATGCTATGTTATTTACTTTGGAATTATGATTATGTCTCTATGAATGAATTAGCTGTTTGGACATAAATGATGCATGTGTATTTTGGTGTTGATTACCATAAATGTCTCTATCCTAACATATGAAGTGAAACACATCAATATAGAAACCATCCTCTTGGCCAGGTAAAACACGCCCATGAGTTGGATGCCTGACCCTGTCTTGTAGCATGTTCACATAGAGAAACATTAAGCGCAACACCAGCAAGTGGATGCAGGGTGATCAAGGTGGCAGTAGTCGAGAAAAGACCGAGGCAACATAATGAATTCTTTGAAGAAATATAGGAGAGAGTGGGAAGTTAGATTTGTTGTCAAAATAAACTCTTTCCTCTTTCCTGGACCTATTCTATTTCCAGCTTTATAGTTTCCCTTTATGATTGATAAGATTGCAATAAAAGCTCTGCCTATTTCTATGACATGATCAGTTAGAAGTTAGATGTTTTTCTTCTTTAAATAAAGCCCCTCTCCTATGTGAGAAGGAGTGCATTATCAATTATAGTTTCCATTCTGTTGTTTTACAGTTGTTATGAATATTGTAATTCACTTTTTCAATCAATAGCAGATGAAGTATTGATCTTTAGTTCAGTGTAATTGAGTTTGGATACTCACTCAAGGGGGCCCACTTGGTGAGGAATCCATGTTAGTTAGAATCATTTGCATGAAGTTTAAGTTTCCTGCATCTTGGTATCATAATTCTGGTGTTAACATAGTTCTTGCAGCCAAAGCCGCAGGATAGTCTAATACTTCTTGCAACCAAAGTGGCAGAACTATCAAAGCATTATAATTGTGTTTTCAAGTCTTTGTGTTTCCAAGTTGTAGTATTCCTTCAACATTTTCACTTCCGCATTTCCTTTCCAGCATTCATTTCTTGCAGCTATAGATTAATTTCCTTTCCAACATTCATTTCCTGCAGCTATAGACTAGTTTCCTTTCAAAGCAATTTGTTTTCTGCAGCCATAGCGTGGTCGAGTAAGAAACCTTGGTGCATATATCTTGCTGGCCTGTTTCAAGTAGCAGGTCCCTGGGTTGATAAATTGAATGATTTTTTTTATAAAGGAGGTGTATCATCTTAAAATAGAAGCACTTCCATGTTAAGAGAGTTTAGCCCTCCTTAGGGGACATTTTTGACCTCCATCATATCATCCTCCCATTTTTGCATCATCCCATGCTTTTGTGCATGTTTAGGACCCTGATTGGGCCTCTCCGGGTACCTCCTACCCCACTGGCATATTTTCCAGGGGTTCTGGCCCCCTGGGTCAAGGTTGACCTCGACCTTGACCTAGGTCAGGGTCGACCTCGACCTTGACCTAGGTCAGGGTCGACCTTGACCTTGACCTAGGTCAGGGTCAACCTCGACCCTGACCAGGGTCTGCCTTTCAAAATAGGAAGCTTGTCGGCTGCTGGGGGTCATAAAAAATTTAGTTTTCCCGCTTCCGGGTCGG
>MU226289.1:2711748-2734829 GCA_018584345.1 Thuja plicata
ATATAGGCAACTCAAAGAACAATTTATACATCAACACATTTCCTATTTCAAACATTACATTTCAAGATAATCAATAATCAATCAAACCATCCTTTCTTAATACATTATACATTTTTAATAAACATATATCTATTTCAATCCCTTTACATTT
Source organism: Thuja plicata (assembly GCA_018584345.1). NCBI lineage: Eukaryota > Viridiplantae > Streptophyta > Pinopsida > Cupressales > Cupressaceae > Thuja > Thuja plicata. The sequence goes on from MU226289.1 coordinate 2,711,900, forward strand.
TGATGGATAGATAGATATTTTCCATCTTACAGGAGGATAACTGCTCGGTAGGATGTCCAATCCTTGAGTCATAATAATTGCCTAGTTTTTGATCCCTTAATAGAATTGACATTTTTGGCACCATTTTCGGGGACGGTGTTGAGCCAAGTTATTTTTACTCAGCCATTTGTAGAATTCAATTCAAGAATGTACATCCTTTTTAAATGGAACTTGATATCAAAAAGTCTTTCACTCCACCACTGCAATTTTCCATTTATATGTATGCATAGAAGAAGAGATGCTCTAGGAAGGTACTTACCAAACTACCCCAACAATTGATGAGGAGATATCTTTGTACTGGAAGAAGATGAAGAGGAGGGTCTGTTCATGAATGCAATTGTAAACCTTCCTATATCATCATCATCATCATCTTCAGAAGGTGATCCATTGAACTTTCACGTTCTTGAAGGGAAAATTGAGTTCAATCCGTTTGAAGAAGCCTTGGCCGATCTCAGAATCCAATACCTGGATAATCAAGAAGAAAATCCACTACCTCTAGTCATCTACCAACCACAAGGTCTCCCTCAAGGTTCACTCAGGATGGAAAACCCCCCTACCTTTCTATTTCCCATTACTAACCAACATGATAATCACAAACTCAAGAATATTCCCTCTTCAACATTTCCAAAATTCTATTGCCTAGTGACCGAGGACCTAGATACCTTTCTCTTTAAGTTTGATATCCTCTGCCATAGTTACGACTACACCACAGATGCCCATAGGCTCAAATTGTGTCCTGCAACTCTCAAGGAGTTTGCATCATGCCATGATTGGGACGAAATGAAGATAAAATTCTTGACAAAGTATAAAGAGTACTACAGGGGAAATGGTATGAGAGGGGATGGCATCTTCAAGATGAAACAGAAGGAGGATGAAATTCTAGAGGATTATGTGTCAATATTCTTGTTTATCTTATAGAAAAATACTCAGCACCAGCTCAATGAGGAGTCACAAAAACTTCTCTTTTTAAGGGGTATAAATGAAGGGTGCACTGAAGCCTTGGATCTTATGACTGGGGGAGATATCACCCAATATACATGGGAGGATATCAAGAAAATATGGCTCAATTACTTAAGAGCTACGAATAAGAAGAGCACAGGATATAGGTCTACAACAGGCAAAACTAATGGCACTAGGGCCTCTCAGACATAAATCACACATTTCTGTTTGACTTCAAGCAGGACATTATCAATAACATGGACAAATAGTTGGACACAATGCAGACAAAAAAGAAACATGAGGAGGCCGAAGCTATTCAGGTGGAGTTATGTCCACATTGTAGATAGAAGAAGAGAGATTGTCGTTGCAAGTTGGTTGCCAATATGAAGACTGCACAACTACCCACTGATTACAAACTGATTGAAGGAGGTGATGAGAAAGTATTCTTCGTTGCACAATGAAGACCATGGGATCAAAGACAAGGTATGCCTCAGGACCCTCTTACTTTTAATGGTCCATTTTGTAGTAGTCAATGGAAAGCACCTGTGAATAATCAATACTCTGTCTACAATAATCTGGAACCTCAGTGGAAACCTTACCCAAGTCCTTAATGGAAACAATCCCAAGGGAATTGGAAACAACCCCAAGGGAATTGGCAACCTCCACAAGGAAATTGGAAACAAAATCCACGGTGGTGGGGAGGTCAACAATAGCTAAACTAGCAGTAGAGACTCTTGAAGCCACCACAACAACCCCAACATTAAGCACTTCTGCCACCTCCTACAACCAATACAACACCCCCTAAGCCTACTCAAATCCCTACCCAACCTCAACCAAATCATAATAAAATGCCTCCAACACCTTAGAAAAATGTCTATTCAGTTGACCCAAACCAACACCCTGCCTACGTGATCAATGACATTCATTTACAGTCAGGTACTACTCTGCCACCACCTTCTATTATAATTGAAGTAACTCTATAAGAGACCATTCCTCAAACTACTTAGAGTCCACTCCAATAATCTAGACAATATTACTAGAGAAATTTCAGCCAGCTCCACCACCCTTTCCACAAAGGTTGTAGAATGAAAATTCTAAGCATACATATGATGCAACCTTTGACATCCTAGACCAACTCAAGAACATTAATGTTCATATTACATTTTTTCAAGTAGTAAATGATGTTCCCATGTATGGAAATGATATCAAAGAGGCCTTCTTTAAAAAGCCAGGTCATAAGCAGAGGGATCCCTAGACAGTCCATGTCCTGGGGAAACTTGTTGATATCATGCTCGACAAAATAGTGGTCCCAAAGTATTCTGACCTAGGTAGCCCGGTTGTCAAAGTTACCATCAACGAGACAACCATAAAAAATGCTTCGATAGACTTAGGAGCTTCCATAAATGTAATGACTAAGGACATCATGCATCAACTCAGAATCACTAACCTCTGGGAAACAACCACTGTCCTGCAGCTTGCAGACAGTTCCATAGTCAAACCTTGCGGGCTAGTGGAGGATATAGTTGTTGACCTTGAAACCTGGTCTTATCTTGCAGACTTTATGATACTCTCACCTAAGGCCACCTTAGGAGACTATCCAATAATTATTGGCCAACCTTGGCTGGCCACTGCTGATGCCTTTATAGGATGTCGTTCAAGCTGTATACCATTTCTAATGGTCAGCATACTAAGACATTAGCCTTATACCCGTCTGCACAACCACAAATGGATTTAGCTTCACCCATTTGGCTTGACATATGGGAGGAGGCTGACGTAGTCAAATCAGTATCCAAACTCATGATGTTCCTAAAGCTACAAGAGGAAGACACCGTAATCACCAACATTTTGCACAACCAATATGACCCAGATTCATATCCCATTAACTGTCTCAATCCCCATAACTGCTCCCTGCAAGCTTTGTACCTTGATTGTGACTTACCTCCATCTCTTGTAGCCTAGAAATTCTACCACCAATTTCTACACCATGAGGTCCAAGTACCTGTGTTAACAGATGATTCTATTGTAGAACTCATAAAATATTTGGAAGTTTCCCCTGACCACTGCTTGTATATTAATAGAGATCTTACCAACTAGCAACATACATCTTTGGATAAACTGCTGAAAGGCCATACAATAACTTTCACATGGGACTATCTAGATACGAAGGGCTCTGACCTTAAAATGTGTACTCATAGGATTTTCCTAAAAGAGGACAAACCACCTGTCAGACAATTCCAGAGGTGTATAAACCCTGCGTTAAGAGAGATAGTCAAAACAAAGTTACAAAAACTTCTTAATGCCAGTTTCATCTACCCCATCTATGACAACCAGTGGGTCTCACCTTTGGTCATTGTTCTAAAAAAAGGAGGAAAGTGGTGAGTATGTGTTGACTATAGGGAACTCAACAATGCCACCAAGAAGGACCATTTTACCTTGCCATTTATTGACCAGGTCCTTGATTCCTTAGCAGGGAAGCGTTATTTTTCTTTCCTGGATGGATATAGTGGATACAACTAGATCAGGATCCTTCCTGAAGATCAGGAGAAAACCACATTCACTTTCCCTTGGTGAACATTTTCTTATTTTGTGCTACCTTTTGGCCTCTATAATGCTCCAACTACATTCTAACGAGCAATTTCATTAATTTTTCTGATATCTCACATGATTGCATGAAAATTTATATGGATGACTTCACCACTTATAGGGAAACCTATGAGGAGGCATTGGTCAATTTGGGCAAGGTTCTTACCATGTGTGAGGAGCATAATCTATCCCTCAACAATGAGAAATGCTTCATGATTATGTAGGAAGGTGTTGTGTTAGGCCATTAGATATCTGCTAAAGACATACTAGTGGATCTTGCTAAAATTAAAGTCATCATGAACCTACCTATGCTAGCAAAACAAAAGGATGTACGCGCTTTTTGGGGCATGCTGGTTACTATCGGCAGTTTATTAAGGACTTCAACAAACTGGAAGGTCCCATGTATTCCCTTCTCACAAAGGATTCAAACTTTTTATGGATGACATCTTGTGAAGAATCCATCCTACAACTGAAGACTGTTCTTACTCAGGCACCGGTTCTCTGAGGGCCTAATTGGACATTGCCATTCCATATCCACACTGATGAATCTAATCATGTTGTAGGTGCTGTCCTAGGACAAAAATAAGGGTCTGTAGGGCATGCCATCTACTTCATTAGAAAAAATTTGCAAGGCACAGATCTGAACTACACTGTCACAGAGAAAGAACTTCTGGTTGTTATATATGTGCTAAACAAGTTTCGCCACTACATTATAGATTAAAAAATATTTGTGCATAATGATTATGCAACCATCAAGTATTTGGAAAACAATCCAGCTATCATTGAGAGGCTCTTTAGATGGCTCTTGTTGCTACAAGAGTTCGACATCATGATAGTGGACAAACTGGGAAAAACAAATGTAGTTGCTGATTTCCTATCTAGATTACAGAATGCCGATGACCCACATGTCATCGATGAAAGCTTTCTAGATGACCACCTATTTTCTATTTCAACTCATACCCCCTAGTATGCTGACATCTCCAATTATCTGGTAGCTCAAAAGGTACCACCACATTTCTCGCCCAAGGAAAAGAGGTTGTTAATCGAGAAAACCTTCAATTTTTCTTGGCTGGCCGACTATCTCTTCTATACTGGACCTGATCAGATTCTGAGAAGGTGTATTCGAGAGGATGAGACATATGATATCCTATATGACTGCCATGATGAATCTTGTGGCAACCATTTTGTAGCTAAATGGACAACCATGAAGATACTCACTGCTGGCTATTACTGTCCAACTCTACATAAGGATGTAGCCAATTACACTCGCAAGTGTGATCGATGTAAGTGAATGGGTAGGAAAAACAAGTAAAATGAAATGCATCTATTCCCTCAGGTAATAGTCACTCCATTTGATAAATGGGAGTTAGATGTTGTGGGACCAATTAACCCCCCATCAAATGACAACTCTTACATTTTGGTCTGCACTGACTATGTAACTAAATGGGTGGAAGTACGGGCTATGAAGCATGCTAGGGATAACAAGGTTGCTCAATTTTTATATGAGGAAATATTTACCAGGCATGGTATTCCATGAGAACTAGTCACAAATCAGGGATCTCAGTTCACTTCTACTCTGATCACTGCACTTATCAATGAGTACACATTCACCACCGGAAGTATAGTCCATATCATCCCTAGGAAAATGGTCAAGTAGAGATCACCAATAGAGAGATCAGAGCTATCTTGACTAAGAAATTTCAACTACACAAGACAAATTGGAGTAGCAGATTGCATGAAGCTGTGTGGGCTTACCGCACAACATGGAAAAAACCCACATGTTTTACACCTTTTGAGTTGGTGTATGACAAGACTACTATAATGCCTATAGAATTTGAACATAAAACCCTATGAACAACATTACAACTCAACTTGGATCTTCCTGTAGCTCAAAGAGAAAGACTTTTGGAGCTTAATAATTTGGATGAAATGAGAAAAGCATCCGTACAGAACATAGAGTTAGTTCAACTACAACGAAAGAAATGACATGACTCACATATACAGAATAAATGATTTGTTGCTGGTGACTGGGCACTTTTATATGATTCACGGTTTCAAGATAATCAAGGTAAGATCACAACTCATTAGCTTGGTCCCTATGAGGTTTAAAAAGTTTTTGCTAATGGTGTAGTCCAAATATCTACAATCGACCCTGTGTATTTCAATTTTTTGGTTAATGGTCACCGACTCTTTCTATACCATAAGCCAACCACTAAGGCCGAGTTCCTGCGGCAATTTGAGATTACTCTTTCCACAGTTGAACCTCCTGCAGCCAATGGACCTCCTCCAGATGAAGCCTCTACTGTAGCTGATCAAAGTGGTTTTTCACTACGGTCATCTCTTTGACTCTATTCAAAAGCAGTCATAATAAAGTTTTCATTTCCCACAAAAATATCTTTTTCCGCAATCAAGCCGCCATCACATCATATCCCATCAACATTTTCTGCCATCTTCACTCATGCGTCCCATCATCATTACCTCACTCATTACTTTTTTCTCAACCCACGTCATCCGATATTTTTGGATTTGGACATTTACAAGTTATTATACTCCAGGCACACATTCATTTATTATTTGTAACACCTTTAAATTGATTTGACATTATTATCAGTTACATTGTAATTAATTTAGTAATTCATCTGAGTACTGTTGTACTTCATAACCAAGCATGGGTGGACACCTGTCACCTTTTTTGTAGGGGCCAGTCTGTTAAGTTGTGTTTTGCAATAATGACCCTTGCTTAAGTTCTGTTGCATAGTCATTTCAATTAATTGATGTGACAACCCAAAGCATACGAAATTCTCTGATAAGCCTTGTGTTTTTTAAAAAACCCAACTCACATTTCCAACTCTAGTTTTTTTTCAAATTTCATTTTCCATATTGCCCAAAAAACCCAACATAGAGCTTACCAATTTTTTTTAATATAGCCTGAAGTTAAGCGGAATACGGGGTAAGGAACATTAAGGATAAGAGGGTAGAGTTGTGGAAGGCAGTTGGAAGTTGCAGTAGTTTGGACTTTCTTTGGGCTACATAATTTCTCAGTGAAAGAATGGGTGGGAAACCCATACAAAATGAACCAGAGGATCACTCATCCCTATTGCAGGACCAAGCTAGCATGCAAGTCTTTAACCGTGTAGGCTGGCTTACATATTTTTTCAGGCTATGTGGTTACGACGAGGCTGTAACACTGGAATTCTTGCAAACCTATAGCAATGGGGTTGCCTATGTGAAAGGGTGAGTGGAGGCTTCTAAGGAATGAATTGTGAAAGCTTTTGGACTTCCCACCATAGGGGAAGCCTTTCCACATGAGCATGATGCACGAACAACCAGAGCTAAATTTTCTTTACCCACAGACGCTAAATTGGAATCCAAAAAACATGGGACCAAAATAACATCTCTTCCAGGTGATTAATCTTAGCTAGAAATCTATGTTATAAGGTACATTACTTGTGAGGGATGGTTTTCTTACTTGCATACTGCACATTTTAAGCTTTGAGTCATTTGTGGCATGGCCGCCTGGTAAATGTACCCAAATTTCTTTTCTCTTTGTTAAATTTGAGTTATGATGAAGTTAGAAAGGGGAAGCTGAATGCAGCTACCCACCATGGGTTGATAAGACTCTTGGTGGAAAGATCTTTGTGGGATATCTCTCCTATGACCTGGGACAAGTTTATCATCGTACCCCATGTACAATTATGTGGAGAAGGGCCACAACCTGTAATTCAAGAAGCACAAGGAAATGTCCCTTATGAGGACACTCCTGACAATGATGACACTACTATTCCAGAAGAGTCACACAAAATCCCTTCTCCTTCGGGAACTGATGAAGAGAAAATGGCCTACGGTCATCCAAACCCTGTCCAAGGGGGTGGTGAAACTGAGGGTTCCAAAAATTTGTAGACTCCAACAGTAAAATAGAGTAACAGGAGGAAAGAGAAGGGAAAACAAAAAATGGTTGAAGATACAAGGGAAGAAACTCCTATTTTACCTGAAAACCCTATTTATCATGTATCCATTCCTATAAGAAAGTAAAGGACATCACAAAAGCTCCCTGCAACGTCTATTGACACTCCACCACGGTGAAGTGTTTGTTTGAATACACAACAAGCAGAAAAAATAGACTCACCTACGATGAATGGTTCATCTCCTAATAATCCAATTGAGGAGTCTTTGAAGAAACAACCACAAGCAGGGAGTCCATGTGTAGAGTGTCTTGATATGATGGAAATAGATCCTACAACCAAGAAAATGGATATGAAGTAGAGAATATAGAAACAACATGCATAGAGACAAAACACATCGAAGCAACCAATATACCTTCTTCTCATCAAGAAGATGTTCAAGGGAATGATTCCCTAGTGCCGACCACTGATGAGTTAACAATTGATGAAACATAAGCAGTCAAAGAAGCAACAAAAAAAGTCACACCCAGAAAGAAATCACAGGTAACACTCCAATCCCTCTCCATTGACTAATTTACACAAATGCAATATGGAAAGTTAGTGTGGGAGTTGGAAAGGGAAATTAAAAGGGGAAATAGGAAGAAAACAAAAGGAAGTACAAAATTTTCAAGGCAAGTTAGATTCAGTCACAAAATTAATTCCTCAGCTGATGGAATGTAGACCACCTCCTAGGGTCTATGCATTCTGTTTAAAAGAACAAATTTTAATGTTTAAACTAATGAGAGTTCTTAGAGATTTACACACAAGAATAGGCTCACCATAGGAATTTGTGGCTGCATATGAAGAGTCACTAGATTGCATTAGGATTTTATTATGTGAACTTTATTTGCACAACTACGCTGTTTCCTTCGATACTCATTGGAACCCCCTATTATTTGTTGGTGACATTCACCTATCTGCTTTTCTTTCTTGGTCTTGAAATGAAATAAGCTACGAGGAGAAATTAAGTAAATACAGGGGAATTGAGCAATTTGTTACACTTCCCTTGCGACTAGAAAGTGGTACACCCCACACATTATATTGTGATTAGATGGAAATAGTTTATGGATTGCTGGAATCTACCCATAAGAAAAGGATTTTGGGCAACCTGAAAGAATTTTTTGCAGAATTTGATAAAGTCTCATTAGTAGAGGGAAATAGAGCAGCAGACGGATTAAGACAAAGGTGAGACAGGTTAACACTGGCACTAAAGAAGGTTGAGCCTCACAGCCTCATCAACCTATGAGCTTCGATGCAACGAGTCCAGTCATATATATGCCTGGGAAGGCAACCACGACCTGAGAGGTGGCTCCCTCTTTCCTTTTAGCCTCCTCTTCTTCTATGACCACTATACAACAATGTAGACAATGAGGTGGATGGAAAATTGGAGCCGAGTTGACGGATGAACAAGGTTTCAGACTTGGGTCAACCTTGTCCAGGATTAGGTCGACTTAGTTAGACCTCATCTTTTTCTAATTCATAAAGTTGCAGTGTAGACTGTATAATATTCCAGGTTCCCATTTCTAGGAAATTACAGAATTTGGGACTCTAAAAATCAGAAAAATCAGGCTCAAAGTGCAATCTTTCACTTAAATTTATAGGTGTACATATTCTTATCCCTACTTCCTTAAATTAAACTTTATAAATCATATTTATCACTTAGATTTACATATCATTTATAATTCTATTGGAATCAACCAAATCCAATCATATAAAGCATAGATCCCGAGTTGGCATCCTTATTCAGTAGGTGTTTCTTACCGAAGCTACCTTGTAGGAGAGGGTTTTTTCTTCCAATGTATAATAGTCCCCCACGATTTGGTGAGTGATCTATACCCTAGCGTTGCTCACCATTTCCTATTATGAATTAGTAATTAGTTACCAGTTAATGAATTTTTAATTTTTCTGATTGAGGTAGTTGGATAATGGTTGTTCTCGTACCTCCCTTTGCATATTGTTTACATTTGGGTGCATGTATAGTACGTATTATCACTTTTCATATTGTTCACTACTGGTGAAATCTCATGTTTGTGTTGATTCTCTTTGTGTTGATTTGGTTGGTAGTTTGAGATATGCCCAAAAAATCAAACTACAGACCAAATCATCCTTCACAACACAAAGAGAGTCAACACAAAGTTGATATTCCACTAGCAGTGAACAATTTGAAAAGTGATGATACATACTGTACAGGCACCTGAATATAAATGAGATGTAGAGGGAGGTATGAGAACAACTATCACCCAACTACCTCAACCAAAAAAATACAAAATGCACTAGCTAGTAACTATTAGTATTACCTACTTGGGTTATACTTCATTATTTGTCTCTCCAGTTTTGGTCCAAGTCTTGTTTTGAATCTATTGGTAATGCTATTGGAAGGTTTGTTATGGTTGATGACTCTTCTCTTGTTTATGAGCACCTCACTTTTGCACACATTCTTGTGGATATTGACATCTCTCAAGATTTTCCTGGAGAAATTGTCTTGATGGTTGGGGATAGACCTTGGTCTCAAATTCTGGATTATGAGGGTATTTCTTTTCACTATAGGAAATGTTTTTCTATAGGTCATTTGGATGAAAATTGTAAAAAATCTCACCGTAGTAATGCTACTTGGTGGACAAATCCTCTTCGTGATCTTACAGTGGAAAATGATGACGATTCTAGGGATGAAGATTCAAATGGTCTTATTGAGACATTTCTCACAGAACCTCTTGATTTGGGTATGACTAGGGTTTATTTGACCGTTGCTCGTGGTACATCATCAAAAGATGTTGCTGGTCTGCCATTGGCAGCTACTGTTGGTCTGTCGATGATAGCTATTATTAGTTCACATATTTCTAAATACATTGTTCCCAACAAGCTTGAGAATGTGATTGTGGCTTCTCCTTCTCAACCCTTGCCAGTTTTTCCTCCTACATCCCCTAAATCTTTATCATTCAGAGGATGGTATATGATGGAAGATTGTGCATAGAAGGTAGAGAGGTTTCCCAAAATATTTTTCACCAATCTCTGGTCAAGGGTGTTCATGATGGTTGAAAGGCTATAAAAAGGGTATAGATCGCTTATCTTTTGTTTATCTTTCCATTATTTGTATAGGGTTTCAAGTGCCCTTCAAAACTCACTTGTGTCTTATTGTTGGTTGGCTAGAATTTCTCTTTGTTATATCTTATGACAACTTTATTTTTGAGGGTTTCAGATCCTTGTTAAAATTTGATTGTACTGGGTTTCACGTCCCATTCAAACCCGTTTACCTTTAATCAAAAACTAATTAGTAATAAATGAAAAGTGTCAGCAACCTAAGTAAGCTTAAGCATACACTAATAACCCACACTCTGTGAGTATCACCTAGATGCAATGAGTGCTAAGTGTTCCATTCATTCTCACAAGAGATAGGTTCTTACTCATGAAACTTGGGTCAATGAGTTTGACTAAAAAACTACACAATTGGATCTTGATAGCAATATCACAATTTGACTCACTGTGGAAAATATATCCTAGTTAACATTTTATTATTATTCGTATTTAACTTATGGGGACACATAGTTGTAATATTTTTCATTAAATTTTTTGTTAGGCAATAAATTGGGCATTCACATATACACTATGAAAATTGATTAATTTATAATGATACATACATTTTATTTTAATTAATGAGTTAGAATTAATACTTGAAAATAAATGTAAAATCTAAATTAGAAGAATAAGAAATTTATTTAGATTTTGGAGAGAAAATGATGTTGAAAATATTGAGACTTAAGTATATTGAAAAATAAGGTCTTGTTCATATAAATGCAAGAGAATTTATAAATTTATTATATTATATTATGTTTGGCTCAAATTCATGCATATGAAATTGATCTCTACAAGTGTAAAATTGATTTTCTCCAAAGAATTGAACTTAGAGCTATAAAAGTTCATTGACAAAAATGAATAATTAATGTTGATTCACCACAACCTGCTATGCCTATGTTTAAAGAGTGGTTTATATAGGCAATGTTTAGGAACTTTCTATGTAAGGGTCATGTTCTCCTTAGTCAAGCCCCAAGACAAACTAATTCAATGATGATGAATCAAGATCAATTATGGAAAGGGATGCCTAAGATGGTGTTTGTTGATGTATGCTTCAATAAGGCTACTATAGCTGTATCACAAATAATATCTAACAATGGTTTTTCATTATAATTGATGAATTTCTAAATAAATGATGTATTTCCTTAAAGACAAAGACCTAACACATAAACTAACACAAATGTATTCGAAGTCGTTTTACAACAACTAATAAGAGGGAGTAAAAAAGTCCAAATTCTAATTTTGATGAAGGTCCAAATTCATGACTCTAGAATTGACTTAGGTCAACAAATCCACATATCTAATGGCCTAATGATAAGTAGTAGATGTAGGGATCAAAATGAACTTTAAGAGATGAGTGATGATGAGATTAATATTGGATGAGCCAAATTTCATACAAGAATATGCCATTTATAACCTTAAATTTTTTATAAAGGTCGTTTTAAATAAGTGGTCCCAAAACATAAAAGGAAAGAGGATGGTTTGCAATTTTCACCATTACATCTCTCTTTATATGTTGATTTTTTTTAAAAATCTACAAAGATTTAAACCATTATTAGAAAAATATTAAGTTAGAAATAATGTTTGTCTCAATCTATTTGTGTGATGCACATTGAGTCATATAGTTTAGTGATGGAGACCCAATATTTTCATCAAACCAGAGTATTCTACAAACAACCTTTATTATTTTATATTTTAACTTAACCCATCTTATATTCTTCCTCATACATTATCCTAAATTAAAATACTAAAAAAAATAAAAACTATAATATATTGAGAATGTTAGAAGCTACAAAATTTACTAATGTCAATAGGGATCATTATGAATGACCCTTACTTTGTTGGTGAAGTTGAATGGTTCTTACTGAGCGCATCAGAGATCAAGTCTTCTTGAGTGCAAGGGCGCAATATCATAAGGGATGAGGTCAAGTTTGTGTCCTGAGTGAATTTGGCAAAATAGATATGCCTAAGCCCTTGGCTCTTAGCCAGAGTGAAACCAACTAGAAATCAATCACAACCTCGTCCTTTTATTGTATATCTGTATATTTAAATATTGGTAAATAACATAATAAAGAAATATAAATTACCCTACAAAATCATACTCAACCAATTAAACTACAATATCTAGATAAAGAACTATAACGAAAGAAATTATATTATTAAAAATAATTGACTATAGCTACAAAAAAAAAATCAAAATTATCAAAAAAAAAATATAGAACTTTGATACCCCTAGATATCACCAAATTCCTCCCTGCATCACAGTACAATCATAGTCCTAACATAAACTGTCCATCATATGCAATCCATAAAAAAATGTTCCAATATCAATATCAGCAGCCAAATCCTTCTCTGTCTATCTTAGCTATCAACTAAACAATTTTAAATAAGACAACTATTTTCTAAAATGCCACTCAAACCCATAAAGAAGATAAGTCTCGACAGTTGATTTAATACTCACAGTAAGTGACGAGCATGCATTTTATAAGAACTCATCACAATAACTAGTCTAATAACGTTAACATAGAATATCATTCTATACAACTTAATTTCATCTCATAATACTCAGATTATGATTAATTGCTCACCCTTACTAAGCTTGAGAAACCCATAGTCCCAAGACATACGCCATTAACAATCCCCACAATGAAATAACCTCAAATTTCTTTACTAGAGGAGTAAGAATGAATCCATGATGATATAATATTGCAGAGAAGAATTGCAGGGCAACTCTCCTTTGGCAGGAAACAAAACATGAACATGAGTAATACCAGCCAAAGAAGAGTCCCCCTCTAATTATCTCCTGCATTTTCTTTTGCACAAATTTGATGGGTGAATAGATGGATTTGCAGGGAGGTCTAATAGATGGAGAAGGATGGATATCCACTGCGTATATTCTTCAGAATATGGTATTATCCACTGCACCTTCCTCTCTTTACAGAGGCGATACCCCGCATTCTGACACTTTGTTGACTGGTTTGTCTGCCTCAGGACACGATTACCTGCTTTTTGGTTGGAAAGAGAATCGACCTCATTCATTGTTACTCGCATAAAGTCACAATGAATGAAATAAATATAAGTCATTATGCAACAAATAAGACAAATGAGATGCTATTATGTTAAATAAAATTGAGATAAACAAATACGTGGAACAATCATTGCTAATATTAGGTGCTCCCTCTTTATTGATATCTATGAAGGAATTTTATTGTTGATAACACAAACAAGTTACATCGAGTAAATAGATTAGTCAGAAGTGAATTTCACGTCGTGTTCACCAAAAATGTCGTCTCTAAGAGATAAAAAAATGTGAGTATACAATATCATCATGACAACGAATAAACTCACAAAATTTAACATTCCTACTAATGATCAAAACAAAATGTTCAAACAAGTAAAACGAATTCAAAATGAAACAATCAAACTCCAATATTGCCCCTTGGAAGCTTCCATTGCTTCCCTTGTCTCCATAGTGATTATGTGGCTCTAAGTGTTGCTAACCTGCAATTATGGCTCATAGATTCGATAAATGATTCGTAATTCATGATCTTTGAAAATGAAGAAGCTCGATTTTATAGAATTTATGATTTGAACAAACGGTTGAGATTGATCTCGAATAGAAGAGATCGATGGTTGAAAATGATTGTGACAATCATAATTGAATCAATTTTTGCATTTAATTGATTGCATCAAATCTCGATTGATTCAACAACTAGAAAAATCATGGAAAATGATAGCAACCCATGGAATTCAAAATTGCTTTGAGACAAAAATCAGAATCTTTAGATTTATTGCAAGATTTTTGAAATTAGAAATTAGAAGTGAAATTAGAGGGAAGTGAAATGAAAAGAAATTTAGGGAAATTAGAGAGTTTGAATTTGGACACGGATTTGAATTGAATTAAATTAATTCATTTAACAAGAGGAATTAATTAGCCAATTAAAATAATTTAGAATAATTATTGAAATTGTGGGAAGAGGAAATTGGATTTAACTAAATAATAAATATTTTTGATTAAAGGTAAAATTATAGTTAATTAAATAATGTAATTATTTACGTCATATCAGATGGATTTGATTAAATGATGAATGATTAGGAAATTGGAGTAATTAATTGATTTCAGAAGAAATGGTGTAAACAAGATGAATTAATTAAATAATTAAAGAATTATTTAATTAATATAGGAAACTTAGTGGTTGTTACTCACAATCACAAGACAATTTTAGGTGTCTNACTCTTTGGTGTTACAATTCGAATGCCATTTATATTTCTCATAACCTAGTGGAGCATCTACGTACTAAGCATATTGAGATCCACACACACTTCATTCAACAACTTATTCAGGATGATGTTATGAGTATGGAGTATCTTCCTACAAAGGATCAGGTTGTTGACATCTTTACTAAATCTTTGGCATCTTCTCGCTATCTTTTGTTGCAATCGATGTTAGGTTTCTTGAGGATTCCTCCTTCCTTTAACTTTTTAGTTTTCAACGTTTTTTGTTTTCTCTCATTTGGAGAGGAGTTTTCTCCCAGTGGGTTTTTCTCCTTTTCTTTGGTTGTGAGAGATTTCTTTTCATTGGATTGTATTTGTACATGAGTACCTAACATGGCCTTGCTGATGGGACCCATTTTTCATCTCATATTGCATAATAGGATCTCCCTAAGTTGCACTTAAAGGGGGGGTGTTGGTGTATGGTTAAGTTTACTTATGGTGCTGACATTTTTCATTTATTAGTTCTAATTGCTAGTTAGTAAATTTTTATTTTTTTGGTTGAGGTAGTTGGGTGACATTTGTTCTCGTACCTCCCTTTGCATGTCATTTATATTTAGGCTCCTATACAATATGTATAAGATCACTTTTCAGATTGTTCACTACTGGTGAAATATCAACTATGTGTTGTGAAGGTTGATTTGGTCTATAGTTTGAGTTTATGGGTATTCTAATAGTTAACATTTTGTGATATTGCTATTAGGATTCAATATTGGTGTATGCTTAAGATAACTTCGAGAACCAACATTTTTCATTTATTAGTAAAGTTGCAGGATTCAAGAGGGAAGATCATGTTTCATAATCGAAAAGATAATCAAGAGACTTGCCCAAATCAACGTTTCTATTTTTTTTATTTTTTCCATCTCGGGTATAGGTTGAACTTCCAACCTATACTTGGGTATAGGCTGAACCACTTTTGACCTATTCCCAGAGAAGAATAAAGAGTTGTAGTTTTTGGGTTTGCAGGTTACAAATTGCCAAATTTGGAAATCGAGTCATTCTGGGGCTCTGACAGATAGAAAAAAAACATCTGATCACCTTCTTCTTCCATCTTCATGTGCACACATTCCTACTTCTATATCTCACATCTACTTTGATACATTAGATTATATTTTCTATTGCACCTTGCTATTATATATTCTTTAGCCATAAGCATACGATCTCCTTTGCCATCTCACAAAGAATACCTTAAATCTACCTTCTAGCTATGTCTTACATTTGTATCCCTTCATCCCTTTGGGTTGCACAAATCATATTTTTCTTAAGGACCATATTGTGGGTCATCCCAATGTATGTGTAATTTTGTGCTCTACCCCTGATCACCATTTTACACTATACAGTAACTAGTTACTAGTTAGTACATTTTTAATTTTTTTTGGTTGAGGTAGTTGGGTGATGGTTGTTCCCGTACCTCTTTTTACATCTCATTTATATTAAGGTGTCTATATAGCATGTATTATAAATTTTTAGATTGTTCACTACTGGTGAAATATTAACTTTATATTAATTTGGTTTGTATTTTGAGTTATGCCCTAAAACTCAAACTATAGACCAAACCATTCCTTACAACACAAAGTTTATATTTCACCAGTAGTGAATAATTTTAAATGTGACAATACATAGTGTACATACACCTAAATATAAATAAGATGTAGAGGGAGGTACATGAACAACTATTACCCAACTACCTCAACCAAAAAAATAAAAAATGCACTAGCTAGTAATTATTAGTATTGTCCCTACTTGGGTTCGACTTCCTTATTTGTCTCTCCAATTTTGGACTGAGTCTTGTTTTGAATCTATTGGTAATGCTATTGGAAGCTTTTTTTATGGTTGATGACTCTTCTCTTGTTTATGACCACCCCACTTTTTCTCACATTCTTGTGGATATTGACATCTCTCATGATTTTCCTAGAGAAGTTGTCTTGATGGTTGGGGATAGACCTTGGTCTCAAATTCTGGATTATGAGGGTATTCCTTTTCATTGTAGGAAATGTTTTTCTATAGGTCATTTGGCTACAAATTGTCAAAAATCTTACCGTAGTAATGCTACTTGGTGGACAAATGTTCTTTGTGAGCATCTTAGAGTGCGAAATGATGATGATTCTAGGGACGAGGATTCAAATGGTCCTACTGAGACATTTCTATCAAATCTTCTTGATTTGGGCATGGCTGGGGTTGATTTTCCCATTGCTGGTGGTCCATTGTCAAAAGATGTCGTTGGTCTGCCATTGGCAGCTTCTGTTGGTCTTCTGGTGACAACTACTATTGGCTCACATATTTATGAGAATATTGTTCCCACTAAGCTTGAGAATGTGATTGTGGCTGCTCCTCATCCTTGCCAGTTTTTCCTCCTGCATCCCTTGATTCTTCTCATTTAGAGGATGGTATATCATGGATGATTGTGAATACAAGGAAGAGAGGTTTGTCAAAACATTTTGACTTATCTTTGGTCAAGGATGTTCATGATGATCGAAAGGCTACAAAAGTGGTATAGATTTCTTATATTTTGTTTAGTTTTCCATTGTTTGTAAATGGTTTCAAGTGCCCTTCAAAACTCGCTTATGTCTTTTTATTGGTTAGTTGGATTTTATCTTTGTTCTGATTAAGTAAAAATAGGATTTGAAAGGTCCCGAAACCTTGTACATTAGCAACAAAAGATAGGTCAATGAAAGACCAAAAAACAACTATGGAGCCCCACCAAACAAGCCAAAGGAACTAACCATAGTTCCAACAAAAAAGAAAAAGGCCCAACCAGCCACAAACAAGGCAATCAAGATTTACATTTTTGCCCATCTTTATGTGAACGTAAGTTCATATCAAATGAAGGAGTGAAAGACTTAAATTTTTTTCCCTTAACTGTTGTCCATCCGTCCTCCAGCTTTTCAACATCCTTCTTGCAATCCAAAGAGGAAGAGCCCACAAAAGGGTAGGTCACAATCCCAGCCACAGGAGGGGCAGGACTAGCACCACTATCATACCCTAAGATCCTCCCAGGAGAACCATGACTAGGGTGTGTACACCAAGTTGTGGACCAAAAAAGTGGACACACCTTTAAAAAAAATTCAAATTTTCAATAACTCGATCTGGTTATTGAAAATTTGAAATCGTTCTAGGCTTGGTAAACCAAGCCTAGAATATATTATAAAAAATTATGTGCGGCTCAAAACATGATCAGGTTATGAGGAATTTATCATAACCTGATCAGGTTATGTGACTCATTGAGTTTTTAATAACCCAATCGGGTTATGAGATATTTCTCATAACGTGATCAGGTTATGAGAAACATAACAAAATTAGAATAGCCCGCGGCTTAGGCCATTTTTTAATGCCTAAACCACGGAGTAGAAGTGTGGAGGAGGTTAAACAGTAGCAAAACCCGATCGTGTTTGTTTTTTTTATTTTTTTTCCAATTGTAATCAAATTAGGTTATTTTATTGATTTTTTGTTTTCTTTTATTAATTTCATTCCAGATTCATCAAACAACCCAAAAAGATGAAAATAAAATGAAAGACCACCCCCCATAGAAGCACCATCATCGCCACCTATAAACCCTAAACAACCCTCGCCACCCATAAACCCTCAACCACAATCTCCACTCGTAAACCCTTCACAAAATTCTCCTCCTCCACAACCATCGCCACTCGTACACCCTCCACATGTGTCGTTAGGTCATGTAGATGCATCACAAGAAGACCTTGTGGAGTGCCTTAACCAAAATATTGCACAAATTAATATATTGGTCAATAGGTTGAAGGCTTCCAGCCTTTAGCATCACTCTACCCTTGCCACTACATTAGAAAAAATGTCCAATAGTACAAATGAGGTGTCTCAAGAGGTGACAAAATGAGGTTCATGGAGGGATAGGTGTTGTACATTTTATGCTGATGGTTTATCCTATGAGGATGTGAAAAGAAAAAGCATAGAAAAATGTGACATATGTGTCCTTTTCACCGATCCTAATACTATCAATTCCCTAGAAATTAATACAAAATGATTTCCTATACTTTGGTGTGTTCATAGGGGGATGAAATCAAATTTTTGGGATAGGTGGTACATGATATTTGACCAACCACCTTGTAATAATAACGAGGTTCCTTTATATTTTTTGAGGAAGCTATACTGTGAGTTTATCATTGGTGAGAAGCCAAATTACTTTGACTTTCGTGAGTTCTAGGGTAGAGTGAGAGGCTCTGCGCAGGATAGACCTGGGACACATAAGATTACTCGACCACAAGAAAGGAGGTGTACTATGAGAAAACCCCTCATTCATGTTGTGGTCCCAGTAGCGGTGAAGGAGTCTATGGATATACAAAATCTTCATGCAGCTACATCATTGACTGATGTCATTATCTAGCATGACACTCAGTTAGTTGGAGAGGATGGATCAGTGTCACCTCCATCTTCATCAGATGCGCCATTAGGATCATCCCATCCTGCGCCAGGTCCATCACCATCAAATGCACCATTAGGATCATCTCATCCCGTGCGAGATCCATTATCATTAGATACATTTCCAGGGTTAGCCCAGCCCATTGAGCATATCTGCATAAGTTGTAATGGTATATGTGATGGGGTAGATAGCCAGGTGAGTGCGGATGGTTTGACATCCATTCATGTGTACATTGAGGCAAAATATGTCAGGCATCCACTACTAAGGATGTGGCCCTCACAAATGATTTGTTGTTGATGGTGTATTGTTCAGAGCTGACACAGGTTTGTTTAAATTTGTGTTTTGACATGTTATTTTAATTAATTACCTGAATCTGTTAAAAGTAAATAAAATTTTATGTATAGAAGAATCTAAATTGATACATGAATAATATACATTACAGGGTGCAACTGGTGGTACAAGCACACCAAGGAGTGCTTGTTATAGTTCACATAGACAGGTGGCTCAAACACCTGAGGTAATGTTTTATAAATATTCCTAAAATAGAATACTACTTTATTTTGAAAATATCATATCTTAATAATTTGTATGGTGGTAACTTAGTGTATTCTTGTTTGCTATTTCTTTATGGTCAAAGAATTTTTTCTAATGTAATTCAACTTAAGGAATTCACTTCCTTGTCTAGCCATCATGACTCAAATTGATTTGAATTCCCTCCCTCCATCCTTGGACTCAATTCAACCAATGTTGAACTCATACCCCAACCAATCACTTATTGGCTTCTGAATCAACCTTGAACATCATTCGGAACATCCAACCATCGTTCTTTTACTCTTATTTCTTGTTGAAAATCATGAATACAATCTCTGACTGTTCATTGATTTTGATTATCCTTAATCCTTCCATACACCTCCATGGCCTTCTAAAGACTCCCAACATATATGATGCAGAGGTGGTGGTTGGTGACCTCATTAATCATGTCTGACAATAATCCATCTCCTATTTGTAACAACTTCTCACTTCCAAATCCCCCATAAGGACTCACCTTCTAGGCTACCCCAAGTGCTCCTAGTGCCTCCCAATCACCATATCTTCACTCACAACTTAAACCTTCATTTCAACTCCATAAATAATCTCCTTATGGCCTATCTACCATGTTCCATCAACCCATTAAGTCTGGATAACCAATCCCTTACCCAACTCTCACATTCAACCCTTAAAGCTAGTAGCCGACACCAATCACTATTTTGTCCTTTTCTCCAACATTCCCCAAATAACCACTAGTAGAATTTGGGAAATAAATGACCAAGTGACTAAAACTTATAGTCACGTGACTAAATTTTTTAGTCACATAACTAAAATTAATCATGTTCTACCCATTTTTTGCAATTCACAAATATAAATGACCAATTTGGTCATCGGGTAAAATCACAACTAAAATGACTAAATAAATGACCAATTTGGTCATCAGGTAAAATGACTAAATAAATGACCAATTTGGTCATCGGATAAAATGACCAATTTGGTCATCGGGAAAAATGACCAAATAAATGACTAAATAAATGACCAAATATTTCAGTTTAGGTACCTAAAATGAACCTCACATTTCAATTTGGTGCTCTTAGTTAAATAAACATCATCTATTTTAGGATTCAATACAAGGCTAATTGATTGGTTTTTCAGCTTTCAATTCATTTCAAGTTCACAATCTAGCCTAAGTAGGAGTCTTAATTGATTCAATTTTGTCAAATATCAGTGATTAAGTGGAAAATGACTTTAAAATGAACATGTACACTTGTTTTAGGAGCCTAAAATGAACATCAAACTACTTTAGGGTTTGTTGGTTATCTTCTTAGTTAAATTATTTCAAAATCAGTCTAATCTGCACAAAGGATAATTAGGGGTTCTGAAATTGGTGTCAATTCACTTAAATCATTCCTAAATGACATAAAATGAATTCTAATTTCATGAATATTAAGTCCTAAATAGTTAGTTTCTTCAAAAGTCTTCAATTTTGCAAGTTTTTAGTCCATTCTAGGTCTCTGATGACAAGTTGCACACTTGGCCAGGCTTCCTACGAACTTGGATAGGTTTTGTGAACTTGGTCCTCTCTTCCCACGTAGTTGGTCCTATGTTCTGTGCAGTTGGTTGTTGTTCCTGCGCAATTGGTTAATTGGGTTATTTTGATGATGTTTTTTTAGCTTTTATGTCATTCCCAATCCTGTTTCTGCACTTGATATGTATGATTTCCATGTTACTGATGATCTATACAACATTTTAAAAATTGCGGGATGAAGAATGAATGTTAAACTACTAATTATGTATTTGATGTAGGACACCTCACAAAGACCTTGTGTGTCTTCCTAAAACTTTCATGTCTTCTTTAACATACTGAAAGGATGATCACCATTATAAGTACTTCTCAAAGAAGAAGATATAAATATATAAAATAGATTGGAAAAATGTATTTGTTGAATCATTGAACATATTTAATTCATAATCCCTCCTCTCTTTTTTTGTAATCATACAAAGTTTATTCTACCTTACCAATGGAAATTTCAAAGGATCACCAAATAATTTTAAAATAGTCTCATGTAATATAATTAATTTACAGATCTAGCAACCCTTTAAAAAATTGGAAATTATTTTCAAGATTTTCTCCACCATGTAAATGCTTTTGAAGGGAGCTTCATGAATATGAAAATTTGCGTTCTGATCAAGGATAATTCTTTTATTCCTCACTCCTTTATTCTTGTTTCTATGGATGGTCTTTGGTTTCAAACCCTTGTTAGAATTGTATTGTCCTTATTACGCCGTAGGCTTTTCCCTCTTGGAAATCCATGGCTTGATTTGTGCATCCAATGGTTGGAGGTGCTGGCGACGATAATGACTACCATTGAAACAATATTCTTGGTCATCTGTCACTTTCTACTAGATGTCCATCCCCAGTTGTCCATCCACACAATCTGAATCTACTCCACACGATCCGAATCTGAAATTTGCTATACTGAAAAGAAAGACAAAACCAGAAAATATCTACAAAAGTCCAAAAGTAGCCATAGAAAACCAATAACCGGGCGTGATAGAAATGCAAAATCAATGCAAGAAAGAGTCAAAACTAAACTTGATAATTAAAAACCAGAAATGAGCGGACAAAAGCAGATTGGGAATAGGTTTAACTGGAAGATTTTATACTGAGGTAATAATTGAACTACTTACGTAGTGTGTCAAAGCGTGTGGGGTAAAAATAATGAAATCTTTATGATGTGGACAGGTGGAGGTCTGTGAGTTGACCGTGCGCATCACGAGGGTTATGGCCATCCTTCAAAAAGTCACCACGTGTTTGGTTAAAAATATCATACCTTCAACTTCTAAGAATATTGTAATATTCTATGCATCTCATCGTTCAAATCAAACAAAAAACAAATTTGTGCTTATTATTAAAAAATAACTAAATATCATGACGTACTGGCCCCATGGAGGCTCAAATAAGAAATCTCAGGAGTATAATTTTTCAATATATGAAATCGGTAAACAAAAATGATGGATTCAAAATATAAATTTGTAAGCAAGTGGTTTTAGAAATCTAGGTTTAGTCTATCACTTGAAAAATCTATGTAGCTTTAATCTTATTTTTTATAATGTTTTCTTCCAAAAAGTTATATATATATATATATATATATATATATATATA
>MU226289.1:2745101-2767401 GCA_018584345.1 Thuja plicata
GCATTAATAATTAATAAACATATTAATTATTATGCACCTAAATGACAAGCTTAAGTGTAAATAGAATAATAGCGACCTTGAATAATTAAATCAGATAGACTTAATTATAAAGGTAAAATGACTATTAACATCATTGAGAGAACCCTTCCTTCTTCATTAACATCTTTCCAGCAAGCACTGGTGCATGGTACAATGATAACTCCCAGGGAGCATTTCAACTACTGAAAGCTTAAAACTATGGAGCATTGAGTTCTGCAACTATGAAATGAGAAAACCACTTTGCTATTAACTATGGATTGCAAAATCATCAATTTCACCGACCCTTGGAATGAGGTCAGACTTATTATTTATACACATCTTTTGATCTAACCCTAACCCTAACTTACTTTACACTTTATAATATAATACATTATCCGGTGGTCGGTACTACCTGCACCATGTTACAAGAGACCTCGACACGGAAGAGGCCTGACATGTCAGAAGAATAAGAAAAGAATGATGGAGTGGAAGAATTGGCCTCAAGAAGAGAGCCGGGAGGAGAAAGAAGAAATATAATCCCTTAGGGATCGATGCTACATGCCTCATAAATGGTAAAGCGACACCCTATCTCTGATGTGCTAGGTGTAACATTGAAATGATGCCTTGGGAAGACAATCTGTCAGAAACCTCCCATCGAGTTGACATGCCTTGTTACAGTTATCCATCTTCTGACAACCTTTATTAATGTCCTAAAAGTGACCAGTTAGCATTGGGATCTGAGACATAGGTCACGTGAAGAATTAAAAAATGTGGGATCCAAAACTCCAGGTTCCGGGAACTTGTGTTCCAAAAGAATAAAGAATACAAAACATGATGCTGGGTTAAATTCTCCCAGATCTGGAGAACTTTATTGACTTATGATTTTTCCCAAGCCTCCATCACTTGGCTTAGGCCTTCCTCATCTACACCCTGGATGCTTTCCCACTGGCTGCGGACAGCCTTGAAAGCTTCCTCAACCTCTCCGGCCTGATTCTGGAATTCATTCACTATCTTGATGGCATCATGTGACTGAATCATGGTCTTCGACAACCGGGACAACCTGCCTTGATTAAAATCTCTGCCTGATGAATACAGGCATTCCATCCTTTTGTCAAACTTACTGAGGACATAGTCCTTTGGGGTACATGTTTTGGTGGTGAAGGGATCAAGTTGCGATACCCCGACCACGAATGTCTTGAATAAACCCAAGAGATATTGGGCAGCCGTCAACTTCTCTTTTAAGGTCTTCACCAGTTTCTTGCAAACCTCAATTTTGAGGGCAAGTCTGGAGTACTAGAATTGGAGGGAACCATATGATTCTTCTCCCAAAATTCTAGACTCTGTGGCAACCTCCTCACCTAGGCTGCGGATCTCTTCCAACCCGGCTTTCCATTTCTCATATTTCTCTAAGTCTAGTTCCCATACTTGAGTGGAGCTTTTCTCATGGCTAAGGGTGAGATCGACCCTATATAAGTCTAGGAGGGATGTCGCTATAAATTCTCTCATTGCTACTATTTGCTCAGCTGCCCACCCATCCACTGCTTGCGCCTTCTTCTTCATTATGCATAGTGAGTCCACATCGCCCTGTGCAAGCAACAATCCAAAAAAAGGGGGTTACGGGGTGGACTTTGGCAAAATGGCTATGTTAATTTCGCTAGAAGCATGAGGAGATTGTCATTTGTATCTCTTTCCTCTTGCAGCTTTTGGTGCTGCTTGGTGTACCGAGCCTCTATCGCCCGAGTAGCCTCCTTCAGCAAGTCTAGTTCTCCTTGCTTGTCTCTTTTCCCTAGCTCTACCTCCATTATACTGTAGTCTTCAGGCCTTGAAGCCATTGCATCTATATTTACTAGGGGTGTAGTGATGATCATAATGGTGCTTCCTATTGGGTTGGTCCAGAGAGTATGGACCACCCACACCCTTTTGGGCTTCTTTGTCTCAACATTCCTGGCCATCATCTTGGCCAGTGATAGTGGAGCGCCTGTAATTGCCACCGGAGCCTTTCTTTTCTTGGTTTCTACCAGCCATTGGGGCGGCTGGGGTGGCCTAACTACCAATTCCTATTCATTAGGATCCCTTTCTGAATCCAGTGGCACATTCGCCGAGTCTACGTTATCCTTGGGCTCTTTTTCCTGTTCTTGTTCTGGTTCTTTTCTTGCTTCATGTTCTTTCTCTGTTTCTTGTTCTTCAAAATCCTTGGTATTTTCCGCCGTGTTGGCATCCTCTGCAAAATCACCCAGAATATTTTACCCAGTCTCAATTTCTATATTCTCAGGGAATTCATCTTCCCTAGTGGCACCGACTGCTTCTTCATTTTCCTCTTCTGGGACCTCTTGGTCCATTGGTTGCTGCTGTTCTTGGGCCTTATTGGCCTCATCCTCTACAATCTTTCTTCCTCCATTGGGACATCTTCCGAAGGTGGGTGAGGTCATTGGCCAAAGTTTAACAAGGCAGTAGTTGTTATGACCTCACCGAAAGTGCTTTTGGGCACTTGGTCACCCAAAGTTTTCAAAGGCACGTGTAGTGTGATGGTTGGAGGTACGGTTGTTCCCTAGGGTCTGAGTTCTCCTTCTATCAGTGGCTCAAATGTAAGCTACCTTGGAAAATCCATGGTCCCCTAGGCTGGGATCCTTTCCTGTTCATGCCCTGTTTGGGTTTCTCCCTGAGCCTCTTGCTCTGATGAATCTTCTTCTTCGGGAATTTCCTTCTCTGCAGGGGCCTCTTCTTTATCTTGAGCCTCAATCTCCTCTACTGCAGTATTGACACCCTGTTGGATCTCTAGAAGCTCCTCTACCGAGAAGGTATCATCAAAATCATCATGCGATGGAGAGGAGTCTGAGATATCCTCAAGTTCAGGAGAATCCAAACTTACATCCACCAGGGGTTTCTCGGGCATACCGAGGGTGGCGCTTGGTACGTGGATCACAACTATTTTCCTTATCCTGGTGAGAGAAGCCCTGGTGTTCAAAATTCTAGAAGAATCTTCCTTAGCAAAATTCTACCTATTCATCATTGCTGCCAATGAGGGGGGTCCCGTTGGGCGAGTAGATGCCATTGGGGTGATTGGGAGACCGGCAGCCACTTGCATGCTAATTTGTTGGCTGGCCAATTTTGCCGACTCCATCTTATCATGTAACTTGGCCATCAAGAGTGTGGGAATCTAAGGAGGTGCCTTGGGCATTGGGACTCCCTCTTTTTCTTTTCCTTTATTTTAACTTTCTTCAGCGGGCGCAGTAGACGAAGAAGGTCCGGTGTAGGCTGAAGAAGAAAGTGTCTTCTTGACCGCTGCTTTTTTTTGGGTGCTCTTTGCGCACACCCGGACAAAGTACCTATAAATTGATTTGAGGATGGGGTGGCATACCCCCTTAGTTGTTAAATCTTCTGGAGTGGCCTAGTCCGCTGGAGGGAGGTCCAATTTGTCTAGCCCCTATCCCTTGTATTCTGGGTCTTCCAACGGCCTGCCATCTTTGAAACCCTTCGAAAGAGTCTAAAGGTCTAGCGCTTCGAATAGCCCTTTGCTCATTCTTGTATGTTGTCGGGCCCTAAGATCAAAACTATCCTGGCAATCTTCCCAGAAGTCTTTAATATCATCTTCATGTGGGGGGATGCCTTAGGTAGTGCTACAAAAATATTTTCATGGGGATCATAATTTCTCCGGGCGTGGTTGAATTCAACCAGCCCCAAAATTTTCAATTCGTTATCTACCTCCTAGGCCACGGCAAGGCTGCATGTGTAATACCCACAAGAAAAGGGGAATGGGACATTGAAAACCTTCTTCAATGTGAAGAAGGCATGCAGATCCATCATCTACCTACAAAACTCTAAAAGAATAATCCTATCCCCGCAATACCGAGGAAGGAGGTAGGGCTTCCCATTGAATCCTGTCACCCTAATGTAAGTGTGATTCCTAAATTAAATGAAATATTGGCCATAGGAATTGACTAGTGCCATTTTTGCCTGTGAGAGGCGGTACCTGAAATCTCGGGTAAGTGCTAGAATATTGTGGTAAATGAAGGCATCATTTACCTTGCAAAAATTTTGGAAGCTGAGCTCCCACTGCAATTGGGGATAATGGTCCCAAGGTGTGACTTGGCCTGGGCCATTCCTAAATTCCCCGACTATTCCCAGGCCTTGAAAGGCCGGCCTTTGTTGTGCCAATACCCACATCACATAAGAAGTTAAAGGCCCTGTTGTGTGTTGTTATGCAATATAAGATGTAATACATCCATGCCGAGAATTCTTGGGCGTGGGGCCATCTAAAGATTCTGCACAAAAATATTATGTCCACTTGAATGGGCTCCTTGAAATTCCGGCAGGGAATTTCCAATTTCATTCTCTTATAGTCTCGCTTTGGAGACTTTAACCAGTGATTATTAAGGTGTTGCCAGGAAATGATTTCAGCTTCACCTAATTTCTTTAGTGAGTTGGCCCTGGTGATTACTGTAGACCCTTTTAATTGTGGAATTCCCAACTTGGAAGCAAAGGTGGGAGTGTCTAATGTGACGATGGTGGCGGGATATCACAGCGGCTGGGGATCTGGAAGAAAAACTGAACGAGTGGCCGCATTATACAATGCTGTTAGCTGCCTGATAAGTTTAGGTGATTGCACCATGCATGGAAAGTTTGTGGCCTTTATAATGCCAGAGGTAGCTAGGCAAGTGGTTATCTTATCTCCTTGTTCCTTCAACCTGTAAGTGGTTTGGATTAGACCCTATAATTTGGCCCAAGTCCCGGGGTCCAAATTTTTTATCTCTTGAGCCTTGGAGTCTATCTTAGACCCCGCAACACCTCCATCCTTCAGATGCTTGGAGGTTAAAGGAAGCTTTGCCAACATTCTTTCAATCTTTGATTTCGTGGCTGCCCGGATGGATGTAGTTGGTAGTTCTAGACTATCTAGAGGTGCAAAATCATTAAACATTTTGAATTAACTTATCAACAACCTGCAAGACCGGAAAAATGTTAGCACGTATATAAACATGAAATAAAACTCTAGGAGATTCTTCACTGGCCCGCACCTGCCAAAAAAACATTAGTACATACATCAAAAATCTCTCGAGTATCTAAAAATGAACATGGCTTAAGCATTCTGGGGTGTGCGGACACGGTGACAAGGAAAAGCAGGAGATAAGATCCTATTGGGAGTCCAGAGTCTAGACAAACTAGCTATAGCCGATGTGACTGGCAATGAGACATACTTTGGCTGACGTGTGCTGGCATGTGGTAAGATGGCAGGCAACATAAAGGCAGTTATGGCATTGATTAGGACAAGTGGGTCGACACAAGGCAAAATCGAATGCCATATTGGATGCATTTTAAATGCCATACATAGGAAATTAATCCTGCCATCAATGTGATGAGATAGAGGAGAGAGAAAGATGCCATGGTTTGAACCAACAAGGTGCTAAGTTTGAACCGTGGTGACTCTGTCTCATCAAGCTCTATTTTGTGGGGTAAAAATACATGACAGAGCATGAAGAACTCGCAAGCTTTGAGGGATATACATAACATATCTACATAATATACATAAATGTGTAGGAGAGCCAAGGGCTAAGGCATATACACACGCAAAATATAAAAAATATACATCAATATACACCAATATACATAAAAAATAGAAAATAGGGCAGCTACCCTAAAACAAAACATAAAATGTACACAGATATACATTATCATACAACTGCACAGAGGGTGCACAACCCTCTGGCAGAGCTGACCCACCAACGGGTGGTAGACCAAATGATAGAAAACACAAAAATAGAATGAAACAAAAACCACAATGAAAACAAACAAACCAAGGGAAAGAATCAGAAGAACCAACCTGTGATTTCAAAGAACAACGAAGGGAAGAGGCACCAAGATTGCTCTGCAATAGCTTTGACCTCCAATACTCACAAATACCTACCGAAGATCAACACATCGTTATCCACTAAGCTCAGATAAATTCACACTTAAATGCACTCAAATCACCAAAGAATTTCTCTGAACTCTAAGCATTTTTAATCACGGTAACTCTGAAAATGATATGTAAACTTTATTTATACCCGAGGTAAAAAGCAAGTTACCTTCTCTCCGTGAACTTCATAATAGGTGAGCCTCCGGACTCTGGGCCCAGGGATTCCAAATGACCATGTCTTCTTACTAGAAGGAGACATCATGGCAAATAATCCCAGAGTTTGGAATCCAGCTTTTGGAAAGAAAACAACCAACTTCGGGACCAGGTCCCAGAGACATGAAAGGCAAAAGATAAAACAAAATAAACCCTCTAGGAAGAAAACCCGGAGAAGAAAATAAAAGAAACAAGGGCAAATAAAATAAGGAAAGAGCCAAAAGAAAAAAGGGAGACTCAATATTTTTCACGTAAAATGTAGGGATGGGTATGCAGGGCATAAAAAATGGTGACTATCTGGGACAAATGCCTTTGTGCATTTGAGAACCCAATAATCTCTGGTTAGCAGAATCAGAACCAATCATTACTTTAAGCATCTTGCTTGAAAGGTGTGAAACATCTGAGTAAATTCGGCCATGCATGATTCAATACATGGTCTTTCATTAGTTGTGAAGTGTGTGCTTTGGAAGGAAATCAAGCCGATGACCTCTGGGAGAAGCAGAGAAGAGGCACTAAATATATCAACCTAAAGTCATCAAGTTCGCTTGTTTCTCCCAGATACCGGAGTTTTGTCTGATCTTTTTATTTTATTCTCTTTTGGGTGGGAGGGCGGTACTTCTTTCACCATTAAGCTTAAGCTTAGCTAAATTCAATAGCGGTACTTCTTTCACCCCTCCACCCACCTTAATATGTTGAATAGGGAAGGAAAACTCTAGACCCAGAAAGAATCTTTAAAAGTTCAGACTTGTGTCAACCAACCAGTGCTACCGATCTACTCTCGGTGTGTTTGATTACTTGTTCCTTTTAATTTTGATTTAACTAATTACTGGATTTTCAGGGATAAATTTGATGAAGACTACTCATAGTTTGCTACCAAATCCGTAAAATAACTCCGGAGACTAGACCAATTCCACCATGCTAACAATAAATTCTAAGTTCACCGACATGCCAAAGGTACCATCCCAAAGACTAGATGTTATGCGGAGCATACCAGCCTACAAAAGGGGAGTAAAACACTGGAAACCTAGAAAAGGGAACAAAAGAAACAAAGGCAAGAAAAGGGGTAGTCCCGAAGGACGGCCAACAAAAATATTTACAAAACAAGGCACCCCAAATGGGGACACTAGGAAAGGAATATTTACAATAAAGAAGATTTACATATAATACAACTCTTGGACAAACCTACCTTATTCAAAGTAATGTTTGAGAAACTGTCCATTGACAGAAAATGGGATGGGTTCTCCAGTCATGGTACTAAGGAAATAGGTATTTGCCTCATAGATCTTTGAGACCAAGTATGGTCCGAGCTAGAGCCATTGGAATTTAGAGTGCTTTCCTTTCTTTTCCCGGGCTTTATCCCACAAAAGGACCAAGTCTGAAATCTAAAAAGCCTTGTATTGGGTTCTTCGGTCAAACCATCATTTTACCACTGCTTGGTGACGCACAAAATGTTCAAGGGCTACATCTTGTTGTTCTTCCATTCGCACTAGATTCAAGAGCTGAACCTCCATAATATTATCCTGGTTGCTGAATTCCTGCATGAACTGTAAAACTAGGATCTGTAAGTTAATCAGGAACACTAGATTCTAGCTGTAAACCAGATAGAATGGGGATGTTCCCAGGGCGGCCTTTATTCAAATGCAATTTTCCCAGAGGGTGAATCTCAGCTTTTGGTGCCAATCCTAGGGATTTTGTTCTAACAGGTGTTTGATCACCTCAAGCAGATTTTTGTTAGTTGTTTCAACAACACCATTCCCCTGGGGGTAATAGCTGCTGGACAAATTTAGAGTGATCTTCTAGTCATAGGTCCACTCAAGTAGTTGTGCCAAAGAAAACGCCAGACCATTGTCACATACTATGGTGAAGGGCATTCTAAATTTTGTGACGATGTTTTCTTCTAAGAATTTGATAACCACGTCTGCCATGTTGTTTTTGCAAGGTATGGATTTAGACCACCGGGTGCAATAATCAGTTGCAGTCAGGATGTATCGGTGGTTGGAAAATGAGTTAGGGTTGATTTCCCCAATAAATTCAAATTCCCATTGGGCAAAAGGTCTAGCTTCGAACACCAATTTCAAAG
The DNA here is from genome assembly GCA_018584345.1 of Thuja plicata. NCBI lineage: Eukaryota > Viridiplantae > Streptophyta > Pinopsida > Cupressales > Cupressaceae > Thuja > Thuja plicata. The sequence goes on from MU226289.1 coordinate 2,753,303, forward strand.
GCATAGTCGGGTTATGCTCACGATGTGCCACAGTTTGGAAAGTATGACACTTCTAAACATGAGTGTAGACATCTTTAAAGATACAAGGCCAATAATATCTAGCCTGAAGGATCTGATGGGTGGTGGCATCGGTTGAACCATGCCTGGTCCCAAAATGCCTATGGAATTCTTCAATTATTTTTGCAGCTTGGTCCCTGTCAATGCACTGAAGGTACACTCCATAATTTGTATAGAAAAGCATGGAGTTTTTAATCATATAATGTGCGCTTTTCAACTATAGGGCATGTTGTTTGTTGGGAGGAAACCATTTCGGACATCTATTATTTAACAATAAGTACACCAGATCTATGTACCACGGGTCTCATGTGATAGACACCACTGTGTATGTTTGACATTTTATGTGGGGAGTCTCTTCTGCCATCGCTTGACTTAGTCCTTGGCCTCATACTATCTTCATGGGTTGCATTTCTAAATCATATTCCTGGAGGATGGCCATCCATTTCCCCCATCTTTCACCCAATTCACTCTACATCAGTAGGGATTTTATAGCCTGGCCTGGGATGATAGCATACACCTTGCTCCAGAGAATGTAATGCCAGAATTTCTTCACGGTGCGGACAAGAGCAAAGGCCTTCTTTTCCAATGATGAATACCGGACTTTGGCATTCTTGAAGGGAGAGCTCATAAAATCTATTGGTCATTCTTCCCTTTCAACCTTTTGGGTCAATACCACTGCGGTAGATTGTGGCAAAGCAAAGGAGTAAATGTAAAACGGGAGGGAGTAGTCTGGACTAGCTAGGACTGGTGCCTCCATTATTGTCTGTTTAATCTGGATGAATGCCCACTTTGCTTCAGGAATCCACTCAATTTTGGTGTCTTTCTTCATCATCTCATTGAGTGGCTTCATGATTTTCATGAATCCAGTGATGAACCGCCGAACAAAGTTGATCTTTCCGAAGAAAGATCACATTTCTTTCTTGCTACTAGGCATTTGTAGGTTTAGCAGTGCTTCAACTCTCTCAGGGTCAATGGATATACCCTTCTCGGAGACAATATGCCTGAGAAACTTCCCTTTGGTGACCTCAAATATGCACTTCTTGGGGTTAAGGGATATTTAGTACCGGTGACATCTCTCATAAATTTGGGTGGGTGGGTAGAATGATCACACCTGTCCTGGGAAAAGACGGTTAAATCATCCATGTAGATGATTATGCACTGGTTCACAAGGCCCTCAAACACAATGTCCATGGCCTTCTAAAATGTGGCCCCTACGTTAATCAAGCCAAAGGGCATCCTTTGGTATGCAAATGTTCCCCACTTGGTGGTGAACGCTGTTTTGTCTCTATCTTTGTATTTAACCATGACTTGGTTATAGCCAGAGTACTCATCCAAGAAAGACATCATTTGGGATCCATTCACTATTTGCAACACCTCATCCAATGAGGGGAGAGGGTGATTATCCTTCTTGGAGGCTCTATTCAAATTTCAAAAATTCACACAAAGGCGAATTTCACCGCTCTTCTTTCTCACAGGGACCAAATTAGCAACCCACGTAGTATGCCAGATTGGAAAGATTATCCAGGATGACAATAGTTTTTGCACCTCTTGATGAATTAGAGGCTCGATCAGTGGGTTGACTAGTCATTTCTTTTGCTGGAAATGCTTAGCATCAGATTTCAGTGGGATGGTATGAGTCATGATGGATGTGTTGTATGTCTTTAAATCCTCATATCCCCATGTGATCACATATATGTATTCTCGAAGAACTATGAGAATCTTCTCCTTCTTCTTAGCGGAGCAAGAGGTACCAATGTGTATCATCTTTTCTTCACTGGGCTGGCCGATGTTCACTTTCTCAAAATTTCCTCCCTCAGAGGAGGATGATATCTTTTCCTGGCCCCGAGGGTCCAAGTCAAAGATTCATTCAAGCATGACCATCCCCTTCAAGATGGTGTTGGTAGGTAGGTCCATGATCCCATCATCTTCATCACCCTGCCCAGTGTCATCATGGTCTCATTCCTCCACTATCTGGTCCTTGAAGACACTAACATTGGCCATGAAGGCTAGGATATGCTGATCATCCTTAAAAACCTAAAAGTGGGTGAAATTATCTGGAATAGACGGGGTGGGGATCATCTCAATAGAAAATCTCCAGAGTCGTGAGCCGGCCATGGGCTCAAGTGTGCTGGCAGAAACAAAAAGGGCATTTGGGACATAATTGCATCGCCAGGGAATGAGATCAATGCCAAAGGCATCGAAATCCTCAATAAGGCTCCATGGCCGATTGTGGTATGCAGCCAGCCTCTTATCATGACACGTGTACTGACTCCAGACTTGTTTGAAAATCAACTCTAAATCACCTAAGACCCAGAGGTGAGTGATTCCTTTCCTTAATGCAAATAGGAGTCCAAGAACCAAATCCTCATACTCTGTGATGATGTTTGTGCAGTTGAACTACAGCCTGTAGGACGTGAGGAAGGATTTTCCCCATGGGTTGATTAATTCTACTCCGACCCCACAACCCTGTTTGGATTGGGACCCATCAAACTTAAGGGTCCAAAAATCATCATTTGTTGTCTGGGGCTGCAAAGATGGAGCAGTCTTTGGATTATCTTTGGGAGATTTAGGAGGAGTTTCCTCTGGCGCTGATGGTGAATGGGTGAGGTTTACCTCTAGAAGGGTTTGGGATTGAGATCCCCAGAGAAATGACACCAAAGAAGTGCTCCTAGAAGGAATACTAGGTTCTGGGGAATTAGCTATATGCTCTTTGTTCCGGAGGGCGTCAATGTGCCGCATAGTGATGAAAAGACAAGGCTCACACTCTAGCTCTGAGTGCTTCTGATAATGTACCTGACACTAAGTTCTAGACAAGAGTGTGGTGGGGGTCGCTATGGCACCCTGAGAGTTAACCTCCACCCTTAAATTTTCTTCTAGGTCCTGGGTTCTCTATAGAACTATGGGATCCTTGCTGGGGGTGAAATCAAACGTCAAGATTTCAAGGGGTTGGTACACCCTTGGGAAAGTCTCAAAGAAAAAGACCTCGTTAACCCTCTCAACTTCAATGAGGGCCTATTTCATTCAGGGCTCACTTTCTACCTAGATCTTGTTTGATTCTCCTTCCTAGGGGAGCCATAAGTGGGAGAAGTTGGTCAAAAGGTATCCGTTCAGGGACTTAGACCAATTTTGACTTAATAACATCCCATAAGTCTCTGGGATGTCCACCACTTGAATATCGATTATGCTGGCTATTCTGGGGTCCTGGATGAGCTGTATCTGGATATTATTCATTTCACCCACCATTTTTTTGATAGTTTTATCTAGTTGGAATACTGCGCCATTAGATGGGGTGGGTCAGAATCTGAGCTTTTGGCATATGGACAAGGGAATGATATTGCCTGAAGCTCCAAAATCTACTAGGAAGTTGTGTATGTTTTTTCCTTGTATGTTTAGGCCTAGCAGGAAGGGAGGATCTTTAGTATTTCCCCAGAAGATGGCCGCATTGGCATCCTTAAAAGAGACAGTCTTGGATGGGCGACTGACAACTTCCAGGTTTCCCAAGAGCTTCAGAAGAGACTTCTTCTGCTTGGGGCAATTTAGTAAAACCTCCATCAAGGTCATGGAGGTCATGGTTTGTTCTAGCACCTTCGTGATGTCAAACCTTCCTCCCAAGAATTGGTGGCTTCCCTCAGCCGGGTCCTTTGCTTGGTTAGAGCTAGAACCTTTTGGAGGGAGAGGCCGGTCGGTCATATTGTCCTGGGGAGGAGTATCCTTGGGAGGTGTCAGCATGTAAACTAGTCCTTTACCATCCTGTGTTTGAGTGTTGTAAGGGGGCCATGGGTTGGTGAAAGAATTGGCCTCAAAGGCCAAAATTGATTCGTCAAAAAATACCTGTAGTTTGGATCCTTCTTCATCTTCTTTGGTGAATCCGAAGAAGATGGTCTCATAGGTGAATGCACCATGAGTTGAATCTTACACAGGAGGCTCTGGGGGAGTAAGATTAGATGATTATTGTCTATCTAGCTGGGAAATCATGATGACCTTCTCCAGCGTGGCACAGTTTACCTCGTTGTGTGAGCCTGTGTCATGCAATCTACACCAATTGATCATGGGCTGGAAGTCTGCAACTGGCATGAAACGTGATGGTCCAACACCACTCTAATTGGTGTTTTGGTTTAGAGGCGAACCTTTGGTGTTTGCATTGTTGTTCCATTTTTGTTGGTTGGGTCGAGGCCCATTGTTGAAATTTATTCCCCCGACATTATTATTTTGTTGGCTGGAGAAAATATTCCCTCTCTAGAAATTAGAATTCTAGGGTGCATAGGACCCCACCTTCAGTTGACCCATGTCCATAGTCATGGTGGACAACATTCACCAAAGGGATTCAATCTTGGTGGTCAACTAAGTGTTTGCGTCACAATGTGACGGTTGTTGTTGGTTCCCTGTGAAGGAAGCAGTGTTTTCCAGAGTCAAGGGCGACAATCCTCTAGCTATGGATGACTGGAAGAAAGGCACTCTGGGTGGTTGTGTCTGTAGTTGTTGTGTCTGCTGCAGCTGGTTCCAAGGGAAGGATTCAAGATCTAGTATTATTTGAGTTTGCGATAGATATACGTACCAGGAATGCTGGTCTATTGGCGGTGGCAGGGGGTCATGGCCATTGTAGGGGGACCCATTGCTAGATTGGGGTTATATCCCCTGGCATAAGGAGTTCCGCTGGGGATCATGTTAAATGGTGTACTCTGCCCAATCCCGCCCGGGGATTTATTAAGGCCGTAGGACAGATCTAAGGCTAGGTTGTAAACTTTGGCCAAAGTATCTCGGTCGCCTGGGATGGTAGTTCTCTAAAGGAGAGTGGCAAAAAAAGAGTCCATCACATTGAGATAGGTCTGTATGGTTACTTCCACAAATGGGATGAAGGGACCCGTGCACTGCTTCAAAGCGTGTTGGAACCAGTGATTGAATGTTGTGAGGGGTTCATTTGGTTCCTTCTTAATGAAAATAAATTGGCTATGGGACCAAGCTGGGTCCACATGTATGTGAAAGGTAGCTAGGAAGGCGTCCTCCATGTCCTGCCAACTATTGATGGAGTTGGCAGGAAGATTAAGGTACCAGTTCAATTTGTTCTGTCCTAGGGGCAGAGGGAACATCCAGGTCACAACATCTTGATATTGGATCTGGTGTCAGTTCAAGGCATCTTTGTATGCCTGTAGATTCTCTTCTGTGGTTCGTGAGCCTAAGTGCTCATATCAGGGACAAATATTTTCGGGGTGCGGGGGTAAATCGTTGGCTGCACCCAGAAAAGTTCCCATTGGGGACTCAGTATTTCCAAAATAAGCAGCCATTGGGGGAGTTAGATTTTGGCTAGATTGAGAATTAATCACTAGGATTTTCTGGGGGGCTTGGGTATTATGTGGTATGCTTGATCCCCAGACAATGGTGGCTGGCTTGACTTTCAGGGTCCATTTCTTTCGAACAGTGGGCTCAAATTTGACAAATGTTCTAGGATCAGGGGCTGATCTAAGTACTCTTTTGAATCTCACTAGGGAGAGTGATCCAATTCCACTAAAGGATTGACTCCTAAAACTATGGCTTGGGGAACCCTCGGGCAGTGTAAAATCAGAATCTTGAGAGGGGGACGAGTTCATGCCCTCCTTCTAGCGCCAGTTTCTATTGATGAGACTTTATGACCAGGTTTTCCAATAGATGTAAGTTGTCACCGGGTACTGAGATACCGGCCAAATCCACCTATAAAGGTTGTCTGGGAAAATGAGATTCCCCAGGCCTCCAAGCAAGTGAGATTTGGGTCTCGACAATGCAGGGCTCAATTGGGAGATGTGATTATTTTTTGAGGGGGATAGCTGGTTATCTTCAACTCATCAACTCCAGAGATTTAGGTAAGTGGGGTTTTCTCCAAGCATGCTTACACTTAACAAATAAACTTAAAAAGATATTGTAGAGTTAGAAGTATTTCATCTACTTATAGTTGTGCTAAATATTTAAAACATCAATAATGCTCTAACACACTACACTAAACACTGAAGAAATATACAACCATCAGCTTATATTTTATCAGCAGCAAAGAAAGGAGGTCATTAATATACTTTAAGCATTAGAGAAAAGGACGTGAAGAACACAAAGCATAAAATACCATCAACGCAGAAGACAGAGTGCCAACAACATCATTGAGAGAACTCTTCCTTCTTCATTAACATCTTTCCAACAAGCACTGGTGTGTGGTACAATGATAACTCCCAGGGAGAATTTCAACTACTAAAAGCTCAAAACTATGGAGCATTGAGCTTTGCAACTATGAAATGAGAAAAATAATTTGCTATTAACTATGGAGTGCAAAATCATCAATTTCACGGAGCCTTGGAATGAGGTCAGACTTATTATTTATACACATTTTTTGACCTAACCCTAACCCTAACTTAATTTACACTTTAAAATATAATACATTATCTATTGGCTGGTACTACCTGCATGACATTACAAGAGACCTCGAGATGGAAGAGGCCTGACATGTCAAAAGAATAAGACAAGAAAGATGGAGTGGAAGAATCGGCCTCGAGAAGAGATCTGGGAGGAGAAAGAAGAAATCTGATCCCTTGGGGATTGAGGCTACATGCCTCATAAATGGGAAAGCGACACCCTGTCTTTGATGCGCCGGGTGTAACATTGAAATGACACCTTGGAAAGACCATCCATCAAAAACCTCATGTCGAGATGATGTGCCTTGTTACAGTTATTCATCTTCTGACAACCTTTATTACTATCCTGAAAGTGACCGGTCAACATTGGGATCCGAGACACAGGTCACATGAAGAATTCAAAAATGTGGGATCCAGGAACTTTTGTTCCAAAAGAATAAAGAATACAAAACATGATGCTGGGTTAAATTCTCCCAGATCTAGAGAAATTTATTGACTTATGATTTTTCCCAAGCCTCCATCACTTGGCTTAGGCCTTCCTTGTCTATGCCCCAGATGCTTTCCCACCGACTGCAAATAGCCTCAAACACTTCCTTAACCTCTCCAGCCCCATTCTAGAATTCATTCACTATCTTGATGGCATCATGTGACTGAATCATGGTCTTCGACAATCGGGACAACCTACCTTGATCAAAATATTTGCCCGACGGATACATGGATTCCATCCTTTCCTCGAACTTACTGAGGACATAGTCCTCTAGGGTATATGTTCCAGTGGTGAAGTGATCAACTTGTGATACCTTGACAATGAATGTCTGGAATAAACCCAAGGGATATTGGGCAGCCATCAACTTCTCTTTTAAGGTCTTAACCAGTTCCTTGAAAACCTCAATATTGATGGCAATTCTGGAGTACTAGACCTAGAGGGAATCATATGATTCTTCTCCCAAAATGCCAGACTCTGTGGCAACCTCCTTACCCAGGCTGCAGATCTCTTCCAACCTGACTTTCCATTTCTCATATTTCTCTAAGTCTAGTTCCCATACTTGAGCGGAGCTTCTCGCATGGCTAAGGGTGAGACCAACCCTGTATAAGTTCGGGAGGGACACCGCTAGAAATTCTCTCATTGCTACTATTTTCTCAGCTTCCCACCCATCCACTGCTTGCACCTTCTTCTTCATTATGCGTAATGAGTCCACATCGCCCTGTGCAAGCGGTAATCTGAAAAAGTGGGTTGTGGGGTGGACTTTGGCCAAAGGCCGTGTTAGTTCCACCATAAATGTGAGGAGATTGGCATTTGTCTCTCTTTACTCTTGTAGCTTCTAGCTTTACTTGGCATACTAGGATTCCATTGCCTGAGTAGCCTCCTTCAGCAAGTCTAGTTCTCCTTGCTTGTCTCTTTTCCCCAGCTCTACCTCCATTATACTGTAGTCTTCGGGCCTTGCGGCCACTGCATCTATATTTTCTTTGGGTGTCGCGATGACCACAATGGTGCTGCCTACTGGGTTGGTCCAGAGAGTATGGACCACCTGTGCCCTTTTGGGCTTCTTTGTCTCAGCATTCATGGCCATCATCTCAGCCAGTGATAGTGCAGCACCTATAATTGCCGCTGGAGCCTTTCTTTTCTTGGTTTCTACCAGCCATTAGGGTGGCTGGGGTGGCTTGGATGCCAATTCCTGTTCATTAGGATCCCTTTCTAAATCTGGTGGTGCATTCCCTGAGTCTACGTTATCCTCGGGCTCTTTTTCCTATTCCTATTTCGCTTCTTTTCTTGCTTCTTGTTCTTTCTATGTTTCTTGTTCTCCAGAATCCTTGATATTTTCCACCGTGCTGGAATCCTCTACAAAATCAGCTGGAATATTTTCCCCAGTCTCAACTTTTGTATTCTCAGGGACTTCATCTTCCCTGGTGGCACTGAAAAATTCTTCATTTTCCTCTTCCGGGACCTCTTGGTTCATTGGTTGTTGCTGTTCTTGGGACTTATTGGCCTCATCCTCAACAATACTTTCTTCCTCCATTGTGACATCTTCCGGAGGTGGGTGAGGTCACTGGACAAAGTTTAACAAGGCAACAACTATTATGACCTCACCGAAAGTGTTTCGGGGCACTTGGTCACTAGAAGTTTCCAAAGGCACCTAGAGTGTGATGGTTGGACGTATGGTTGTTCCCTGGGGTCCGGGTTCTCCTTCCATTGGTGGCTCAAATGTAGTCTGCCTTGGAAAATATATGGTCCCCTAGACTGGTATCCTTTCCTATTCATGCCCTATTTGGGTTTCTCCCTGAGCCTCTTGCTCTGATGCATCTTCTTCTTCAGGAATTTCCTTCTCTATAGGGGCCTCTTCTTTATCTTGAGCCTCAATCTCCTCTACTGCAGTTCTAACACCCTGTTGGATCTCCAGAAGCTTCTCCATTGAGAAGGTATCATCAAAATCATCATGCTATGGAGAGGAGTCTGAGATATCCTCAAGTTTGGGAGAATCCAAACTTACATCCACCGTAGGTTTCTCGAGCATACCGAGGGTGGTGCTTGGTATGGGGGTCAGAGTTTTTTTCCTTTTCCTGGTTAGAGAAGCACCAGTGTCTAGAATGCTGGAAGACTCTGCCTCATCAAAACTCTTCCTATTCATCATTTCTACCAATGAGGGGGTCCCGTTGGGCGAGTAGATGCCATTGGGGTGATTCGGAGACCGGCAGCCACCTGCATGCTGATTTTTTGGCTGGCCAATTTTTTTGACTCCATCTGATCATGTAACTTGGCCATCAAGAGTGTGGGAATCTAAGGAGGTGCCTTGGGCACTGGGACTCCCTCTTTTTCTTTTCCTTTATTTTTACTTGCTTCAGTAGGCATGTTAGACGAAGAAGGTCCAATGCCGACTGAAGAAGGAAGGGTCTTCTTGACTGCTACTTTATTTTGGGTGCTCTTTGGGCACACCCAAGAAAAGTACTTGTGACTTGCTTCGAGGATGGGGTGGCATACCTTCTTAATTATTAAATCCTCCAGAGTGTCCCAGTCCACTGGAGGGAGGTCCAATTTTCCCAACCCCTGTCCGTTGTATTCTAGGTCTTCCAGTGGCCTGCCATTTTTGAAACCCTTCAGAAAAGTTTGAAGGTCTAGCACTTCCATGAGCCCTTTTCTCATTCTTGTATGTTGTCAGGCCTTGAGATCAAAACTATCTTGGCAATCCACCCAGAAGTCTTCAATATCATCTTCGTGCGGGGGGGATGCCCTAGGTAGTACTACGACAATCTTGCTGCGGGGATCATAATTTCTTCGGGTGTGGTTGAATTCAACCAGCCCCAAACTTTTCAATTCATTATTTGCCTCTCAGGCTATGGTGAGGCTGCATGTGTAATCCTCACAAGAAAAGGGGAATGGGACATTGATGACCTTCTTCAATGTGAAGAAGGCGTGCAAATCCATCATCTGCCTGCAGAACTCTAAAAGAATAATCCTATGTCTGCAATACCGGGGAAGGAGGTAGGGCTTCCCATTGAAACTTGTCACCCTGATGTAAGTGTGATGCCTGAATTGAATGAAATATTGGCCATAGGAATTAACTAGTGCCATTTTTTCCTGTTAGAGGCAGGACCCAAAATCTAGGGTAAGTGCTAGAATATTGTGGTAAATGAAGGCATCATTTACCTGGCAGAAATTCTAGAAGCTGAGCTCCCACTACAGTTATGGATAATGGTCCCAAGGTGTGACTTTCCCTAGGCCATTCCCAAGTTCCCCGACTGTTCCCAGGCATTGAAAGACCAGCCTTTTTTATGTCAATGCCCATAGCACATAAGAAGTCATATAAAATTGTGAATTCTAGGCGACGGTCCTCATTTGTGTATCTACATGATTAGATATAATTGCCACCCAGTTAAAGGTCTTGTTGTGCATTGTTATGCAATATAAGAAGTAATACATCCATGCCGAGAATTCCTGGGTGTGGGGCCATCCAAAGATTTTGCACAAAAATATTATGCCCACTTGAATGGGCTCCTTGAAATCCTCGCAGGGAATTTCCAATTTCATTCTCTTATAGTCTCACTTTGGAGACTTTAACCAGTGATTATTGAGGTGTTGCCAGGAAATGATTTCATCTTCACCGAATTCCTTTTGTGAGTTGGCCCTGGTGATTACTGCGGACCCTTTGAATTGAACCTGGAAGCAAAGGTGGGAGCATCTAATGTGACAATGGTGGTGGGATATTGAAGCGGACGGGGATGTGGAAGAAAAACTAAATGAGTGGCCACATTATACAATGTCGCCAGCTGCCTGATAAGTTCGGGTGATTGCACCGCACATGGAAAGTTTGTAGCCTTTATAATGCCAGAGGTAGCTAGGCAAGTGGCTATCTTATCTCCTTGTTCCTTCAACCTATAAGTGGTCTGGATTAGACCCTGTAATTTGGCCCATGTCCCAGGGTCTAGATCTGTTGTCTCTTGAGCCTTGGAGTCTATCTTAGACCCCGCAACACCTCCATCCTTTGGATACTTGGAGGTAAAGGCAGCTTTGCCAACATTCTTTCAATCTTTGATTTCGTGGCTGCCCGGGTGGAGGTAGTTGGTAGTTCCAGACTATCTGGAGGTGCAAAATTTTCAGACATTTTGAATTAAATTATAAGCAACCTGCAAGACTGGAAAAATTTCAGGACGTATATAAACATGAATTAAAACTCTGAGAGATTCTTCACCGGCTTGCACCTGCTAAACAAACGTTAGTACATACATCAAAAATCTCCAGAGTATCTAAAAATGAACATGGCTTAAGAATTCTGGGGTGTGCAGACACGGTGACAAGGAAAAGTAGGAGACAAGATCCCACTGAGAGTCTGGAGTCTGGACAAACTAGCTGTTGCCAATGTGACTAGCAATGAGACGTACTTTGGCTGACATGCGCTAGCACGTGGTAAGATGACAAGCATCATAAAGGCAGTTATGGCATTGATTAGGATAAGTGGGCTGACATAGGGCAAAATTGAATGCAAGATTGGACACATTTTAAATGCCATATGTGGAAAATTAATCTTGCCATCAATGTGATGAGATAGAGGAGAGAGAAAGACGCCATGGTTCGAACTAGCGAGGTGACAAGTTTAAACCGTGGTGACTCTGTCTTGTCAAGCTCTATTTCATGGGGTAAAAATACATGACAAAGAGTGAAGAACTCGCAAGCTTTGAGGGATATACACAACATATCTACATAATATACATAAATGTGTAGGAGAGCCGAGGGCCGAGGCATATACACATGCAAAATATAGAAAATATACATCAATATACACCAATATACATAAAAAATAGAATGCAGGGTAGCTATCCTAACAAAAAACATAGAATGTACATAGATATACATTATCATATAGCTGCACAGAGGGTGGACAACCCTCTGGCAGAGCCGACCCACCAACGGGTGGCAGAACAAACAACAGAAAACACAAAAATAGAACGAAATAAAAACTACAATGAAAAAAAACAAACCAATGGAAAGAACCAGAAGAACCAACCTATGAAGTCGAAGAATGACAAAGGGAAGAGGCACCAAGACCGCTCTGCAACAGCTTTGACCTCCAATGCTCATGAACAACTATCAAAGATCGACACATCATTATCCACTAAGCTCAGAGAAATTTTCACTTAAACTCACTTAAATTGCCAAAGAATCACTCTGAACTCTAAGTGTTTTTAATCGCAGTAACTGTAAAAATGATATGTAAACCTTATTTATACCCGAGGTAAAAATAAAGTTACCTTCTCCTTGTGAACTTTGGAACAGGCGAGCCTCCAGACTCTGGGCCCAGGGATTCCAAATGACCATGTCTTCTTACAAGAAGGAGACATTGTGGCAAAGAATTCCGAAGTCCAAAATATGGCTTCTGGAAAGAAAAAAACCAACTCCAAGATCGGGTCCTGGAGACATGAAAGGAAAAAGAGAAAATAAAACAAACCCTCCAGGAAGAAAAACTCAGAGAAGAAAATAAAAGAAACAAGGGAAAATAAAAAAGGCAAGAGCCAAAAGAAAAAAGGGGGACCCAACATTTTGCACACAAAATGTAGGGATAGGTATGCAGGGAATAACAAATGGGGACTATCTAGGATGAATGTCTTTGTGCATTTGAGAACCCAAGAATCTCTAGTTAGCAGAATCGGAACCAATCGTTACTTTAAGCATCTTGCTTGTAAGGCGTGAAACATCTGAGAAAATCTGGCCATGCGCGATTCAATCCATGGTCTTTCATCAGTTGTGAAGTGTGTGCTTTGGAAGGAAATCAAGCCGATGACCTCTGGGAGAAGCAGAGAAGAGGCACTAAATATATCAACCCAAAGTCATCAAGTTCACTCATTTCTCCCTGATACCAAAGTTTCATCCCATCTTTTTCTTTTGTTATTTTATTTTCTTCTGGGTGGGAGGGCGGTACTTATTTCACCATTAAGCTTAAGCTTAGCTAAATTCAATGGCAGTACTTCTTTCACCCCTCCACCCACCTTAATATGCTGAATGGAGAAGGAAAACTCTGGACCCAGAAAGAATCTTTAAAAGTTTAGACTTGGGTCAACCAACTAGTGCTACTGATCTACTCTCTATTTGTCTAATTACTTGTTCCTTTTAATTTTGATTTAACTAATCACTGGACTTCTGAGGATAAATCCAATGAAGACTACTCAGAATTTGTTACCAAACCTGCAAAATAACTCCAGAGACCGGACCAATTCCACCATGCTAACAATAACTTCTAAGTTCACCAACATGCCAAAGGTACCATCCCAGAGACTAGATGTTATGTGGAGCATACCAGCCTACAAAAGGGGAGAAAAACATTGGAAACCCAAAAAATGGAACAAAAGAAACAAAGGAAAATAAAATAAGGTAAGAAAAGGGGCAGTCCTAGAGGACAGCCAACAAACTATTTACAAAACAAGGCACCCCAAACGGGAACACCGGGAAAGGAATATTTACAAGCAAGAAGATTTACATATCATACAACTCTTGGACAAACCTGCCTTATTCAAAGTAATATAGTTGTATTGAATTTTTGAAGATTTGAATTCATTTTCAGTTTGCTATAGTATCACCATAGTAATTTACTTAAAGATCTCAGGTTGTGGAGGATTGGATAAATCATATTTGTCAGCAAATTCAGTTGACTTCATTTAATCAGCTATCATGATTGGGGTTTTAAGTTCACATGTGTGAGTATTGTGAGGATATTATGTTGTTACATTAACACTCTGTGCTGGGCAGCGAAGGATCCTACTAGGGCCATGCACATCAAGGTATTTCACTGTATCATTGCTTTCATTTAGTATTATAATCCGCAGTCTACCAGTCTGTAGAGAAGAAATGCATGGACTGTTTCAATATTTTCTGTTTCAAGTGTTAGGGGACTCTTATCATTTGTCGGTTGTCAGACCATATAGTAGCTATTATAAGTTTGTGTAGCTATTTACCAGTTCATACAATTCAGTTTGGTTGCTATTTATCTACAATAGGGGAAATTGAATTAAAGTTGAATTAAAAACATCATTTTCGATCTAGATCTTGGTTGGGAATCAGTGGTATTTTCTCTTTGCATCAGTTGCATAAATTGGGTGTTAGGTTTTATACTAACCCTCTTATTCATAACAACATTGGTATCTGATTGCATATAATTCATTAGTGATATATATATATATATATAT
>MU226289.1:2790475-2801268 GCA_018584345.1 Thuja plicata
TATTAAAATGTAAATGGATTCGACCATCTGCAGTACAATTTGATGAGTATGGATTTATACGTGCAAATACATGACAATTTTTATCAGAGACAGATGAGCCATATGTTTCCCCTCTTCAAATTAATCAATCATTTCTAATTGCTGATGTAAGAAGCCTAGGTTGGTCATATGTCATTCAAACTGAGTCTCGTTCAAAACAAAAATTCATGGAAGTTGTCAATGTAATGCCCGATGGAAAATATGTTAATTTACAAGAAATGTTCGAAGAAGTGGATGAAGACAATGAAGGATTGTTTAAAGAAGAGATTTTGATTACCAATGAAGAAATTGAGAGAGAGAATGTATTGCAGGTCAAAAATGAGGCCGAGGAAGAAAATCAAGAAGATGCAGACACAAGTGATCAAGATTCTGATCTTGCTGGAAATGCACATGATTATTGATGAGCCCAATTTTATGATCTTTTATTTAAGACTTTTATGTTGTTTCTAGACTATTCTATGTTTTAAGGACACAGACTATCTAGACTATGCTATAGATATCATGTTGAATTTGAATCTTTTATTAGTGTGAGAACATTGCTTTGTTTATTGTTCTCACTTCATGATCATTCCATGTTTTCTCTTCATTTCCAATAGATTTTATTATCATATATATGCTAAAAAAATAATGAAAATGCTACTTCTTCATTTCATATTTCCATGATAAGCACTTTCTTTTTGTTGATCTCTTTGAAACAATTGTAGTTGTTCCTATTTTTTACCTGACTGATGACAATCACTACTTTTAAATTGATTCTTGTACCTCTATCACAGATGAACATTTCCATATTGTTTCATTGTTATTTTCTTTAACTTCCATATGTAACTCCATGTTGTATGTTTATGTCCTCATTATTACTGTCCAGATGCATCAAATCCTCACAAAATTAGCCACTGTGAAATACAGTTCTAGGTGCTTTGGTCATGAAATACATATGTAAAAATGTGACTTGGAAATATAGAAAGAGGAAAAAATGTGACTCTATGTATGGTTTC
The DNA here is from genome assembly GCA_018584345.1 of Thuja plicata. Taxonomy (NCBI): domain Eukaryota; kingdom Viridiplantae; phylum Streptophyta; class Pinopsida; order Cupressales; family Cupressaceae; genus Thuja; species Thuja plicata. The sequence continues at coordinate 2,791,510 of MU226289.1, forward strand.
ATGATTATTTTAATTTTCTGTGTTTCTTTGCTTATTTTAATTAGCCATATCAGATTTGAAGTTATTCACATAATTTTACTCTTAAGATCAGATATAAGAAATGTCTAAAGAATATTCAATTTTAAAAGGCATAGAAACATCTGCACATGGTACTCACATACATGCATCCTTGAATTTTCTGTTCATCCTATGTTTTTATGTATAATATTCCCAAATGCATCTAAGATTGGTCATCTACCTACTCTGAGTTTTAGAAGTTATAGTATGCATAATCAAATTCAACTCTAACATTCCCAAACATTTCATTACTATAGCTTAATTGAAAGAAAGTAATGAATGGAAGATACATTAGGCTGCATTTCATTTACACAAATCATGATAAGTTTTATCCTAGCTGCATCCTCTTTTTTAACATTTTCAGAGGTGTTGGTGGCTGGAAAAATTAATATTTCAATTTGTGTAGGTGGAATAACATTCTCCCATAATTTGTTATAGTAGATAGCTTGTTGTTTCCAACTTAAAGCACAACTTTACCTCTCCAAAAATAGCTAATAATTCTCCAGTATATACTAATTTATTGGGCCAGTCTATCTCAAAGCTCTCATAATTGTGGCAGAAAAACACAGAGAACTTAGATGGTAGCATAACAATCTCTTATTCATGTTATCCTACAAATGCAATAGATGCAAGATTTTTGAAATTAGACATTTTCTAAAGTGGTAATGATATCAAAAGTTGTGATTTTTTTTAATTATGATATCAAAAGAGTACATATCACTTGAATATATATGTGCCTCCATCAGAAGATTGCTTGAATCCATATGTGCCTCCATTTATCTCGTGGGCATTCCATTTCACCCTTTCCGTGATGTTTGAAAATACACATGAAATAATATTTGAAACAATATAATCTTAAACTAGATTGCAACTTTGTTCAACTCAAACTTGCAAGGTGAATAGCACTCCTAGTCATAACACTTCCAATAGGGTTCTCCTGATTTATTTTTGTATTTCATAGATAGTATCATAGCATGGTCTCTTTTGGGCTTTCTTTCTTTCTTTCTTTATTTCTTTATTATTATCGGTTTCTTAGATTTATTTTTTAGGTGCTAACCTATTGAAATCCAATAAGTAATATGTTCATTCCCCTTTTCTAGTGTTTTTCTTCTACCAAGGAAGCTTAAAGATGTACTCAGCCCAATTTTCAAGTTATCTTGGGCTTTGGTTTTCATTCTTTTGACTCTTTGGAAGCCAAAAATTGATTAGATGATAAACTAAATTCTTCTAAACCTCATTTTTTTGAGCCTTTGCTGGTTTAGCAAATGTCAAAGTCTATGTCATGCTTACCTTAATAATCTAGATTATCACTTTGTCTAACTAAGGCTTACAAGGTGATTAACACACCTAATCCTAACACTTACCATAGGGGTCTTTTATTTTGGGCTTCATAGTTTGTAGCATAGCTGTCACATTGGTCATTTGGCTATGAGTTATCTCAGCTCACATCAATTGTATCCACTGAAGAATTTTTTTTCTTTATTCATATTTATACACAATATTACTTATTATGAAGTAATGTTGTCAATCATTCTTAGCAGTGACTTTTAGTCTTTTAGTGAAATCAACGAACATATGAGCATTTCTATTCACAAATTAGTAAAATATTAGATACTCTATATTTTTGTGTTTTCCCCCATGCAAACAACCAAAATCTGTAAGCAATTAAACATGAATAAGACTATTTTTTTCTTATAGTCACTTAAAATTCCTGCCATTTTGTTTCATGGAAAATGCCTTTGAGAATGTTCTTATGATGACTAGTAACATAGGGATTTGTTGTCTATTTGATCACTCTATAGATAGAAGATAGCTATAATAATCTGATATCTCTTTCTATTCGCGTTCAGTTAAAGAAGTAATAGATATCTTGTTGTTTGAGGAACTACATATCCTGTCCATGTGTCCCTCTTGTAGATAGGTATTTTGTCAGTGACTCTTGTTTCCAAGAAGTTGTATGATATTCATAAGTATCCATCCAGAGATGAATGCCATTTTTTCATCAGCATTGCAAGAAATTGTGAAGTGAGACAATATTAGTATCGTCTGTACTCAACAGGGCAGCTACTTCTTCATTTCTCCTTGAAGTGCTAAAAACAACAATGACAGTGCTAAAAAAATAATGACAGTGCTACTTCTTCATTTCATTTCTACAACTGTATATGACAATATTTTGATTACTTCCTAGATTGTATCATTCTCATGATCTTTGAATGTGCCCATTAACTGAAGCACTCATAGATTACAGTGAATTGTTGATGCTTAATGATGTCAACACAATTATGCTTGATATACTATGCATTATTCAACTACCATAGTGGCTCTCTCTCTTAATCACCATTGTTACTTTTTAGAACTTTACTTGGTGGCTCTTGATGTGACTGTTGTATCTAGCTCCCTGCTCCTCAGATCAATCTCTAGTATAGTTGTCTTTTCACACCACTTTACATCTAATATATAATGTTTTGCTTATTTCATTCTTTATTCTCTTACTTTAGTCTCTATGGCTGCATTCTTTGATTTCTCTTACTTTAGTCTCTATGGCTGCATGCTTTGATTTCTCTAAGCTGCTACAAAGTTGTAACAAAGTGCTTTACATACTTTCCTAGGACAATTTCATTTAATCATGAACTCTTTAACACATAGTTCCCTGTCTTGATACTTAGCATGATCATACCTTGTTAACTGCATTATCTCTATGAAGTTGAAATGAAGAACTTTGTGATTTGATTGCTTTCCTATGAGCACTATTTATCATTGTTCACTGGTCATTAAATGTAGTTGATCCTTTGATGCTCCTTGACATTGTTGGATACATCTTGTAGCAATGTTGACAGGAACTTGAATAACTTTGTGATCTTCCAATTTATTTGTTTGCTAAAAGGTATCATTTAAGGTAAAATTTCCCTTTAATTGCATGTTGCTTCTCTTGATCTGTGTATGTTCATTTATTATATAGTGCTTTGATTAAATCTTGTTCTAGTTTATAGTCGATAAAATATCCCTGATTTTTTATTTAGACATCTAAAAATTGATGCTTTCTTCTTCCATTATTATCTTTGTATCAAGTTGATAATTTATACATTATTGTTTTTTTAGAAATCAGGAAATGAGGAGAAAGAATTTAAGGCGTAAATTAGATGATGGTGATCATAATGCTGAAATTCCACTAAAATATTATGAGCGCAATCGTGAAGAATGTGTGGCCAAGAATAATGAATGTTTATCACATCTTGGTTTGCCAAATAGGCAAGTTGTACGTCTACTAAGTATTATATTATTTTTTTAAAACTATTTAATGAAATTTTATATGCAAAAGCTTTATGAATATAAGACATGATACGATATTTGTTTTTGCAGAGAAAATGAAGAGAAAAAACAAGTAGCAAATAAAGAAACAATGTTGCCAGTTCATAAAAGCCAACGCTTATGTGATCCAACAAATGTAGTTGGTGAAAAAGGTAATTCTGATGATGTGGAACTTGATATGGCACATGGTGATGTGCAGCCTAATGAAAGCCATGAAAAGAGTCCACTTGCATTTGATGTGCCTCAGAGTGAACCTGTTGGTAGTGGTTCAACAGAAGATGTGTTCACTTTTGTTAAAAGAAAGAAATTGAGTCAAGATTTATATAGATCTACAGAGAGGCATTCAAAAGAAAGAATATTAGAAGGGAAGAAGCCATTCTTGGTTGACGTATCAAGAGATGGTGAACCCACAGGGAAAAATGATGTAAGGTGGGCCTCTGAGTTGGGCGTAAGATGTAGGGCCCATTTGGATATTTGCAAATCAAATTTTACAGAGCAAGATCCACACCATGTGGAGAATGTTATACAAAAAATGGAAAATTCCTTTGACACTATTGGTGGACAAATATCGATAAAATATTATAAGCAGAAGATGAGACTTCTAATGAACAATTTTAGATACATTTGTAGAAAAGAAATCATGGAGGGAAAAGAGATTTTATACAAGACTCTATCTCCCAAATAGTGGGAAAAGTTGAAGGAAAGTATGCATTCTGAAGAATATTTGACAAAGAGTAATAAAGGAAAGAGAGAAAGAGATAGTGTGAAGGCTGAATATACATTTGGCTGAGGCGGGTTGTAGGAAAAAACAAACAAATTTGGAGTAAGTGTATGGATTTTTCGTTCAATTTAAATGATGTTATTTATTTCAATTTTTTTATTGAATTGACTTTGTTAAAATTGACATTGTATTTTAGGTGGAAAATAGTAATAGAGAAGCAGGTGCAAAAGAATTGGTCAATTATATGGCAGCACTAGATCCTAATAAATCTAAGAATAGTATGAAGTGGAAGTCTAGTTCGTCAACAACGACTTCACAACCATCTGTGGAACACCCACTAAGAGCCTCTGCAAATCATGTCAACTCAAATGAAGGGTATGAACATATAATGAAGCACTTACATAGTCTCACTAAGAAAGTTTCACAGTTGACTTCCTGGGTTGAGCCTATAGTTTCTTCATGGAATGATCATAATTTCATGAATTCATATCAGGTAAGAGGCTATATTGATGAGTTAATTTTGGTTCATAGTAATGTAGCTTTGCATTGTTGAGAGCATCATTTTGATCAACGTCTTTATGAGTTTTTATCAATTTTAACTACATGCAGAACAATTTTATCGAAGCAACACAAAGACAAAAACACCTTGGTGCCAACAAAGCTGCTGATGTTGATAGTGATCATGATGAACTAGTGGACAAGAATGTGCAGCCCAATCATAATTGTGTTGAAGCTGAGGTAATATAATAGTTATTTTGGAAAATTGTATAGTTTTTGCATTCTTTACTTGACTTATATTAACCTTTCATGATTAAACCCACATGTAGAGAAATCATATGAATGAACAACAAAAAGTAAAAGACAACTTTGATAGTGATTATGCTGATCTCGAACATGATGTGCATGATATTTATAGTACTAGCAGTGATAAACTTGAGGTGAGTCATAGAACAACTATTTTTCATGATACCTTCTAATCTTCTAGTATTATTAAAGAAAATCCTTTATCTTTCTTTCTACTAGTTTATATAAAATAATGTTGATGAAGGAATAGTCAAATTTGTTCATAGTTTTTTCTGATTGGTAAAGTAAGGATTGTACTGGTCCAGTTCTCATAAAAACTGGTGCAGGAGCACCTAGGTAGGCTAGTGTGAGACCTAGGGCTTCTTTGTCATTTTGGATTGTAGTGATTCTAGCCACATCAATAGTTCAATAAAAGGAACCATTTGGTCCTTTGGTGTGTTTAGGAAAGTTGGAAAGGCCCAAAATGGCCAAGTTGCTATTTATTGTCAACTAGGTGACTTAGGTCCTAGAATGGGTAAATTGGTGTAGAAAGGTTCATAAGGCCTTATATAGGTTATTTGAGGTCATTTTATGCATATTCCATGCTCATTTGGTTTTTATGACAAGTTTGGAAATCTAACTCCATTTGGAGCAAAAGTTGCTAAAAAGTTGTCATGTTGTCTTGACAACTTTTCTTGCTATGATCAAATTTTTAGCATTATTGTGTTGGAAATGCTCTAACTGTATTAAATAGTTAAGAACACATGGAAGGAACCTATTAAAGGCCAAGGACAACCTTTTCATTGGGTTGGTCAAGTTTGAACAAGTGCTGTACGGACTGTGCATAAGCATCTCTTTGTTAATTTGGTGTTTTGCAAGGTATTTGAATAAGAAGTGGATTAGATGGCTTAAATTTTGTGTTGAATAAGATTTTTGTTGTTGATGTGGATCTTTTTGTGGTTTTTGTTTGATTTTTCTTTCAGTTAGTAGTGTTTTAGAAATTCATTTTGGTTTTGTCAGTTCGCTGGTCTGAACAGAGCTGCAAGTGTAAACTAGGGTCTTAGGGCCACTTCCCACCATTGGATTCCTATGGTCTCTTGGGATTTCTAACTAGACTCCATTTACTATATGTACACTATAGGGGGGCCCAAGAAAATCACAACAATAATTTATGAAGTGATGCCCTAGGCAAGCCAACTGTAACTTGGCTAGGAATCACAGAACAGACAACGGGAAATGGAGGGGGTTGAGGGCACTGATGCCTCAATCCAAGCATGTGGAAAGTAAGAAGGAGGGTTAGAATAACTCCAGTCCAAAGGAGAATTTTTGGAAAGGTTCCCAAGAGGGGAAAAAGCAAACTTTTCCATTGTCAGCAGTGAAACCCTTGAAACCCTCTTTTTAAGCCTAAAATTGTGCTTTGACCGTACGTACAAGCTGGGGGCTTAAAAATTATAAAATCTCCAAGTAATCTGAAAAGGGTATCAGGATTGGTGATTTTTTTGTGGCATTGCTAAGGGTTTTTTTTAAGATATCTAAGTTTCAGTTCATTTTGAGGGCTTATCCTTGTAGCCTTTTTGCAGCTTTTTGGTGTGTTTACACTTGTGGGTTGTAATTACCCATTACTACAGTACTATTTGGGGTGTTAGATGTCAGAAGGGATCTAATGAGACCCTATCTGAGTGGCTAACACCCTTGGAGGCCTTTGATGGACTTGAGGGTTGATTGTGGATGGGAGGAGCTAGTGAGCAAAGATGGTTCTACTTTGTTGATGTGCCCCAACTGAATAGGTAGGATCTTTTGAGCAGGATCCTAGGGAGCCTAGGGTGAGTAGAAGCCCTAGTTGGTCAGGTGAAAGACCTAAGGAAGCCCTAACATGTATCCTAGAAACTCCTAAGGAAGCCCTAACATAGTCATCAACCAAAAATTTTGGGTGTTTCCTTTTCTGCTTTGGCCCAAATGTATCCTGGAAACCCTCTGTGTCCAGGAGATGTACCCTTGTTTGCTGAAAAATGACACAATGTTAGCACTACACACTTGGAATTAATAAATAAATCTATGTAGGATTTCTTTCCCATGTCCCGAGTATGGAACTCTCCATCATATAGGGAAAAATCCCCCATAATATCATAGTAAAACAATGTACAGAAAGAAGGTATGAAAGATAACCATGATGGATGACAATTATCATTGTGACTACCTTCCTCCATTTTCACTATTAACAAATTCAACAACAAAAGTAAGCCCCTTTCTTACATAGATAAAATTCCAAAAGAATAAATGACAAACAACATCTAAAAAAGGTTGCTAATGGTCCTATAAAGATTGCTTGTAAATTCCATTCCAATTCTATGATGGTGAGAAAAGATACATTAGAGAGAAATGAATAAATCAAGGTAGGTATCATAAGACAACAAATTAGAGTCAACTATTGTTGCGTTGTGAAGCCATGAAAACAAGAGTAGAGAAAACCATAAAATTGCAGGTTGAGTAAAAGGTGGTCATTTCAATACATTGATAGATATAAGAAAGTAGTGTGACAATGTACACAAGTATTATTATGGCTCTCAATTTGAAATGCAGAATATTGTAGGAGATAAACTGATAAAAATGTTATTGTTCAAGTCATGGTCAAGCAAGAAAACAATTTGACATATACAGTCCACTACAACCTTCTATAAGTGTTGTAGGTATCTGGTTCTCTGCTATGACAGGGACACTTTGGACAACATCAACTGGTCCCAGGCCATTGTTTCTTAAACAAGGAGCATTACCTAAAGGGGTGCCTCTGTAGAAACCTCTCCCAAGGTTTTGTCTCCACAAAAGAACCAAACTATGTTCTCTTTGCAATCCCCTCCTCCTCATTTTGAATATGTAACTTCTCTAGTTCTTATCTGTTTGTTAGATAGATTTGGTCAGATAACAAATATTTATCTTGTTTTAAACTAAGTTACCAATTCAGATTCGGGGACGGATTTGGGCTCGCAAATCTGGTTCGTGGATTCATAATTTTTTTTTTGTTGTTTGGGTTCGTGGATTCATGAATATAGCAAGTACTTAGCCTAGACTTCTCATGGAGCTTGAATGGGGCATACTTTGCATTGCATTTTGTTTGTCTAGTTTCTAACAACAAAAATTCCAGTGCAAATGGTTATTAACATAAATACACACTGCCAATTATTCTATATCAGTATGAGGTGTCACAAAGAGTTACAACTTACTCTGAAAGAAATTTCAACCTTTTATAGATGATGGTGAAGAAAGTAGATAGTTACCTATAAATATAGGTAATCTACTGGAATAGGCATTTCTTTATAAAGGAATTACACATTTGCTTGGAATAACATGAATGAAGAAAACTTATACTAGAGTCCAAGAATGATGCCAGACTAAGCATCAAAAGGAATTCATAACTCCTTTCTTTGTAAGGCACCAATTATTTAGGGAAGGTCCTTCCTCTACATAAATAACTGTAATTCTCATGTACAACATAAGTTCATAGTTTTGAAATACCACACTGTATTCTCAATGAAGCATTTGTGGCTTTAATAGGCTTTTAAAAAGTTACTATGTGCTTATAATTTGACTCTCACCCCTAAGCATATATCAGAACAATGGATTATGGATAATAACTTGCCAAAAATTTTAGGCATACAATGTCTGGCAAATGCAATTATTAATCTCAAATATGTGGTTACCTTGTGACTATCAGATCATAGTGTATAAATAGGAGAACAAAAATGGAAAACTTTCGAAAGTCTCTGGATGTAATGGAATAATTCTATTTACAGTACAAGAAATTCATAAGGCATTCTAGTATACTATATGTCTCCCTTTTATTTATCCAAATAATGAGGTTAACTCCATTACCTTTGCTTGATAATAAAAATTAAAAACCAAGTTATTGGACTTCAATATTATTAATTTTTTGTACTTTCAGCAGATTTGTGTCTACAGATTAATGCATTAGTGTTGCAGTTTTGATTAAAGTTTCACTTAGACAGTTTAGGTCATTCTTTGAATTTTGGAGAATTATTGTGTTGAGGAAGTGTGATTGATTAGTTGCAAGGAAAGCCCACTGATTCTTGTGCAAGGACAGTCATAACATGTTCTTTTGGGTTGTTTTGGGGTTCTTAAGACCTAGGAGAATATCAGAGGTTAGTGATGACAAAATGATCAACATTTTATGTTAAGCACATGCCTAGAAGGGTAAGGTGTTTTTTTTTCTAGGTTGATTTTCAGAGATCTCCATACCCTATGCCAAAGCTCCCATTTTGGCACAGGAAGGGAGGATGCTAGAAAAATTTATGGATTTTGGCTTTATACCTTCCAATTGCATTTGGTTGAAAGTTTCTAGATCCCTTTCAACAAATCTGTGTTGTGCATATCTTGCAATCATTACATTCCATGATATGAAATCTCTTTTAGGAATTCTATCAAACAGTATAAGTCTGTTGTTTATGCTTCCACATTTTGCATACATGTCTACTAGAGAATTTCCAACTAAAATACCTAGTTAAAATACCCATTCCATTATATGCTTTGATGGATGTAAATACCCTATTCCAAATCTCCAATTTCAGCACATGCAAGGAGGATGCTTCCAAAGGACATGTCTTTACATCTGTCAATTGCATTTTCTTGGAAGTCTCTAAAGATTTTCAAAAATTCCATTTTGTGTATATCCTTCAATAATTGCTATCCTTGAGACCATATTTCTTTCAGGGATACTATTGTGCCATTTTTGCTTCCACATTTTGCATACATTTATACCAAGGCAATTGCAACTATAACATTTGACAAACGCCTCTATCCTTTATGTTTTGATGGATGTCCATACTTTGAAGCTCCCAATTTGGCATGAATAGGGATGATGCTAGCTAATGTTGTGG
>MU226289.1:2801882-2814716 GCA_018584345.1 Thuja plicata
AAAATCTATGACAGTAACAGTTCAAGTATTGGATTCCAATGCCATATGGCTTGATGTCATATACCATCAAATCAATTGTGTACAAAGTGTTACAAGCTCTTCCACCTATCCTTCAAGAATATTATTTTGTTGATAATTCTATATTATGCCCAAAGGATGATCGTATTATTCACTGTCATTCCTAGTTATTGCAGATAGTTTAGGGGATGTATTTGTTGTTCTGATTCTTTGGTTTCCAACACTTGGAGTCATAGTAGGTTTTCTTTGACATGTACATCATCTATAGTTCAGCATCAGTCTTCGCAACATCTTTCATGTTCATTAAACCATACACTATATGTGAAACCTTTTTCATTTTTGGTGAACCAAACTACATTTAAAATTCCTTGAACACTTCTGCTACACATTGGTGTATTCCATGCCAGTCTTCTTCAAAGATGATCCTGCAGCTAGTTTGAATGAATTTGGTCTTTTTGAGGTCTTCAAATTCAACACTTTTTTACTTTCCTTAAAATGCTCTCAATATTGAGCCCTCTTCAATTGACTTGCCATAGATAATTGTGTTTCATGCACAGATGGTCTTGTCTCATGCTGCAAAGTCTTTGACACTGCGATACTCTCAGACTTATGAGAATTGAATGTGTCCTCGATGGATACTTTAGCTAAGTCATGTGAACTATGTCGCCTCTCATCTTTGGAAGTCTGGCAGTTTACCTCTTGCTCAACTTTGGGCTTAACAAAATTTGGGGAATTGGTCTCACTGACTGAATGCACTATGCCAACTGAACTTCTAGCACATTAGGAACCTATTGGAAAATGGTTCAACACAACACAACTCCTATTAGATGCAGTCATACATGGAAATAGTTCAATTTCTATAGGATTTTTCAACTTCACTAACGAGTCATGGCCTGCATGAAATCTATATATGTACACATTGGTAACATAGATTAGCATCAAAATATGTAGGTAGATAGATAGATTATAATATGGTAATAATACATCTTTCTAAAGAGTATGCCATGTAGTGAGTCAAGGATAGGAGTGGGTGTGGGAAGTGTCATAGAGTTTGTTTATAGTTTCTTATATGGTAGGAAGAAGGGGAAACATATTATAGGGTTGTTTAACATGACTATTATAATGAATGATATGAGTAATTGTTATGACTGTTTTAGAGACACCAGTCCCAAATTCTTCAAGTAAATACTATGAAAATTATAAAAGGAATGTAAGGGAATGTGAAACACAAAAAATACAATGTCCTACATTCTTCCTACACCAAGATCATACTCCAAACTAACATAACAACTCGCTATTCAGACTGTACCCATGGGATAGTGAAAGGATTTGTAAAAAAAAATTTAGTTTTATTGATTTAAAACTTGTACATTTCTTTGTCGAATCATACCAACTCCACATTCTCTCATACTTGACAAAAATCTCTTATAAATAGCTAGACAAGGCTAATAACCCCCTGCCTAACCGTAACAGTCAGTTATCTGACTGTTATAAGTTAGTTACAACTACAAATTTGTTGAGATTTGTTGTCTAGTTGACACTCAAGTGTCAACTTTGAAAAATTACAATCATTAATCCATCCACCACATTATATTAACCTTTCTAAAGATGAATTTGAAGGGCTATTAGTTTTTAGAAGATGAATAGCCATGTGTCCAAAGTAGACAACTTGCACAAAGACATTGTTGCCTGAAACATTAGATACTTTAAAATCAATAATAGGGTATTCAAAATCAGAAAAATAATCTGAGCATGTGGCATTTGTGAGAAAAGCATCTTTGCCATGAATTGTGATAAACTAGAAAATACAATGATGAAGTATTGTGCTAATAAAAAATCTTCCTGGCCAGGTTTGCCAAATAGGTCAGCTATCAAGAATCTAAGCCAATCCTAGTATGCTCAAAACTGATGACAAATGACAGGTGAGAACAAATGGATGACCCATACCAATTGCATTTGACAGAGGCTTCTAGGCTTGAGAAGAAAATTTCAAGATTATATATTATGGGACAACCTCCTCCTTTCCCACATAAAATATATACACTAAGAACTGAACATAATTTTCAGAAATGCAAGAGCAAGGGGCTCGCTGAGATAACAATTTATCATCTTGATGTCCCAGCTGCAGCAGTTTTGTCATTTATACTTGTAGATCCCAAAAGGTTGATATCACCAACACCAAGTGGGGGACCAAGGCTGCATTGAGATGTGTTGTGTTATGCAATAGCATCTTTTAGCTTTTGGAACTGTTATTAGAAAAAAATATTATCAGTCTTGGATATCGATAGAAATTAAGAGAAGGATTCCAGCTTATCACAAAAGAAAGAGTAATGTTTATATATACATATATATACAATCCAAAAATAAAGCCAAAAATCAATTCTTCAAAACAACAAAAAAACCAAATTATCTTCAAAGACAACAATTTGTACATAACTTGAAGTTAGATAAATCCAAAATGCAGACCCTTCCCTACATCTGGATATCAATCAAGTATTCCATATGTCAATCTAACTCTAGCTGCATCAAAAAATGTGTCCCCTCAGCACCTATAACTTAAATATTGATTCCCCATAATCGCCCAAGTAGTCCCCCAATTTGACATATAGTAGTAGAAATCAAGATGAATAATCTTTCCTTTTCAAAGGAGGCAACAAGTTAATATACAAATAATTAGCAAAGAAAAAAATATTATGAAAACAAAATGGATAATGAATCTTGTGCTCAGGCAGGAAGGAAATCTTGTGTTGAATTCAACAGGCACATACATTGGATTTATTTTTCCTGTTGTTAGAAATCTTGTACATATAAAAAATTAAAAAAAAAGAGGCTCTTCAGTTTGATGATAAGGTCCATATACATAAACCTTTCAATTTGTCAGAGTAATTCTAGTTTCTAAGAGGACACAACCAAGAGAAATAAGATAAGATTCATTCATAGGAAGTCATCGATCAAATCTTATTACAAATCTTGCACTCAATTAGGTCTTCTCTGCATTTTCACACATGAATATAAGGCATAGCCAATATTTGATTGCTATACCTATAAAAGTCTCCAAAATTTCTGCTAAGTGCATAAGCATTAACCATGTATAATTCACGAAGTTCACAAAAATAAGGCATTAAATGAGCTTTCAGCTCCATCTTGTAGTGTACAGATTCAGTTGGTCTATGTTTATATAATTGGTCAATAGTTAACGAATTCATACAGCTTGTCTAATCAAGCTTTCACATCCTCTTATCACTCACTTTGATCTCTAGAGCACCCTGATGACAAACCATTGAATTAGGCCAACTATATAATTTGCTTAAATTATTGAACTGTACGAGTTCTGTAAATGTTACTAGAACATTGTAGCATTGGGATATCTTTTGTGTATGTTTTTTGGTGAACTACATATGCAACTGCATTATATAATTGATCAACAATTTCCAAATGATATGTGATCATATTTTCTACCCCATCTCTTAGTGTACAGATTGGTAACAATGACAAGTGAACTTTTTGAGGTTTTAAAAGATGTATCTTTGTCTTCATAGTAAGGATTTTTATCAGTGTGAGTTCTGGTTTGTTATTATTTGTAGGTACATATTGGAACAACATTGCAAATATGAACAATGTGCAACTGTGATGTCTGCCTTTATTTCTTTAGTAAGGGGATGCCAGCATCGAGTAGAATATGCTGAAATTTATTCATTTTTAAGTCCCAGTGCCTATTTTGTCAGTTTCGTTTAGTGGTTAGTTGTGCATTGTTAGCTGTAGTCTGTATAAGACTGGTGTCATTAAGATTCTTTCAGATGAAAGTTTTCTCTACAGAGTTATTTCTATTCTAGTTCGAGTAATTTAAAATTGGATAATTTCATTATATTTCTACAACGATTTTAAATCCTCAATCTGTCTTATTGCTTTTGATTTGATTAAAAGCTCAACTGGATTGTCCTGTGGCCATAGTGACCTATGTTAATAACTAGCGCTTGCATCGAAAGAGATGCAAGAGTAAGGCCGATAGGAAAAATATAAAAACATTGAATGATACGTACAATTAAAAATATAAAGTTAGACATCCATCCTAAAGTTAATAGTAAACATAAGGTTGAAACCATGTAGAGAGTGAAACAGTGACCGTCACGATTGAAATTAAATTCCTCCATGCCTAAATTGTACAAATTGTAGTCAACAATACTAGCTAGAGTTTGCAGGAAAATTTACAAAAAAAAAATGATAAATAAACAAACAAATATATTGTAGAAGGAAAAAATAATAATAAGAAGCTTCAAAATACATAGATGAATGACCTGAAATGCAGAAGAATAAAATTCCAACTAACATCCAAATTCGTAACGTAGTATTCACACAATCTACCAATTTTGATTTAACACGGGGTGATGAACAATTGCAATTTGCTGCATTTTCACTTAAAACATCTTTCATTATTAGAAAATAGATTCTCTCTGTCGATCAAAATGATTTCTACTAAGTACATTTTTGAGATGGTGTTGTGATGACATGTGATGAATGCTTGAATTAAGATTTGATATTGGAAATGCTAGATATTGGTGTAATCATGATTATTGGTACAAAGATAAAGCTATGCCAATGGTATTCTATGACTTTTTAATAATTCAATTCATGTCAAAGGTTAGTGATTGTAGCTGAAATGACCTAGGTCGAAGTCCTTTTATAGAAGTTAAGGGCACACAAATGTGAACATTTTAGTTTGTTAGTAAGCAAGTAACAATTGATTAAAAGTAAATAAGCTTGGGCCCTAATTGATGAATCTAAATTTATGATTCAAGGATCCAAGGTTGGAAGTGTGGCCCTTGATTTACTTGAAGTAAAAAAGGTAACCAAGTGGATATACCACTAAATATATTTATATAATAAGGGTTAGAGTTACGGTTAGGATGTACGGTTGCGGGTTAGGGTTAGGGTTAGAGTTAGGGTTATAGTTAGGGTTAAGATAGGGTTATAGTTAGGGTTAGGGTTAGGGTGATTTTTAGGGTTAGAGTTAGGGTTAGGGTTACAGTTAGGTTTAGGGTTAGGGTGATTGTTAGGGTTAGGGTGATTTTTATGGTTAGGACGTACGGTTATGGGTTAGGGTTAGGGTTAGAGCTAGGGTTAGGGTTACTATTAGGGTTAGAGATAGGGTTACAATTAGGGTTAGGGTTAGGGTGATTTTTATCGTTAGATTTAGTGTTAGTGTTACAGTTAGGATGATTTTTTACGGTAAGGATTTGGGTTGGGGTTAGAATTAGGATTAGGGTTAGAGTTAGAGTTAGAGTTAGGGTTAGGATGTCCAGTTTAGGAATAGGGTGTAGGGTGAGGGGTAGGATAAGTATCATCTTAATGGTTAGAGCAAGGGTTAGGGTTATAATTATGGTTAGGGTTAGGGTTATAGTTAGGGTTACGGTGATATTTATGGTTAGGATGTATGGTTATGGGTTTGGGTTAGGATTAGAGTTAGGGGTAGGGTTAGGGTGATCTTTGTAATTGATATTGTCTTCATTTGCATGTACTCTCTTTTAGGAACTTAGATCTTGACATTATTTTGATCTTTTAATATATTTTTTTGTACTTGCATGGATAAAAACAATAGTTGTATTTTCTTTCCTACTTTATGCACTGTCAACAGATCTTTTTCTACTTGGAAATTTTGTGAATTATATTTCTACATTTAGGAAAGAGGAAGAAATCATCAGGGACATTGAAACAAAAAAAGGGAATTAAGCCCAATTTAAGTATATTTGTTAAAATGTATTATGAAAATTTCAATGTAGTGTATATTGATTAATGCACTTGACTTTTTTATTGTATACATGTAGAATCAATTGGGTTTCACTTAATTGATGAATTCCCCAGACATTGCTGATGTTCAGGAGAGGGAGGAGGTAACACATTTTTATATTTACTTTCAATTGCATTCATGTTTGTTCAAAATATTTTAAAAATCATGTTCCTCTATTAGTATGTCATTTTCTACAAATTTTCATACAGGAATTGGTCATAGGTGCCTCAGATGAGGCGAACCCTTCTCCACTCCCTATGGATCCCTTTCCTAGCACATGAGATCCATTTGTGGTATGTATTTTCTTTTTAGTCCATGCATTTTTTATTTTTTAGTATTTCTGATTTATACCATGTATTTTGTATTATTTTTTCTGTTGTAGGAACCTTCACTACTACTCATCATTCCTTTTCCTGGCCATTGTTATAGGAGTCCATCTCACCCACTATGGAGCCCATTTTGTTCATCAGTCAGCCCAATCATAAGAGATCCAGCTGAGGATTCAGTATGCAAATTAAAGCCCAATATTTATTTTTTTAATATTATTCTGAGATAATATATATGGATTAACATTTGAATTGTTCTTGTGCAGAGACTTAGTGAACCAAGTGTTGCTGCGAAGAAGCTAGATTTTGACGATCCACCACAGTCGTAGATATATCGAGACATTGTATAGATCTAGTTGTGGTCATTGAATGACCAAATTATATATGTGTGTGTGTGTCAGAACCTGATCGGGTTATGAGAACATAACGAGTCCATGCTCCTAGTTACTCAGAACCTGATTGGGTTCTGAAAAACTAAGAACAAAGTAGGATTGAGAGAGAGAGTACAATTTCACTCACTTGAAACACCTATGTACTAGGAGGGTATTAAATTGTAATAACTATGTACGAAAGGTTGGAAGATTGCAGAAAAAATCATGGATGACCATTGAAAGAAGCAAAGGCAACCAATTGGCCATTTAAAAAAATTCATGGACGACCATTGAAATAAGCTATTTTGTTGGAGGGAAGAGCATAAAACTTTCACTAATTTGCAATGGCCCGAAGTGAAGGGAGCAACTCTACTTCCAGATCTATTTCAGGTTGCCCATCTATACAGTTTGGTGAAGAAGGGTGTGCATTTTCTAATTCCTACTGCTTGAATTGTTACCAATCTATGCCTCCTAAATACTGTGAGGATTACCATACATGTCTTTTATATGAACTTCATGGGGTGAAGGAATAAAATAAAATACTTACGACGGAGGGTGAGAAACAATTTGGAATTACTGAAAATCTACAAGAAGAGATGAGATTATTGCGAGAAGATGGGGAAAACCAACTTGGCCAAATTATCCAAGCCCTGAGACAAAAAATTACATCATTGCATGTAGAGAGCGAGAACCAATTGGGAAAAATTCAAAGAATGCAAAAAGAGATTGAAATCTTGCGTGCAGAGGAAGCGAAACAAAGTGAGAGTGCAGAAGAGGAGATTGGGTTACTTCAGAAAATCTTAGGCGAAGCATTGGATAATCTGGATGTCATGCTCTGTGCTTCTGATGGTTCAACATTTCAAGCGCATTCTCTCATTGTCATGAGCTCTCTCTCTCTCTCTCTCTCTCAATCTCTCCTACTTCTACTCCTACTCTCTCTCTCTCTTTCATTATGGAGAATAAAATGAATAGTTTTTACTTCTTCAAAACCCGATCGGGTTTTGAAGTACTTTTTCCTTTTCAGAACCCGATCGGGTTTTGAATTACTTTTTTCTTTTCAGAACCTGATTGGGTTATTTGAAATTAAGAAACCCGATCGGGTTATGGCTCGGGAAGAGGCTTGAAAATTGACCCAAAGGCTTGGAGGCTCATTTTCCCTCCATTTTTGTTCTTTTAAACATTTTTTTAAATCTTGTAAGATGATTTATTGACTTTATCTTCATCAGGTTTACAATTTGTCAACTGGGTAGCTTTATAATTTTCACCATAATCTCATATGTCTTCTTAGCTTTCTAACCATATAAATTTTTCTATTTTTGGACAACATTAGCATAGTAAACTTTAATTTTCTTTACCAATGTCTTGATTGTACTCACAGACATATGTCTACCATTTTTTTAATGACTTTTGAAATACTTAATCAAATTACAAATAAATTACATTTTATTTTTCTACACTTGATTTTATACACTTTTAAAAAAAAGTTTTCATTTTTGATTATTTTGATGCAAGTTATGCCCAGCGCACGAACAGGTACCAAAATTTCAGGATGCAACCACTTCAAAAATCACAGAAAAAAAATGCTCATCAAAAAATAAAAAAAAAATACACAACTTCTAGATCTCACTCTTACCCATCATCCTACCCAAGGGATTTAAAAAATACTGAATATAACTATACCTTTTGTACCACGCACGAAAATAGCTATGTTATGTTTTTCCAAAAAAACTAGAAACATGTTTTTGTGCGCGCGAGGTTTGACCCTCTTAATCTTATTAGGTTTTAAACAAAATTAGTGTTCTAGAAACTAGATTCAGAGCACTACAATTTCTATTTTTTACACATCTTCTTATTTTGAGTGCATGACCCTCAAACTCCTGTTCCAAGTTTAGGTTTACCTGATTTCAGAAAAAATGTGTCCACTTATACCCCCCTTTTTGGTCCACAACTTGGTGCACACACCCACTAGAAAAACCAAGAGCACTAGAAGACAACAACATTGAACCAAGGACAACATCATCGTTCTGCATAGGGACAACACTAGCAACACTAGAAGGGACAGCATCAGAGATAACAATAGTAGCTTCAAAGACAACATTAGCAGCTACATATACATCATTAGAATCTCTAGCCCGAGCTTGATTGTTCTAAGGAGGATAGGCATCCGATCCCCCATCCACGGAATATTTACAAATCGTATAATGTTTGCCAGAAGCCCCCAACCACAAAGAAGGTGATTTATTCAATTTAAACTTATCAGATGTACACCACGTAGCAAGATGGCCAGTCTTGTGGAAAATCCTACATTTGAACGGGATACCTTCCTAATCAAGATTCTGAGTCCAAGATCCCATAGAAGAGGCCAAAGTGATCTTCTCAGGGAGACCCTTGGAAACGTCCATCTCCACAAGAATACGAGCATACGTCATCTTAAAATTTCAGAGGAGAACATATCTACCATCTGAAAATTCCCAAGAGCCTCACCCACCGATTCCAAAACAAAATCCAACCATAGATGAAGGGGAAGATTTAGCAGTCTAACCCATAAGGGTATCTTATTAAAGGACTTAGAGAGAGGATCAAACCCCTAAAACCAAGGTTTGGCCATCAAAGGGAAGCACTCCTCCGAAGAGAAACAACAGTCACACAAAATAGTCTTCCTATCTACAACATTATCAAACTTTACAATAAAAAACCCCTTGCCACAGGGTAAATCTGAGCATCATCAGTTAATAATGGTTCCCAATGTTTGGAAATCCAAACATGCAACTGATTAAGAGAGGGCCAAAAACCCCTAAAATGAAAGATAGCAGCATTGGAAGAAAAATCTTCCGCAGTTTTTAAAATCTCATCAACAGTATCAGTATCGAGATTGATGACAATAGGGTTACTTATAGAAATAGACACCACAGGAGGAGAGGAACGGTTACCTCCCCTCCCAATAAAGGCCTGGCCATGGATGCCCGCTTCAAAGGCAGCCACATCAACAAAGGGAAGCGCAGGTTTGTGAGCAGCTGAGCCAGACACCGAACCCCCACTATTCTGGAAGGAAGCAAAAGACGAAGCCCCTACCAAACAAGAGGCAACAACGGCAACGAGAATGGGAGAAGGCCCTCCCTCATCGGAGGCAACTGTCGAGCCAACTGGACCAGAGCGGGAAGTGACAGCCAAGGAGATATTTGACTTACCCCTTTGGTGGGAGACAACAGTGGCAGATCCAAGCTTTAGTGCACCAGCAGTGCCTGCAGGACCCTTCACTCCCGTCGGGCAGGAGACATCAACGGAGTTCAAAATTCCCTTTGGGCGGAAAGCGGCAGCGGCAGCGGCAACGACTGGAGGCATCTTCAAAGCTATGTAGCTAGATTTTATCTTTGTTATATCTTATGATAGATTTCTTTTTGAGGGTTTTAGATCCCAATTAAAATCTAATTGTATTGGGTTTCAGGTCCCATTCAAACGTGTTTAGCTTTAATAAAAAATAATTACTAATAAATGAAAAGTGTCGGCAGCCTAAGTAAACTTTTAAGAATACACTAACAACCCCCTTTCTATGAGCATCACCTAGATGCAGCATGTTCTAAGTTCTCCATTCATTCTCATGAGAGATGGGTTCTTGTGAACCACTACTCATGAAACTTGGCTTAATGAGTTTGACTAAAAAACTGCACAGTTGTATCTTGATAACAAAATCACAATTTGACTTGCCATGGAAAATATCTCCTAGTTAACATTTTATTCCTTGTTTATATTTAACTTATGGGAACACATAGCTATTTAATATTTTACATTAACAATTTTGTAAGGCAATAAATTGCGTATTTACATATACACTACGACAATTGATTAAGTTATAATGATAAATATTTTTTTTTTAATAGTGATTTGGAATTAATACTTAAAAATAAATATAAAATCTAAAGTAGAAGAATAAGATATTTATTTAAATTTGGAGAGAAAATGATGTTGAAAATATTGAGAATTACTTTGTGAGTATATTGAAAAATAAGGTCTTGTTCATATGAATGCAAGTGAATTTATAAATTTACTATATGTTTGGCTCAAATTCATGCATATAAAATTGATCTCCACAAGTGCAAAATTGATTTGGTCTAGGAATTGAACTTAGAGCTATATAAGTGCATTGGCATAAATGAATAATTAATGTTGATTCAACACACCCTGTTATACCTATGTTTAAGGAGTGGTTTATATAGGCAATGTTTAGGAACTTGCTATGTAAGGGTCATGTTCTCCTTAGTCAAGCCCCAAGACAAACTAATTCAATGATGATGAATCAAGATCAATGGTGAGAAGATGATCTTAGGGATGCCTTAGATGGTGTTTGTTGATGTATGCTTCAATAAGGCTACTATAGATGTATCATAAATAATATTTAACAATGGTTTTTCATTATAATTGACGAATTTCTAAATAAATGATGAATTTCCTTAAAGACGAAGACATGCCACATAAAATAATACAAATATATGCCAAGTCGCTTTACAACTAATAAGAGGGAGTCAAAAACGTCCAAACTTAAATTTTGATTAAGGTCCAAATCTAATGGCCTGATGATAAGTAGTAGATCTAGGGATCAAAATGAACTTTAAGAGATGAGTGATGATGGGATTAAGATTGGATGAGCCAAATTTCATACAAGAATATGCCATTTATAACCTTTAAAATTTTGTAAAGGTCATTTTAAAGAAGTGGTCCCAAAATATAAAATGAAAGAGGATGGTTTGTAATTTTCACCATTACATCTCTTTATATGTTGATTTTCTTTTTAAAAGCGGAAAAGATTTAAACCATTATTAGAAAAATCTTAAGTTAAAAATAATATTTGTCTCAATCTAGTTGTGTGATGCACATTGAGTCCAATAGTTTAGTGATGGAGACCCAATATTTTCATCAAACTAGAGTATTAGAAACAACCTTTATTATTTTATATTTTAATTTAACATGTCTCATATTCTTCCTCATACCACGTCCTAAATTTAAATAGTAAAAAAAATTAAAGATTTAGAATATTAAGAATGTTAGAAGCTACAAAATTTACTATTGTCAATAGGGATAATTATGAATGAGCCCTTAGTATGTTGGTGAAGTTGGAAGGTTCTTAATGAGTGCATAGAGATCGAGTCTTGTTGAGTGCAATGTTGCAATATCATAAGGGATGAGACCAAGGTTGTGCCTAGAGCAAATCTGGGAAAATGAATACTCCTAAGCCCTTGGCTATTAGCTAAAGAAGTTTCAGTATAAGACTCGTGATCTAGTATCAAATAGCTAAAACAACTTTATGAATGAAGATCCCTCTATAGAAAAACCAAATATATATCATTATTTTACATCTTAAATTTTTATCAATATTAATAAAGAGTGAAAATTACTAGAACATTTATTATTAAAGATTATTATTTCAAAATCAACTAATAAATCATGTATCAATCCCAACCTCTTCCTCTTTATTGCGTCTGAATACTTAAATGTTGATAGATAACATAATAAAGAAATATAACATCATCCTTAAAAATCATATTCAACCAATTAAACTACAATATTTTAATAAAACAAAATTATTTTCTAAAATGCCACTCAAACCCATAAAGAAGATAAGTTACAAGTGTCGATTATATAAGAACTCATCAATAACCCTAATAACGTTAACAACTTAATTTCGTCTCATAATGCTCAGATTATGAGCAATCGCTCAGACTTACTAAGCTGGAGAAACCCACAGACCCAACACATTCGCCATTAACAAGAAACAAATCTGAATATTTCTTAAGTAGTGGAGTAAGGAATACTATGATGATATGATATTGCAGAGAACAATTGCAGGGCAACTCTCCTTTGGCAGGAAACAAAACATGAAGATGAATAATACCAGCCAAAGAAGAGTCCCCCTCTAATTATCTCCTGCATTTTCTTTTGCACAAATTTGATGGGTGAATAGATGGATTTGCAGGGAGGTCTAATAGATGGAGAAGGATGGATATCCACTGCGTATATGCTTCGGATTATGGTATTATCCGCTGCAGCTTCCTCTCTTTACAGAGACGATTTCCCACATTATGGCACATTATTGACCACAGGTGGAATATATACATGACTGGTTTATCTGCCTCAGGATAGGACATGATTGCCTGCTTTTTGGTTGGAAAGAGAATCGACCTCATACATTGTGACTCGCATAAAGTAAGAGGAAAAGATGCAGTAGGGATCAAAAGTTTACAAAGTTGAGCAAGAGTAAAAAGTAAAGTGGTGAAAACAATGCACATTTCTTTATCTTCCCTTCCCCCACCTTTGGTTTAGTTTCCAATTTGGCCATGTT
>MU226289.1:2814766-2828166 GCA_018584345.1 Thuja plicata
AGATGCAGTAGGGATCAAAAGTTTACAAAGTTGAGCAAGAGTAAAAAGTAAAGTGGTGAAAACAATGCACATTTCTTTATCTTCCCTTCCCCCACCTTTGGTTTAGTTTCCAATTTGGCCATGTTTCTAGTAAGATTGCCTCGGTGTTCAATTTATTTTGATTTATGTGTAAATTAACTTTGAATCTAAAGGTTGAGTTCCTCCAGAACCACTACGTTTATCATTAGGGGTCTTTTTTTCTGACAAAATTGTAAATGCAATTGTGTCTTTTGAATGAGAATCTATTGTGGATATGATTATGTCCACTTTTCAAAGTTTAGATTTTATAATTTTTAAAGTAGACGATTACAAAATTCAATCATTGTTTCTTCTCACTGGGTCTTTACTGAAGGGGCAATACACTATCACGTGCGTTCATGTTGGGGGGTTTAAAAAAGGGCTATATATTGCCTAAATATGAGGGGTTTTTTTGGGGGTGGGCATGGGGGTGGGAAAATAGGTGNGTATTGGAGGGGGGTGACAAAAAGGGAGTTTGGGGCAATACTTTTTGAAAATAGAGAGATTATTTAGTATGCCACAAACAAAGGTCCTATGATTCAAGTTCACTAAGTGAAACCCCCATGTTGCTCCTCTTGACTCGCATGCCAATTTTTTTTCATTGAGTATCTAACGTTGTGTATTGCAGATAAGCCCTAGGTCATTGATGTCATCTAGAGAGACACACGAAAGAAGCATTCAAGAGAAAAATATATCATTACATTGTTTGTTTACATCAGCTCTATATGAACATAGACTAAGCCAATGCCATCTCATTTTAGACGTCTTGCATGATCCCTTTTTTTGTGTTTTGATATTGTGAAAAACAACGGCTCTAAGGCCCTAGGCAGTCTTGAACTTGTTCATTGCACCAAATGGTGTATTTTTAGAAATTGGTGAAGGTGAACTAGTATCTTAGGATTGTATGTGTAGGACACAATCATGCTAGAATGACACAATCAGTAATGCAACTTTTTGCTAATGCACAAAACGCTAGAACTTAGTTTCTAATGACAACTTATATAGCTTCACTATATTGAATCTAATACTTTATCCACATTAGCAATAGTACATTAGTTCATGAAGGCACACATTGAATAGCTAAGTAACCTATTATCCCGGTCAAGTTTATTTATGGATTGTTTATCACATGTTTAAATACTCAAATCAATATTTGTATTTGAGTCTAATTTGTATGGGGAGGGATCTTAAGGATCTTTAGTTTTTTATAACTTCCTACATATTTTGGCGAACCTTGAATCTTCAAACCTTCTAAGGTTTTACTTTAGGGTTTTGACCTTGCTCACATCTTTTATTTTTCATCACTTTTTTGATATTCCCTCTCTTTAAATTAAATATGAAATTTGTAACCTACCCATTTTTCCTTCACGAGTAGTTTTTTTATTTGGTTATTGCTTGGTTTACCATGGATCCTCATTAACCATTTTCCTTACCTTTCATTAGTAGATGTAAAATCCTTTTATTAACATATCACACAAATGATATCCTTTTACCTCAAGGATGGTGACCAATATATGTTTGATGAATGCACTATTTCATTGTGTAGACGAATTTCTATCTCCTACAAACCTTATTATTGTCTACCCTTTTATCTCCATGGGTTTTGACCTTGCTCACATCTTTGATTTTTCATCACTTTTTTGATATTCCATCTCTTTAACTTAAATATGAAATTTGTAACCTACCTATTTTTCCTTCACGAGTAGTTTTTTTATTTGGTTATTGCTTGGTTTACCATGGATCCTCATTAACCCTTTTCCTTACCTTTCATTAGTAGATGTAAAATCCTTTTATTAACATATCACACAAATGATATCCTTTTACCTCAAGGATGGTGACCAATATACGTTTGATGAATGCACTATTTCATTGTGTATATGAATTTCTATCTCCTACAAACCTTATTAGTGTCTCCCCTTTTATTTTTAGTGCCTTCACTTCACTTTAACTATAACCCTAGAGGCAAGGATGATGAGGCCCTTGTTGTTGACCATACTAGGAATTGGGATGAGCCCACTATTGATGACCCTTCTTTTCTTTTATTCCTTGTGATACTAATTTTCCCTTAATTAGCTTCCCCCTTATTAAGTTATATTTAATGAAAAAAAACAAGATGCTTATTGTAAATAATCATTCTTTACTTATGTTCACATCCACTTGATTTTTTTTGGTTGATAGATTTTACATCTTTTCAAGTAACCCATGAGAATCTCTTGGATTTTAGATTTAAAGAAAGTTAGATACAACTAAATAAATTCCTAATTAATCTTTAGATAAGAGAAATGCTAAATAGACTTGGATCTAATAATTTTTGAAATAAATAATATACATGTAACACAAGAAATTTACATGACACAATAGATATCTTGGAAAAAATCTTTTAGGAAAAAGCAAAAATTACACTCATGTAAATTATCACAATCACTATAATGATGTAGTCATAGTTAGAGGGTTCAATAAAAGTCATTTTAGCCATATATCCTAACACAAACATTACATTGAGATCTCATTAAAAAAATAATAACACATTTTTGCTTATTTAATCTTGCACAATTAATTGGTTTATAAAAGGGTCCTTTTGATCTCATTCCTCTATCATTTTTCAATAAGATTTCATCCATCCAATCTTCTTAAATTGTGAAGCTCTCATCTAATCTCAACCAAAGTTTATCTTCAAATTTAATCCTGAACATTGATCAGCCATCCAAAAAAATAAATAGAAACTCTTATACAACTATTTTCAAACAATCAGTGAATAAAAGGTTACGTAGTTTGAGTGAGAATCCACATAGCTTCTAGATTTGAGAGTGTTCTAGATCTTGTACAACAAAAACTAATTCATTTAATATAATGCATTGTATCATAAACAATGTAAGTTAGATTCATTCAGATTACTGTATAACATTTCGGTATATACTCTACTTTTTATGCTCTGTTTTGCTGTTTGCCACCCTGCTGTTCTGTTTTAGTACCCTAATGTTTTAGAGCCTCATGTAAACACAAGATCAAGTGTCGCCACACAATGTCACTTCCTATTTTATAGAAGAGGGAATACTAGAAGATGTAATTGAAAATATCCGCATTAGTTTAACTCAGTTGGCAATTGACAATTGAGATGGAAGGTGGAATTTTACTGTGATTCACTTCTAAGAGAGAAAACACCAAATTACATTATTTCACAGGTGAAGTGAAGGGAGGAATGTGGAATTATTAGGTCCAGTAGATCTAACATTTTATATTTATACATTTCCAAAACATCTCTGTTTTACAAGGCCGTGGTAGAAAATTTTGTGCTCCTGAGTCAACGTGATTCATACTGGAAATATTAAACAAAATATTCTGTTTGGGTCCATAGTTTAAACTGATTGTTAAAGCACATGCTTAAATAGAGATGTAGGGTTTCATAATGCTCTGTTTAGATTTGAACCAATGTTTCAGGTTAGGTTTAGATTTGAACCAATGTTTCAGGTTAGATTAGAAAGTTATTAGAGGCATTAAAACAATAGATCACAGAATGTGATTTGAAATATAGATTTAGAAAATATAAAAAATTAATCTAAAAAATAATATTGATGAAAATGTTGGCAGTGTTGTTTGAAAAAAATGTTTGAATATTTATTTTATATTATATTATAATTAATTTATATTTATATATTATTCAATGCTATTAGTACTTGCTATGTATAATATTAAATACTCTATATTTATATTTATATTATTTTAATTTTGTAATGCATAACTCATACATCATTTAATTAATTTTAAAATTGGTATATTTTTATGAGATACTATATTTTATATTTTATTGCTATAAACATGCTATTTTCATTACAAAATTCAATTTCAATATATTTGAACAATATTATAGTATATAACTATTATATATTCTAAAATATTTACTATATTATATTTTCATATATATATGTGTGTGTGTGTGTGTGTGTGTGTGTGTGTGTGTGTGTGTGTGTGTGTGTGAACAAATGTTAAAAACACAACTTAACAAATAAATTATCACACCAAACTTTCATATTTTATTCACCGAGGATCCATTTTCTTTTATTTTCATATCACTAAAAATTTAATATGAAATTTATAAAAAAAAATTATATATACAAATATATTAAGAAAAAATTAATCCCTTTTTTACTAGTTGAATTCACTGCTTGTAAATTCCTTTTAAACTGTCTTATGACTTGATGTAATTTTTTTGTACAAAAGACCTTCATTTTTTAAACTTCAATCACCTTCCCTAAAATAACTCTCGCTTAATTATAATTTGATAAAAAATATTACTTGAGTTATGATTTATCAAATTTTTTATTCCTTTATTTTTATTTTTATTTTGTATTAAATATAAGGATATCAAGGAAAAAGAGAGTATCCACAGATCATTACAAAGTTATGAAGGCAAAGCCTTCCCCAAAAAATTCAAAGGATTCGAGAGTTATGACATAGTATAACAAAAGACTAAACGAGCATCAAAAGGAAAGGAAAAAGAAGGCTACTGGAGGCAGCCATCAATGGCATCGACCCAGGTGGTCCAGCCCTTCTCCCCCTCCATCCAGGCGATCTTTTTCTTTTCTTGGATCTGAGCAAGCATGGCCAGTTCATCCTTCTTAGAGGTTTTGTTCTTCTTGATCTCATTGTTGAGCTTTTTCAGAGTTTTTTCAAAATTTTGGAGATTGTCCAGGTTTTCCCTCCACTCATAGTTGTTCTTAAGTTCAAAAGCAAAGAAGGTAGCATGCCCGGTCTGGAGAAACCTCCTTAGCTTCTCTTTGTCCATCATCATGGTGGTGTGAACCTGCAAAGAGATTTTAAAATAAGTAAGTTTTTTAGAAAACTCAGTAAGGACCCTGGGAGAATCTTAAAACCTTTCTTCGTTCCTGCATTTCCAAATCTGCCATAAGATGTAAGAGGTTAAGATATTCCAAAATATGTTAGAGTCATTCTTAAGCCCCATAATATGACCAGTAACAATTTCAACAATAGATATGCACATAGGGTAAGTAATCCCAAAAAGATTCCAAATATTTCTAGCAAAAGAGCATTCAAAGAAAATATGCCTACTAGTTTCAGGAAGGTTACAAAGCTTACAACAATTATCATCATGTTTATCTTTCCTGATAGGAAGTCTATCCAACATAAAGAGCCATCTAAAACTCTTAACATTCGGTTCCACACAACCTTTCCATAAAACTTCAAAGTACTTTTTCCAAGAGCATATATCCAGGGAGGAATACCAAATATTATTGACATGCTCATTGATGGCATCATCATATCCAAGGATCTTGTAGATATTCTTAGCTTTGATCTTGGATAGGATGGTCCCATCTGGCCATTTGCATTTCAAGTATCTATCAGAGTCAACATTGCAAGTGGAAGGAAGATTTTTAGTAGCTTTAAGGATCATGTTATAAGTCTTTTTTGAGAAACAGGAATATCATAAGTGCTTCTCATGTTTTCCCAACTGAGTAGCTGGTCATGTTCAAAGATGTCAACAAGTTGGGAGATACCTTTATTAGACCAAAGTTTAGCAGAGCAGCCGTAGGATAGGGCAAGGGGCTTACCGAAAAGATGAAGGCTCCACCAAATGGACCTTTCACCATGAATTTGAGTGGCATCATGAAAATCCTTGTTAGTAATAAACCCTCTAACATGATTCCAAGCCTTCCAGGTTGATTTGAAGACCTCAGAACCTTGAACATTTATGGGAAAGTTACCCATGACCAAGTCAGCAAAAGGGAGGTTCTTCCAAGACTTAGCGTTTTTAGGGCAGCCCCGCTCAATATTATTCCTAACCAGGATCTTCCATGGAGTGAAAGATCCATTTGGTAGCAAGAGCAATTCCTTGAAGCCTAAGATTTTTCAACCCCAGCCCCCCAAGAAGTTTACTATTGCAGCACCAATTCCATTTGACAGCATGAGCTTTTTTAATGCCTTTACCATCCGACCAAAGAAAGTTTCTAACAGCTTTTTGAATTTCAAAAACTTGGTAATTGCTAAACATCCAAGTAGAAGAGTAGTAGATGTTATAAGAGGACATAATCTTTTGGCAGACTTGGATTCTGCCAGCCAAGGAGAGGGAGCGGTTATGCCATTTGTCAAGTTTCCCAGTAATTTTTTCTTTAACCCAAAGCCACATGTCTTTAAGAGAGGGGTTAATGGCAAAGGGAATGCCTAGATACCTTACAATCTTTTGAGGGCCTCCCCATTGAAAATCATAATTCTTAAACCAGTCAGGGAGCTTTTCATCCCAACCAAGGCAAATGGATTTAGAGTGAGAAAGTTTAGCACTAGACATGTTACAGAACAAATTAAGTTTAGTTTGAAGAGCTTCAAAGTTTTCAGCAATAGCTTCAAAGAAAATGGCGGTATCATCAGCAAATTGGATATTAATGAGCACATCCTCATTGGGAAGAGATATACCTTTCACAGCAGGGGATATAGTATTGTCTCTAAGTAAGTAATATATGGCATAAGAAGCAATGGCAAAGAGGGCAGGCATCGGGGGGCAGCCTTTCCTAATAGACCGCCCAAGAGGGAAGGATTCAGAGAGAGAACCATTAATTTCAATTTGAGCACAGGCATCATGAAGCAGCATCTTAACCGCATTACAGAAGAAGGTAGGAAAGCCAAAAGCCTCCAACATCATGGAGATGAAGTTCCACTCGACTCTGTCGTAAGATTTTTCAAAATCTAACAGGAACATGGAAGAGTTCTGTTGGGAGTGATTATCCCAGTTCATGGCCTCCCAGCTAGTAATAAAATTTTCTATCTAATATATCTGCCTTTTATAAAGCTCGTTTGAGTAGAACAAATCAACTTGGGAAGGATGTTAACAAGTCTGGTGGCCAAGATCTTGGCAAAGATTTTGTAAGAGACATTCAAGAGCGTAATAGGCCTCCAATTTTTGATGAGTGCTTTATCCCCATCCTTGGGAATAAGCTTAATAATACCCCTGTTAATGGAGTTACCTAGAGAGCCCTTAGAAAGGGCCTCAGAATAGATCTCAAGGAGGTCTTTGCAAATCTACTTTTGGTTGGCTTTATAGAATTCAATAGGAATGCCATCTAGACCGAAAGCCTTATCTTTCTTTAGCGAATTAATGGCTTTCTCAACTTCCTCTAAGGAGATATTTTTGGCAAGAGTATTGGCATCCTCCATAGAGACAATCTTAGGAATAAGAGTTTTGCACTTGTTCCTAAGAGAAGAAGCTTCATTCGAATCTTTCGAGGAGAATAATTTTTGATAGAAATTAGCAAAGGCTTCCTTAATAGTGTCGAGATTCATAATTTCTTGGTTATCAATGATGATCCTTTCAATGGTTTCATGAGAATGCTTGTGTTTAATTAGGTTTTAGGAAAATTTAGAACCACAGTCACCATATTGGAGCCAGTGAGCCCTAGATCTAATCTTAGCTCCTCTAGTCTTAATCACCAAATGTTTCCTAAGGGCATCTTTAGCCTTAATAACTTGTGAAGTAAGATCATAATTAGAGGGATTAAGTTGGTTATTAGCTTCAAATTTCATTAATTCGGTGGAGAGATGTTTTTTAGTGAACCTGAAATCCTTAGCCCTTTTTGACCAATGGTAATAAAAAGGTTCTACCAGGCGTTGACATTCAAATTCCATTTGTCAATGCAATTACCATTCAGGAAATTGTTTTTGTTAATAATGTTGATAATATGAATAGCAGTAAGGACATCTTCATCATCAAGAAGACTGGTATTCAAGATGAATTTGG
The DNA here is from genome assembly GCA_018584345.1 of Thuja plicata. NCBI lineage: Eukaryota > Viridiplantae > Streptophyta > Pinopsida > Cupressales > Cupressaceae > Thuja > Thuja plicata. The sequence continues at coordinate 2,822,568 of MU226289.1, forward strand.
GTCTATGGGTGCGGCTGATCGCAGGGGAGGTGTTGAAGGTGAAAGAAGCAGAGATGGGATGATGATCAGACAAGGATGTGGGGGTGACAAGGATAGAATTACCAACTTTGTCTGGCAACACAGAGAAAAAGTTCCTACTAGCATAGAACCTACTAAGCCTAGAATAGATTCTAGCATTACCCTATTGGTAGTTGCACCAAGTGTGCCAAATATCAGGGTTACTGGCCTTGTTGCCAAACAAGGGGTCAAAGAGATGTTTGGAGTTCTTTAATCTATTCCAGAAAACTCTTTCACTATCTTTCCAGGGAAAAGCCAAACCTCCATCCTTATCATCCTGACATTCAACCATATTGAAATCACCAGCAATCAGCCATGGGATGCAAGGGAGGGAGGCCATCCATCCCCAAAGGCTGGCTCTTTCCTTAGTCATTAGAAGCATAAATGAAGCATATGCCAAATTCACTATTATTATAATTGAGGGTGATCCAGACGACTCTGTTGTAGGGGGAGATACCCTGGTTGGTTATATATTTTTCCCATTTAGGGTTGATAAGAAGGGCGACACCACCCCTACCCCTCGGGTGATTAGTGTGGATTTAACAACATCTTTCCAAATAAAATCAAGATTCATTTCAAGAATAAAACTAGTAGTTTTAATTTCTTGCATCATAAAAAAAATCCATATTGTTACAATTATTCGGGAACCTCTTAATGACATATTTCCTATTAGGCGACTTGAGCCGCCTAACATTCGAAGAAAGACAATTCATGAGGAAAAATTTGAGGGGGAAGAATGCATTTCAGATGATTCCAAACATGTGGTCATCACATTAGTACACATCTCCCTGTTTTTCTTATTATTATTACTATTATTATCCTTGTTTTTGGATCCGGGGGGTCTTCCTCTATGCTTGGAAGTAGGGAAACCCGTCATCAAATCCTCCTCATTATCAGACAATATTTTAGGCTCCATGGAATGCATAACCTGAGGGTGATCAACTTCAGCTGTGAGTTGAATGGTGGGGATGACCACAACTACATAGTCATCGCTAATTTCATAAAAGGATTTTGTAGGATTTTGTGGTGGCAAAGAATTAGGGTTAATAATAGTAGAGGGGGAGGGTTGGGAATTTGGTGAAGCAAGCTCAATAGGGCTGAACATGTTTGAGACGGTAGGAGAAAAGATGGTCTAGGGTTTGGTAGTATTGGTTTGGTTATTGGCTTTCCTTCTACATTTTTTAGTCACATTTTGGAATCCATCAAACGGGAGATTATCATTAATATCTACTGTAATGGGTTGAAAATCTTCAGGGGCGGGAATAGTAGGTCAGGTATCCAAGCTAGAAATTTTATCCATAGTCTGGGTACCTTTAGGATTCACAGATTCAGTCACCTTTACTAATTCTATTTTGTTGGGAGTGGTTTTCTTTTGGAGAATAGGGCAATCCTTCCTTAAATGCCCTTCTTTGTGGCATAAAAAATAGGCATTAAGTCCTCTGAGTATTTCAATCGGGCAATTGTAGTTAGTATTTTCAATATTGATATGAATATCAGGCGGAGTTTCAAATCCAAGGTTCAGGGAGATAAGAATGCGAGCGTCCATGTGCGGGACAAGTCTAACAGTATCATCCATTCAGATGACTTTTCCAAATGGTTGAAGCAATTGGGGGATAAATATCCATAGGAAGGGAGGAATATGTTTGACTAATATCCAACAAGGAGCCAAGAGAGCTAGAACTTCCTCATAATTGGCGTCCGGAGACCAAGCAATAACCCTAAAAGAGGTCAAGCCTATGACCCAATATTGTTTTTTCAAAACTTCAGTCTGTGCTTCATGATTAACAAAGAAAATCACAAAAAGAGCCTTTTGAATCTGTCTACAAAACGAAATATGGAAGCCCATTTTAAGATTCCAAAAATTATGAAACCAATCATCCAGAAATTTCCTAGGAGGGCATTTATCAATTTCCATAGATGAAAAAAAGATCGCAGAGCTTCTTAATCTATTTCAGCAAGCATTTTGGAATTAGGAGAAATAGAGATGGGTGGTTAAGAAACCCCAGAGACCTTACTAGGGTTATGGGATCCATTAGCAATAGCAAACTTGGCCTCTGTGTTAATGGCGATGCCCATGTTCGCTATGACTTTAGAGAATGACCTAGGTCAAACCAGAGGAGGTTTAATGTTTGGAACAGAGGTTTTGGAGTTGTTAATGTCATTGTTAGTGGTTTCAACTCTCAGCGGAACCGAGGAAGAGGGAGTGGGTACGACTTCTGTCGAGGAGGGAATGCCATAAATGTTAGTAGTCATATCAAAGTAGGGAACGAACACATATGTCGAATTGGTTACCCCATTTCCAGCGGGGCATCCTCACCAGTCGTTGATGCTCACCACGGTGACTGCCAGAAGACCGTCACCAAATCTAGCCGAATATGCCAAGATCGCAGATGAAAATCACCAATTTCGCAAATATCACCAAATTCGCAGAGCAGCCTTCCAAAAATTGGATTACATTCATTCTTTATTTTTATTTTCAATAATATATAACATTACTTATATTAATTTTTATTAAATAGTTATTAATTAAAATATACTAATATTTATAATAAAATTAAAATTAAATTTATAACTATAATATAATTAATTAGGCAAGTACATGCCACTACATGGCACTTGTTCTATAATATATATAATATAAAATATTATATCATATATGCAATATTATATAATTTTAGCCATTACTTATTATTTGAATTCTACCTTATATTTAAAATTTATAACTATATTTTAAATTTTAACAATTATAACTATAGAAATGAAACTATAATATATACAACATAAATTATTAAATATTATTTTTAAGATTTTATACACATAATATAAGTATTAAAACAATTGAACACATGAAAAGTTAATAATTTTATAAAAATATTTTAATTTTTTTTAAATATATAATTATTAACTAATTTGAATGCATGAAAAATTTAAGTTAATTGAGTACCATAAACAATGCAAAAATCTGAAAAAATTTATAAATAAAACATTCAAGATTTAGAAACAAATCTAACAAACAAGAGTCATAAGTACTTATCTACATAAGAATTTAAACACTCATAAATTTTTTTCTATTTAAACATTCAAAAATGTTAGTATCTACAAAAGGCAAGTAGGCTATTTCTTTTCAATATATATTAAGATCCATTCTCTAGCCATGAAAGTACATCTGCACCAAAAACATAAACAACGATTTCCAGTTAAAAAATTAGTGCAGTGCCAATCTAAAAACACTCAAAAACAAAACTTACTCATCAAATGAAGTCCTGCAGCAAAACCAAAGAGCTAAAAATAGAGTGAAGTCATGAAACTACATTCAGTAAGAGAAACTATTTTCTCATTTCAAAAAAATACAAATGGATGTATGCATAAAAATTTCCAAGTAGAATGGCTTTTTGAAAGCCATGGCTAATGCAAACTACTTATGCAATGAACATTACAAAGAGCACAAGTTATATAGAAGTTTGTGGGGAATCTCACCTCCCTCGAATGCCACCCACATTTTGCAAGTTGGTATTAAAAATGTATGTTTTAATGGTGTACTCCTGCAACCTGCAACACCATTTACTTTTTCTATAAGTACAGGTCATGATTATCAAATCACACATAGTAAAAACAGGACACAAATACTAAGTAAGTGCTTGGTTCTCCTTACCCAGTTATTAGCCGATAGGCTATTATAAGTGGGGATTTCATCCCAAACCTGTCCACCAGGTGGTATGTGGTATTGGCAGTGGATTTGTTTTTTCGCTAGTTTTCTTTCCAAGTGTGTAGATAGGAGGTTGACATAAGAAGAAATAGGTGGTTTGCAGTACACACTAGATTGTTAGATTGTATATATTTCAGTGCTCTATCTGACTGCAATCTTTTGTAGTAAAATTGGATCTCAAATCAAATCCGATTTTCCAATCCCAATAACATCTAGGCGATTCGATGGGATAATTGTTTTGCATTCACCGCCTACCTTGTCCGTAAATAGATTTTAATAGAGTGAGCTACTCAACAATTCAGGCAGAACGTCTTGCATATTTGAGGTGACTATATCAACAACATCCAATTGATTTTAAATGTTCTTGGGCTTTCTTTTGAGTGATCTTCTGCATTTTGACTCGACCCATGCTTGTCCCCAATCGCCTGTTAATTATGGGTATCTTGGACAACTGTTCATCCTTACCCATAAATAATAGCATTAGTTATGGGTAGTTTTGGACAGCTGTTCATCCTGACCTAGAATTAGAAAATGGTTGTTTTTTTCAAACAAGTATTGTTAGGATAAAAACAATTCTTATTTAATAGTGGCTCTTTTTAGGTGACACCTCATAGCCAAAATTATTTAATTGGTTGTTGAGTTGTTTTAATCTTAGCCGTTGGTTTGAATTAATCTCGGCCATTGGTTTTCCAACGAGAGTAGTATATAAAGGGGTCATGGGTCATTTGGAGTAAAACAAGTTTTGAGAAGAATTTGCATTGATAGCAAATAGTCTTGCAGTGTTAGCAAGAGGTGCAGTGATAGCATTGGTATAGTAGTGGAGGATATCAGTGGGAGATATTAGGAGTTTGTCGGAGTTCAGCCAGTAAGAGGCAAGGAATTCTTTTGTAACTCTTATATTGCTGAAGATTAATATATTTTCCATCTGTAGAACTGGTTTTCCCTTAGGGGTTTTTCCAAGGATGATTGTCCAAAAATATTGTGTCCTTGTGTTGCTTATTTCTTTCTGTATTTTAGTGAAGTTGCAGTTGTGTTATTTTTTGATATTTAGCTGTAAATTTATTTTTAGCAGTTAAATAATCTTTATGAGATAGGAGATTAATAATCAGTGACTACAATAGGAGTTTTCACATGGTATCAGAGTAGTGTTGAGGATAGAAAAGGTTTACCCTAAGCAAAGGAAAGAAATTTGAGTTTGATCTCTTTCGAGTTATTATTTCTTTTATTTCTTTGAGATGGCCTCAGCAGGTTTGAGAGATCAGGACAGATTGGATGGTGCCTCAAATCTTGGTGTCTAGAAAGCCAGAATTTCTTTATTACTGGAAGAGAATGGTATCAAGGAATATGTTACCATTACTGTAGCTATACCTATAAATCTAGTACAACTTGCAGCATACAAGAAGGATGATGCCTTGAGGCGAGGAGGATAATCCTTGATGGTGTCAAGGACCATATTGTTCCACATATCGCAGAGTTAGATGCAACAAAGAAGATGTGGGACGCCATTTTGATTCTGTACTAGAATGCTACCACTAATCAGAAGCTGATTCTCAGAGAAAAGTTGAGGAATACCCAGATGAACAAGGGAGAAGATGTTACAAGTTACCTCACCAGGATTAGACTTGTCAAGGATGAGTTAGCAGCTATTGGAGATAAGCCGGATGAAAATGAGCTAGTAAGAATAGCCCTCAATGGGTTTACTAAGTAGCGGGATGTCTTTGTTCAAGTTATTAATGGACGAGACACCTTACCTAGCTAGGATCAACTATGGAGTGATTTCACTCAAGAGGAGCTTAGACTAAGTCTTGTCAATGGAGCCAACAACAAGAGTCAGAA